>JAUPFP010000001.1:21866436-22016436 GCA_036925085.1 Brachycybe producta
TCGCCGGCGACTCAGATGTCCACATCTGGACTTCCGTTACCGACAGCAGCTCCTGTTAGCAGCCTCTTGAGACAGACGAGTACGACATCATCATCGGCGGCGGCCGCTGCTTCGCCAGCAGCTCTTCCACCTCCTTTGCCGCCGCCTAATAGTAGCAGCGGTGGCAGCGTATTGCCTACCGTGACTACAACCACAGTTAGCACATCGACAACGGCAACTACGCCTGCGAATCCGACGGAAGAACTTCTTCCTGCAGGGTCTGTTTTCATTTAACTTGTTTACAGCCTTTAAAGAATTATGTGAATTTATTTTAAGTGGAGATTTAAATTAGAAAACTTTTGATTTAAACATGGAAAATTCCGATTTAGGCATGGAAAATTCTGGTTTAGGTGTGTAAAATTCTGCTTTAGATGCGTAAAATTTTGATTGAGGCGTGTAAAACTCTGGTTTAGACACGATTCCGATTTAGGCAAGTCAAATTCCGATTTAGGCAAGTCAAATTCCGATTTAGACGTTAAAATTTCGATTTAGGCGCGGAAAGTTTCTATTTAAACGTGTAGAATTCCGATTTACACACGTGAAATTTCCAATTAAATTTGTAAAATTCCGATTTAAATAAGAAAACTTCCTATTTAAAATGAAAACTTCGCATTTAAATTAGTAAATATCTGGTTTAAATAAGTAAAATTACGATTTAAATGTGGAAATTACGATCTAAAAAAAATTGTGATTGAAATAAGAAAATCTTCCTATTTAAATATGTAAAATTTCAACTTAAATATGTACAATTAACGATTTATATCAGAAAAAATTCCGATTTAAATGAGACAAATTTTAAGATCTTCTGTGATCTTTCTGTGTCTTTTTACCGCTCTCAGATGGGAGATGCGTTACGATCAATACGGACGTCCGTATTACGTAGATCACAACAACCGTAGCACTCAATGGGAACGGCCTCAACCTTTGCCTCCCGGGTAAAATAAACTTTGACGATTCGTTAATTAAAAAAAATTATTATCGTATATTCATATTGGAGGTTTTTTTGTGTGTGTTTCTTTATAGGTGGGAAGTGAGACGAGACAACCGTGGTCGTGTTTATTACGTCGATCATAATACGAGAACGACGACTTGGCAACGTCCGAACCACGAGACGATGCGACACTATCAACAATGGCAGTCGGATCGAACTCAAGCTATGCAGCAATGCCAGCAGAGGTTTCTTTATCAAAATGTAAAGAACCCAAATTAGTTTTTTTTCAACTTTTGTTTTCGACTTTGAATCTTAATTGAAAAGTTTTAACTTTAGAATCCCAGTAAAGTCGAAGAAGACGATCCTTTGGGTCCGCTTCCGGATGGATGGGGTACGAAACGAAACGGATTGTTGCTTTATTATTTGGGAGACGGTTTTCGGAGCGAAAAAAAAAACGAATTTCTTTCAAATTTAGGCCAACATTAGGCTGGTTTCAGCCTCGTGGAAAGCTTTGTTAAAAACTAGAAAAGTAATAGATTCTTGTAAGAAATTTATTGTAAACGTCATTTAGAACGAACGTTTTAAGGTGAATTTACACCGAAGAAAAAGCAAAAACGTTGCTCCTCAAATGTAGAGGATCACCGGGATTCGTAAATCGGCATACCATACGCTCGTAAAACGTCTTAAATCGTAAGAATTGGGAAGTTTGACCCTTTTTTTTTTCTGTTATCTTTTGATTCCGACAGAAAAGCGAATAGAACCAAACGGTCGTGTATATTTTGTGAACCACAAGAATCGTACGACTCAGTGGGAAGATCCGAGAACTCAAGGGTTTGTTCTCTTTTACACCCCTCCTCGATCGATACTGTCGTTGTCAATTTGATTTTTACGATTGGTGGTTTAACAGCATAATTCAGGAAGATCCGTTGCCTCCCGGTTGGGAAATGAGGATAACGCAGGACGGCGTACGATATTTTGTCGATCACAATACGAAAACGACCACTTTTCAGGATCCGAGACCAGGATACGGAAAGGGGTTGGTGATTTTAACGGAGTCTCGAAAGAATCTTTGACACTAACGGTTTTTTCTTATTTATTTGTAGTCCGAAAGGTGTTTATGGAGTTCCTATTGCATACGAGAGAAGTTTTCGATGGAAGTTGGGACAGTTTAGGTACCTTTGCCATGTAAGTGGGTTTTTTTTTTCACCCAGAAGTCATGGCAAAAGAGGTTTTTCTTTGTGTCGTAAATCTGTTTCTATATTTCAGTCCAATTCGCTACCAAGTCATATCAAGATAAACGTCTCGAGACAGACGTTATTCGAAGATTCGTTTAATCAGGTCATTTTTCGGTTCTTTTTTTGTTCTTTTTTGTTGTTCCAGCTTTTTAGAAAACAATGTTAAGATGAAATCGAAAGTTTGTTAGAATCTTCAATAGTAAATGAATGAGATAAAACTTTTTTACGATGTTATCTTTCAAAATAAACGATTTTAATCAACTTTAAAATAAGAAATTTTTAACCCCTCGCAATATCTTTTAAATTAAGCTTTTTTTAAAAGCAACTTTTAGAAGAAATTCAAAGTTTATTAGAAACTAGAAGAGTAAATTAATCGGTAGAAATTGTTTCTACAACGATTTCTTTCAAAACAGCGTCTTTAAACGCAACTTTTCAAAAGAAATTGAAAGTTTTTTTAAGAACCAAAATTAATTCTCAACTTAAGAAGAAATCGTTCAAAATACACATTTTGAACGTTTTTTAAATTATTAAATCATTTTCGAAAGATATCTATTAGATTTTTGTTTTCATTTCTTTTTTCTAAAAACCTGGTACCATTTTGAAAGTAACTGTAACTCCGAGTAATCTAGTTACTTTTTCAAATATGTAAACGACTTTTGTATGTGTTGAATAGATAATGAGGCTACAACCTTACGAGTTAAGGCGGCGTCTCTATATCATATTCCGAGGTGAAGAAGGTCTCGATTACGGAGGCGTCGCTCGAGAGTGGTTCTTTCTCGTCTCGCACGAAGTTCTCAATCCGATGTATTGTTTGTTCGAATACGCGAACAAGAATAACTACAGTTTGCAGATCAATCCGGCTTCGTCTGTCAATCCAGATCACTTGACTTACTTCCGTTTTATCGGACGTTTCATTGCAATGGTAAAATGGACACGTCAATTTGGACGAAACGTTTAAAAGGGACCCCACGGGGATTTAAGAAAATTATGGGAAGTTTATTTTCGGGGATTAAAACGAAGACGGTTTTTGAAGTCAGCCCTTTGTAAAATTTGCAAATGAAGGAGAACAATGGAAAAGACTATATTAACAAGAAATTGAAAGTGTTTTAAAAACTAGAAGAGTAAATGAATCAGATTCAGAAAAGCAACCTTTGGAAGTCATTGAAAGTGTTTTAGAAACTAGAAGAGTAAAGGGAATCAGTTTCAGAAAAGCAAATTTCAATAGAAATTGAAAGTGTTTTAGAAACTAGAAGAGTAAAGAAATCAGATTCAGAAAAGCAACTTTAGGAAGAAATTGAAAGTGTTTTAGAAACTAGAAGAGTAAAGAATCTTTAATCAGATTCAGAAAAGCAACCTTTGGAAGTCATTGAAAGTGTTTTAGAAACTAGAAGAGTAAAGGAATCAGTTTCAGAAAAGCAAAATTCAGAAGTAATTGAATTGTTTTAAGAACTAGAAGAGTAAAGGAATCAGATTCAGAAAAGCAAATTTCAATATAAATTGAAAGTGTTTTAGAAACTAGAAGAGTAAAGGATTCAGCTTCAGAAAAGCAACCTTTGGAAGTCATTGAAAGTGTTTTAGAAACTAGAAGAGTAAAGGAATCAAATTCAGAAAAGCAACTTTAGGAAGAAATTGAAAGTGTTTTAGAAACTAGAAGAGTAAAGGATTCAGCTTCAGAAAAGCAACCTTTGGAAGTCATTGAAAGTGTTTTAGAAACTAGAAGAGTAAAGGAATCAAATTCAGAAAAGCAACTTTAGGAAGAAATTGAAAGTGTTTTAGAAACTAGAAGAGTAAAGGAATCAGTTTCACAAAAGCAAAATTCAGAAGAAATTTAAAGTATTTTAGAAACTAGAAGAGTAAAGAAATCAGATTCAGAAAAGCAACCTTTGGAAGTCATTGAAAGTGTTTTAGAAACTAGAAGAGTAAAAGAATCAGTTTCACAAAAGCAAAATTCAGAAGAAATTGAAAGTGTTTTAGAAACTAGAAGAGTAAATTAATCAGTTTCAGAAAAACATCATTAAAAATTGAAAGTGTTTTATAAACTAGAAGATTTCTTCTGAAAGACATGTTCATAAAACGTTTTAACATGTCAATTTCTTTCCATATTTAAAAGGCTTTATATCACGGCAAGTTCATCTACAGTGGATTTACTTTGCCGTTCTACAAACGGATGCTTAACAAGAAATTGATCATAAAAGACATCGAGTCAATCGATCCAGAGTTTTACAACTCCCTCATGTGGATAAAGTGAGACAATTTCAGATTGTCTTTAAGACGTTTTTACGATTTTTCACGATGGTTTTTGTCGTATTTTTTGATTTTTTTTTATAGAGAGAACAACATTGAAGAATGTGGGTTAGAAATGTTTTTCAATGTTGATTTTGAAGTTCTGGGTCAGATTACGTCTCACGAGTTGAAACCTGGTGGCGGTGAGATCCAAGTGACGCAAGAGAACAAAGAGGAGTACATTAGGTGACATAATCTTGTAGAATGGAGTCGTTTTTCGCGTTTCGAAAAAGGCTACTAATTTTTTTCTAATATCTTGAAGGCTTATGTCGGAGTGGAGGTTTTCTCGAGGTGTCGAGGAACAGACGAAAGCGTTCCTCGATGGTTTCAACGAGGTTGTGCCCTTGGAATGGTTACAGTATTTCGACGAGAGAGAATTAGAGGTATAATGTTATCGAAGAGTGGAGGAATTTGGTGAAATTTAGAAAATGAAAAGTTTTTGAATTTGAATAGCTTGAATGTGCTGCTCTGCAAGCAGCACAGATGGCCTGTGGCAGAGGGACCATTTAGTCCAAAACAAGCATAGAAATGCATTGTCAAAATAAACATTTATTCTCTGCGATACCGATCCCCCATTTTAATATAATAAGTTTAAGTTTCAATCAGTTTAGAATAAAAATGCGATTATTCTGTTTTTCGGGGAAAACAAAATTGAGCATTAAACGTAGGTGGCGCCACTGCATGTAAGGGCTACGATTGGTTGTGTAATGAACTGTTAATGATGAAACATAATGAATCAGAAAAAAGTCATCAAAATGGTGATATGAAACAATCCAACTCTGAAACAAGTTCTATTTAAACATGACTAGTCACTAGATGGCGCTCTGACAGGGATTTTGTTTTTGATGCACACTGTACTTTAAAAAATTACAAAATTATCAATGGAGATATACGAGGAGCATATGTAAAAGTGGCATTTAGAACGAAATGTGTTTTAGAAACTAGAAGGGTAGCTTTGATCACTTAGGGGTATTTTCATGTTGAAATCACTTAAAATAAGCTTTTTTATGTCAGTTTGAAAAATAACCCAACTTTAAGCTGATTATATTATTTAATTTGCTTTGTTTAACGTGGCTTTATAGATATTTTTTTAGCTTTAATCCTCCCAGATGGCACCACTGCAGTGGCTGTAATGCTATGCTCCATAGTCGTTTTTTGTAAAATTTGGATGCAAAAACGTCAGCGAACGTTTTTTTTTTTAGAAACAACATTATGAAAAGAAATCCAAATTGTTTTCAAAACTAGAATGGTAAAATATTATGTTAAGTTTTTTTCGTGGCAATATCTTACAAAATAAACAATTTTATAGTTCAGTTTGAAAAATTATCCGTTTTTTATTTTTCCATTGACATTTCATGAAAAACTATTTTCCTCTTTTTTCAAACCGTCATAAAAAGTTTATTTTAAAAGATATCATCATGAAAAAAACTTTTAGTATTATCACCAACTATTCTAGTTTCTAAAACACTTTGAATTTTTTTTTCGTAATGTTTTTTTATGAAAAACATTCGCCTGAAAAATATAAATTTTATCAAAACCTTGTGCGATTGGGCGAAGAAACCTCCTATAGAACATATAATGGCCACGCAGGCGTGCCATCTGGTAGGACCTAAAAAAAAACACCTTAAATTGTATGCCTAAGAATTGTGTATGTTTGGGATTTCTGATCATTTTATTTGATTCTCTTTAACCTTTCGTATCTTTTTTAAGTTAATGCTTTGCGGGATGCAAGAGATTGACGTCAACGATTGGCAACGAAATACAATCTATCGACATTACACTCGTACGAGCAAGCAGATAGTTTGGTTTTGGCAGGTGAAGAAACGGACTTGAATGGCTAATTTGGACATTTCTCCGACTATTGTGTTTTTTTTCTGTTCTAAATCAGTTTGTTAAAGAAATGGACAACGAGAAGCGAGCTCGGTTATTACAGTTTGTGACCGGAACGTGCCGTGTACCTGTCGGTGGCTTTGCCGAACTCATGGGTAAATTTTTGTCGCTTTTTCGAGAGAAAACTTATGAATTTTACTTTAGGCACGTTTGATGCAGGAATTCAAATTTATTACAATGAAAACCTTTTAACACGAAAATAGTGAGAGAAAATAGAAGAAAGCAAAATTCTGAGAATTTTCATAAAAAAAATGATTTCTTTTAAAATGAAAAAAAAATATATATTTTGATTAATATACGAATTGCATAAAAAGTCTGTATTAAAACACGAGAAACGTTTGTGGTTAAAAAAACAGTGAAACTCGTTTAACACGAAAACAAATAACTCGATAAATTGAATAACACGAAAATTTCAATAACACGAAATTTACTTTCCGTTTGGTTCCTTAGAATTAGATAAAAAAAATATTTTAACACGAAAAAACATTGTGGTTAAATATAGTGAAATTCGTTTAATGCGGAAAAAAATAGAACTATAAATCATAATAAAGGAAAATGCTAAAAAAAAACGGATAGCGCAACAAAAAATCAATTAACGCGTAATATATCTCAATTCCGTCTTTTAGAATTGCAGAAAATTATTTCTTTTAACACGAAAATATTATTGTGGTTAAATACAGTGAAACCCGTTTAACGCAAAAAGAGAAAAATATATAAATCGAATTAAAGGGAAATCGGATGATTCAAAAAAATAGTATAATGCTAAAAATAATCGGATAGCGCAACAAAAAATCGGTTATCGCGTAATATATCTTGATTTCGTCTTTTAGAATTGCTGAAAATTATTTCTTTTAATACGAAAACATATTGTAGTGAAATACAGTGAAACCCGTTTAACGCAAAAAGAGAAAAAATGTATAAATCGAATTAAAGGGAAATCGTATAATGTTAAAAAAAAAATCGGATAATGCCAAAAATTGTATAATGCTAAAATCCGGATAACACGAAATTTATTTCGATTTGGCCTCTTAGAATTGCATAAAAGTATTTATTGTAACGAAAAAATAATATTGTGGTTAAATACAGTGAAAAACTGTTTAACACAAATTCCATAAATGTAATAAGATGAATCGGATAACACGAAAAATTGGATAATGCGAAATATATTTTCGGTACGGTCACATATCCAGTCCTTTACATTTCGTATTAAAGGATTTCCACTAGTGGTACTTGGAATTTCTGCATCTACGTCAAAGAAAAATTCATTAATTTTCTGTTGGTTACTGATTTTTCTTTTGTCTTCTTCTAACCTTTATTTTTTTAAAAAAAAAATACAGGGAGCAATGGACCTCAGAGATTTTGTATCGAGAAAGTTGGCAAAGATACGTGGTTACCACGTAGTCACACGTGTTTCAATCGTCTCGATCTGCCTCCATATAAAAGCTACGAACAATTAGTCGAGAAATTGACGTACGCAATCGAGGAAACGGAAGGTTTCGCTCAGGAATGAAACAAAGGAATACAAATTTAAGAATAATCTCTGGAAGAAAGATAAAAGTGAGAGTGAGTTAGTGTATAATCGGAATGGGTCGAAAGTGTTTTTTCGACTTTTATTTCGAAAAAAGTGAAATCGATTTAGAGGAAACATTGATAATTGACAAGAAATTTGTTTAATTGTTTCCTCCTCGCTGAGTTTTGCGCAGTTTTTATGAGATTGTTTCTCTTTCGGCACAAACTTTTAATGCGTAATCTGAAATCGAGAGGAGAGAAAAAAAATTATCGGAGTTTCAAAGTTTTTCGACAAACTTTACTGCGTAAAGTGAAATTCGATTCAGAAAGGGGAGAAAATGATAATGGCAAGAAATTCGTTTGTGGTTTTCTTCGCGTTGTATTGCAGTTTTTACGAAAGAGTATTTCTGAAACTTTCTGTTTTCGATAAACTTTACTGCGTAAAGTGAAATTCGGTTCAGAAAGGGGAGAAAATGATAATGGCAAGAAATTCGTTTGTGGTTTCCTTCGCGGTGTTTCCCAGGTTTTGCACTGTTTGTAGGTTTCGTGCAGTTTTTACGAGAGTATTTCTGTAATTTTCTGTTTTCGATAAACTTTACTGCGTAAAGTGAAAGCGATTCAGATGGAGAGAGAAAAAAATATGATAATGGTCATAGATTTCGAACATGGTTTCCTCACTTTTTCTCTCGCGGTTTTTTTAAAAGAGAGATTGCTTTATTCTCGAGAGTCATTTTTTTTTTTTTACGAAAAGTCTCGCTAAAGACAAAGCAACATTTTTTTAATTTTAAACTTTTTTTTTTGTTGTTTCGGTTTTTTCTCTCTGCTTATTTTATGAGGGTAGTTTTGAAAGTTATCGGAATCGAGTATAGAGGTGCTGCTGTAATCGGCTAGAAAGAAATGCACTGAAAATTTCGGTGCAGATATGTCAAACAGTTTTGTTTTTGGCAACCAATCGAAGCAGTCGATGTATGCTTAATGGGAATAATAGAGAATACCGAAGTTCGTGTCGTAATAAAATATCTGGTGAAGAGGGGGATTAAACGAAACCAATATTAAAGCCGATATATTAATATGTTTAATAATATTGGTTGCGTTTAAATTATATCTTATCGCGGCACGAACTTTTTTTATTCTCCCATTTTTCACATGAAGCATACATCGTCTTTCTTCGATTGGCTGTCAAAAACAAAACTGTTTGACATATCTGCATTGAAATTTTGAGTGCGTTTCCTAGCATTTTTTGAGAACTTTCCGAACCACCCTCTTCTCGAAATGATAAAAAAAAAAGAAACCCGACAGTCGAAGCCGCTTTTCGTTCCGTTTTATATTGTTACGAAGGGAACGTAAGATAAGATGTCACATATTTATATAAATACGAGCGTATATTATAATATATTTTTGCCATCATGTTAGAGAGAGAGAGAGAGAGACGTGATGCAAAAAAGAAGACAGTTGCACGTTTTATTTAAGATGTAACCATTAGGTTTTTACTTATAAATCGTGCCTCTAGGGTGGTGTTACCATCGCTACGTGTCTTGACGTCGCCACGCTCATTGAATTGTTCAGTGAAAAAAAAAAAGTTCAAGATGCGAATTTACCTGGTTACAAGTATGTAGGCTTTTAAAAGCATTTTTAAAACAAAACTCGTTGTTTTTTCGAAACTTGATGAATAAATGAAGCGAGTGAACCCTTTTTTGTGACGATCTGTTCGGAAATAATCGTTTCGTGACCGTTTTAAAACGCGGATAACGGCAAAAACCGAAATTCGGCTTTTTAAAATTGTCATAAAATGATTATTTCTAAACAGATCGTCATAAAAAAGGGTTCACTCGCTTCATTTACTCGTCAAGTTTCGAAAAAAACCATGAGTTTTGTTTAATAAATGCTTTTAAAAACCTACATACTTGTTACCAGGTAAATTCGCTCCACGAACTTAGCCACGCGTCCATAGAGATCTAAGGGCGTGACCACGTGAATTCACGACAGGCAATTAGAAATCGGGACAAACAGAAGTTGGCTCCGCCCCTTTCTATGACGAACGCAACATCTAATTGGTTGGTTAAGTGTAGTCTGACGTCACATGCTCCGCCCCTTTTCAACATGGAACCACATAACAAATCAATTAGAAGTTGCTGGTCGTCATAAAAAGGGGCGGAGCCAACTTCTGTTTGTCCTGATTTCTAATTTCATGTGTCCAAAAAAAACATGGCAATTAGATAACGGGATGAACAGAAATTGGCTCCGCCCTTTTTATGACGAACGCAACATCTAATTGGTTGGTTAAGTGTAGTCTGACGTCACATGCTCTGCCCCTTTTCAACGTCGAACCACACAACAAAGCAATTAGAAGTTGCTGGTTGTCATAAAAAGGGGCGGAGCCAACTTCTGTTTGTCCCGATTTCTAATTGCCTGTGTCCAAAAAAACAGGCAATTAGATAACGGGATGAACAGAAGTTGGCTCCGCCCTTTTTATGACGAACGGCAACATCTAATTGGTTGGTTATGTAGTCTGACGTCACATGCTCTGCCCTTTTCAACGTGGAACCACATAACAAATCAATTAGAAGTTGCCGGTCGCCATAAAAAGGGCGGAGCCAACTTCTGTTTGTCTCGATTTCTAATTGCCTGGTCGTGAATTCACGTGTAACTCCATCTAGTTGCATCATTTGTAATTAATTCTAATGAAAACCTACTGGTCACCACCTTAACACTTTAAAAATAAAATGTGCAAAGAGAAAATGTTTAAAGAAAATTCGTCGATTGCGTTTATAAAAAGAATACCCAAATTTTAATTATTTGTATATATATATATTATTATTATCGAATTTTTTGTTTTTCTTTCTGACGACGGAAAAATGGAAGAAAAAAGAGAAATTTAAAGAAAAATATACAAAAAGAAATTTTTTTTTGTGAATTTTTTTAATTTACACTAATTTTTTTTTTGTTTTTTTTTTTCAATTTATGATTAAAATATGTTGGATATTCTTTTTAGTTTTATGCACTCATTTTTTTAATTATTATTTATCGGCACTTGGAATGAAATCGAGGTCTCCTCCGTATTCTAAAACGTTGCTCTTTTAAATAAAGCTAAGCTTAAAATGTGAACGTTGAACAATTTTATGTAGAGTGGAGAATTTTTAAGCTTTGCTTTTGTCTTAAGCAAACGTTTTAGAATTTGGTCTAAGTCTTTAAAATATTACACGATTCTGATTTTTAATCTTTCATATTTCTAAAACGTTGCTTGAAGTAAAGCTATGCTTAAAATGGGACTTTTGAACAGTTGTTTCTGTTGAATGCAGAATTTTTTAAACTTTGCTTTGTTTTAAGCTACGTTTTAAAATATTGTCGTAAGTCTCAAATTTTACATGATTTTAAAACGTTGCTTGAAGTAAAGCTAAGCTTAAAATGTGACTTTTGAACAATTGTTTCTGTTGAATGCAGAATTTTTAAGCTTTGCTTTGTTTTAAGCAACGTTTTAGAATGTTGTAAGTTTTAAAATTTTACACGATTCTAAAATGTTGCTTGAAATAAAGCTAAGTTTAAAGTGGTTTTAAGGTGTAAACGCTTTTTGAAGTCTTGATTATTCTGTCTTTCAGAAGAGCAAAATCAAGTGACACTTTGGAAGTGTTTTAGAAACTAGAAGGTTTGCTCAACTTTCTATGTATTTTTATGTTGATATCTTTTAAAATAAACTTTTTTTGTGAGTTTGAAAAAAAAAAACCCCAAGTTTTTCAAATTGTTATGTGTATAAAAAAAAGTTTATTTTGAAAGATATCTACATGAAAATACTATAAGTGATTTGAGCTATCCTTCTAGTTTCTAGTTTTTCCTGATTTCGCCTAAGTAAAAATCCATCACTTCTAATAAATTTCTTGTTATTTTTCAAAATAAACTTTTTGTTTCCAATTTAGAAGCAAGAAGAGCAAATAAAGTACTAGGGAACAATTCCAAGTTGATATCTTTCAAAATGAACTTTTTATGCGAGTTTGAAGATTATTCGGACGATATTTTTAAACATTTTGTCTAGAAAAAGTTTATTTTAAAAGATATTAACATGGAGTGGTAGGTAGCCTTATATGATTGAGCTACCTTTCTAGTTTTCTAAAAATACTTTCTAGTTTTTTCTTAATTTTTGATCTTCAGAAAGACAAGAATAATCATGAATTTGAAAATCAGCTGTTCGTAACGCAACTTAAGCAACGTTTTAGAATATGGCCATAAGAATCAAACTCCCCTTTCGTATTTGAAAGATTTGCTTAAAAGTAAAGCTAAGCTTAAAATGATAGATAATTTTTACTGTGATTAAATCGAAAAAAATTTGAAGGTTAGCTTTTGTTCTAAGTGATGTTTTAAAAGACTAGTTTGGGCCATAAGTCTCATATTTGACACGATTCCAAATTAAACTCTAGTATATTCTAAAAAAAAAAACTGTTGCTTAAAATATAAAGCTAAGCTTTGTTTATAAAAATTGAATCGTGTAATTACGGGGGACTTAATTGTCGTTATTAATTTTGCATCACATTTTGTTGCACTAATTTTATTTTTAATATTTCTTTTCTGATTGCAAATTCAGTAAAAACAAAATTAAGGAATTATATTTTAAACAGTATTATATATAAAAAAAAAGATTGTTTATTTTGAGGTTTTCGTTTTATTTTAAGATCTTAAAATTTAATATTTTTCTTGCAGATGATGAAAACGTACAAATTATAAAAGATGAATTTGGAAATAAGTGAAAAATAAGGTGATTTTAAAAGTGTAAACGGGGGGGGGGGCCTTTCGAACTCTTGATTCTGTCTTTTCAGGAGAGCAAATTGAAGAGAAACTTGAATGTGTTTTAGAAACTAGAAGGGTTAGCTCAATCATGTAAGGTTATTTTTGTTTTTAACATTTTTCAAAATAAACTTTTTGTGTTTGAAAAAATGACGCAACTTTAAGCAGGTGATTATTTTTTTAGTTTTAGTCTATCAAAAGTTTATTTTGAAAGATACCATATTGCAGAATGAGTAATACTCTTAAGGGATTGAGCTACTCTTCCAGTTTTGTAACTATTTCTACTTTCTTTATTAATTTTGCTCTCTTGAAAGACAATTAAGTTCGAAAATCAGCTGTTCATAATATAAGGCGAAAATAATTATTTTTACAATCAAAGAGTAGAGGCTAGAGTTAACCTACAACTGTAATACAGCTGTATTTTAATTCTAGACGAATTCTAGCCTCTAATGAGCCTCTTTGACAGCAAAAAACATAATTTTTCTTGCGTTATTCATAAACTATTTCAAAAGTTTTATACTTTATTCAGACATCAGGTAGCCTATGACATTTAAGTGTCATAGGCCTAATATGGCATTTTTTTTTTCTAACTTCTATTATGTTCCCTATGGATGTTACGCCATATTCCTTCACCCGTGTTTATTATAGCGAAATGTGACGTCACATATTGTTAGGGTTATGCATTTTGCCAATAGGTGGCGCTATATTTCTAGCGATAACATTTTAGTTTGTCTGATTATAAAACAACAAAATCACATGAGCCAACCATTAATATGGTCATATTTTGAAGCCAGTAGCCGAGCAGTTATTCATTTTACAAACGTGTGGGTGTGACCTAATATGGTCTTTAGTTGTGTATAAATCACTGTTAAAGGCGCCATGTTGGTACACTTAGTGTTCAACCAAAAATTCAATAATGTGACGTCATTTAAGACTTTCGTACGCGCCGTCAGGACTCAGGAGCAAGATAAATTTATAAAGGTAACACAACTCTTATGTTTAACGCCGAAATCGTCTGCTTTTTAAAGCTAGAAAGAAGACGGTTAAATTATCATCCATTTCTTTTATGTCCATTGAACTTGTATTGTAACTTAAGCACTAAGTACAGTTTGGCTAATATTTTAAGCAAGACGGCCTCTTTCTAGCTTCAAATTGCAGAGGACTCTTCACTCACTTTTTGCGTTTATTTCTAATATGGAGTTGCTTTACCTTTATAAATTTATCTGGCAGTAAAGTATGACCGAAACTACGGAAGCCCATCGAAGCAATGGAAGTTGGATGCAGCACAAGAAATTCGTTTGCCCCGCTCTTTTATGAGGAAAGGCAATTTCTAATTGGTTTGTTATTTGGTCTGATATCACATGCCCGCCCTATAATGAGAGAGAGCAATTTCTAATTTTGGTTAAAATGGGCGGGGCGTCCAAACGCCTATGATTGAAGCCGAGCGGTCTTCCGTACAAAGCGTATAAAATATTATAAGACGTTTTGAGAATAGTACGTTTTGGCAGAGTCTGTCGATCTTCCCCCCCTCCTTTGGTAAGTACTATCATTAGCCTATTAGAATTTTTCATTAAGCATGCATATTGCCGTTCATTATTTTATATAGGAAAGTGATGGCAGATTTGCGTTAGCAGCGTCCTCTATTGATCACCAATGGAAACTGCCGATGAGACGTTCACTTAGGGGCCCTAGGAAGTCCTATATAAAACGATGGACGGCAATGCGCATGCTCAATGCAAAGTTCTAACGGGCTAATGCTAGTCGTTTTGGTGTGGTGACTCGTCTTTGTCTGTTTTTTTTTTAAATTTGTTCAGCAGGATCATAAGTCACCAAAATGTCGGAATCTATCACTAATGGAAAAAATATATGTTTAGAAAAGCCAAAAAGTTTTAAGGTGATAATTTTTACATGTGATTATTGTGGAAAAAAATTCATGCGTAAGTACGATTTGCAACGCCATGAAAGGAAACAACATGCTCACATTCTAGGGAATCTACCTTCTAGACCTAAAAACTTTCATTGCTCAGAATGCACAAAATCATTTCATACTACTAAAACTATTTTAGAACATTACAGGAGCTCGCATAGTGACATCAAAATCAACAAGGAAACATTGTTCTTTTCAACAGAAGATGAGTTCCTCAAATGGAAAGAAGAGACGCAAAGGAACACAGCAAGTGAATTTGTTGCGTTAACAGATTGCATGTCGGTGTCAACTGTAAGTGGCATCACTCAGTATTTTCATTGTCATCGTAGTGGTGTCTGCATATCCAGGGGAAAAGGTGAACGTTGTCTAAAAAAATGTGGTTCAAACAAGTGTGGAAATTTTTGCCCCGCAAAAATGAAGGTTAACTCAAGCACGTCTGGGATTACTGTCAAGTACATTAGTACTCATGTAGGACATGATTGCGAACCTGAACGTTTGAGGTTTATTAAAACTGAGAAAAATATGATTGCTACTGCACTATTGTGTCCAGGCGTTCCAATAGACCAAGTTTTACTGAATGAAACTAACACATTCGACTCATCCGATGCTCATTCAGTCGATATGTGGGTTAAGAGAATACAACAAATGGATGATAATCCCATTCTTCTGTATAAGCCACAAGGTGAAGTGAGTGCCACTTTGCCTCAATTTGATGTCGACGACTTTCTACTGGGATTTATGAATGGAGCACAGGAAGCAATTTTTGAACGGTTTGGAAACAACATAGTTTCGATTGACTCTACTCGTGACAGTAATCAGTATGGGATTGAGCTCACTAGCATACTTGTTGTAGATGACGATTGTGAAGGATTTCCAGTTGCGTACTTTTATTGTAATCGTCAGTCTGAAATGCACTACAAGGCTTTTTTCTCATCAATACACGAAAGAATTTGTCCGAAGCCACAGGCATTTATGTCGGATGATGTCCCCGCATTATATAATGCCTGGAAGGCTGTATTTTCTGGTGTCGAATATCGTCTTTTAAGTGATTGGCACGTTAAACATGCGTGGGAGAACAACTTGTGCATGGTACTTTCTAGAGAGAAACAGGAAGTGATATTGTCAAAACTGATGGCCTTGATCAGTGAATTGGATCAAGATACTTTCGAGATCTTATTAAAAGCAAATGTAAATGAATTCTGCCTGGATCCACGCACGAAAGCATTTGGTACATACTTTACAAGAAAGTATGCCAACAGGCCCAAAACCTGGGCTGCCTGTTACCGCAAAAGAGCCCAAATTAATACCGACATGTTAGGTGAAAAATGGCACGATGATTTGAAGTACTACAGTGAATTAAATGGCAAAGAAGGTGGACGGCTCGATAATGCTATAACTAGCATTATGACATATCTTCAAAGGAAAACAATTCAGCGTGCTGTTTCGATTCAACGCTTTCAGCTCTGTTCAAAGGCAAGAGAATTACGCAAAGGGCACAAGCTTAGCCTGAATATGGCTTTAAATGCTATTGAAAACGTTCCTGGAAAATCGTGGATGGTGTCTTCGGAAAAAATGGCACAAATGTATGAAGTTCAGAAAGTGTCAGAAGATCCGTGCTGTTCTGTAAAATGTCACCTATGCAATGTATGTATTGATCAATTCACTTGTGAATGTAGTGACAATAGGTTGACATACAACATGTGCAAGCACATTCACTTCATTTGCCAGCGATTTATTTCTGCTACAAGTGCCGAATTAAATTGTGGTTATGGTGAACATTTAATTATTAACGTACATCATGTAGAAGAAAATGATGATGAATTGAATGCAGTATCGCAACAGCTTGAAGGAACAATGGGAACTGCCTCAGAGGAATCACTCGAAAGACAAAAGGATGAAGTTCGTAAAATTCTGATTTCAGTTATTGCCGATCTGGACAAGTGTACAACTAAAGAAGAGGTAGATGCAATAAAGGCAAAGTTTTCAAATGTAATTCCACACATCGAAGCTCTGCCAATGCCAGAATTTTGTTCAGCCTCTACCAGCTCTCTATACTGAAAACATTTGTTTCTAAACAATGTATAAGAGTATCTGATTGAAAATGTCTTAATGTCCTTTAGGAGAAAAGCAACTTTTTAATGGTAATACCATTACATTTACAATGTTATTACTGGTCTGGGTTTGTTAGTTTATTTGATAATATTTTTGTTTCATTGTTCTAATATATGGTAAATAGCATTCTTAATTTTGTCCAAGTATTTTCTCCTTGTTTTTGTTCTCATTCATTATTTTGAATAAAGCTTTTTAATTTTCAATAATAACTAAAATAGTATTGGGTAGTAATCAGGTGGTAAGATTAAGTATTTGAACCGCAAAGAAGCATTTGATTAAGCATTTGAAATTAGTCTCACAACTGTTTGCTTAAAATAAATCAAAAGCACAAGCAGTTAGAAATAGGTCGAAACTTCAGTTGGCTCCGCCCTTGTTATGACGACTGGCAACTTCTAATTGGCTGGTTATGTAGTCTGACGTTGAAAAGGGCGGAGCATGTGACGTCAGACTTCATAACCAGCCAATTAGAAGTTGCTGGTCATCGTAACAAGGGTGGAGCCAACTGAAGTTTTGACCTATTTCTAATGGCCTGTATCAAAAGCATACAGAAATTAAAACTATTCACGAAAAGTTCTTCATTTTATCACTTTAATAATTTTCTCAAAAGGGAGTGAATAGTCATCTGCTTCTTGCAGCTAGAAGGAAGCTGTGTTGTTTATGTTCATTTAATCATATTGTAACTGAAGCACTAAATACAATTTGCACTTTCTATTGGCAAAACTCAGTTTTGAAACAAAATGCTTCACAGGAAAAGCTCTTAGTTGAGTTACCTCAGTATCAAGATAAATATACAGAGGTAAATCAACTGACAATTTTAAGAGTTTTTCCTTTGGAGCATTCCGTGTCAAACCAAAGTGTTGGCAATAGAGGGTGCAAACTGTACTTAAAGCAAAGAGAGTAAAATTGAAGAGCATTCACTCTACTGTCGGCACTTTGAAGTTTGTGTGCATCGATTAGCTCCTCCCTTTCTGGCATCAGTGCCAATGTTTCAAGTGGCCGATGAGCGGTGCAGATGACAATCTATAATATTACATTAGATTGTATATGCAACTTGTGGCACCAAATTTACATTTTATGCTCAATCTAAATTTTCTTTTTTGTGCTATTACACAGTTAATTGAAATGCCAGGTAGTAGGTTTTTTTTCTGGAGGTGGTTGCAATAACAGTGAAAAACGAACAAAAAATGTCTTATATTTAAGATTTTCTAAAGACCCTAAAAGGTGAAATACTTTTTTTATAAATTATATTTTGCAGATGTAAATTAAACTTTCATTTAACTACTTAATTATTATGTAATTCTAAAACTAGTGGGGTAACCCGTCATAAATGACGGGAGCAAAATTTACAGGCAATTGTGCACATGCGTGTCGTTTGTTCCTTTTTTACTTTCATTTCAATTTCCCCTCTCCATGTTTCTCTTTCTCCCCTTCTATGCTTTCCAACCTTTTCCCCTCTCCAATTTAATATGATGGGGTTCTTGGAAGAGTAGGGTGCAACATATAGTTGACCTTGAGAAAAGAAAAGCTGTTCATTTCTTCATTTATTTAAATTTTTATAAATTCCGAAGTGCTTCACGGTTTTTGTAGTGTTACTCCACACACACACAGACCTGGGATATTATATATATAAATATTCTAAAACTAGTGGGGTAACCCATCATAAATGACGGGAGCAAAATTCACAGGCAATTGTGCGCGTGTGCGTTGTTTGTTCCTTTTTTACTCTTTTCATTTCAATTTCAGTCACCCCCTCCCACTTTTTCCCTTCACATTTCGCTCTTTCTCTCCCCTCTACACTTTCCAACCTTTCCCCCCTCTCCAATTTAATATCATTGGGTTCTTGGATGGGAAGGGTGCAACATATAGTTGACCTTGAGAAAAAAAGCTGTTCATTCATTTAAATTTATATAAATTCCGACATGCTTCAAGGTTTTTGTAGTGTTACTCCACACACAGACCTGGGATATTATATATAGAATGTTAGTTTTTTTACTTCCTTTGCTTACTTTTACTTTTGTTTTGCTAAATGCATTATTTACATGGTGAAAACATTTCTCAATGAATAATATGAAATTGTATTTATAATACATAATAAAAGTACAAATTTAATATTATGGTGTTTGTAATAAAATTTTTTTTCTTGCATTAGCCATTTTAAGCTCCTCCCAATGTTGCACACTTTTATCAGAGAGTGAATGCTCTTTCCTTTTACTCTCTTTGCTTCAGTTACAATACAATTACTGGGCGTACGAGATTGTAACGAACCTGAATTCTTAGAAATGACAGCATGGCGTTACTATAGCAATGCATCGTCTGCTCGTTCTTTCTTTTTTTCAGTTATAAAAAGGGTTGTGAGTAGGCATCGCGAATGTTTCTCCTCACCCCCTTAGATCAATTCACCCTAAAGCATGGTCGTCACCATGACATGTCATCTCTTCTCTTTTCTCTATCATATGAGGAAGGGGTGGCGGTAAAACGATCCTTCCCCTCTTTTTTTAGCCTGCAGCTATTAAATCTGTCAACACTTCAAATAAAAGAAACTTCACTGCATGACCCCTGCTGATTTTCTCACACTAGCTCTTCATTGACCATCGTTCGCCCAAAATTCCATCACCTAATAAATTACCAATAATGTCACGAATGAAAAATATATTTTTGTACACATTCACTGGTTTACATTAACATGGTTTTATCATTTGGAGAACTTTTCATCGACTTCAAATAGTTTTGTTCTCCAAACTGTCACTTGAAAATTCTTCCAATGCACCTCTATGGATAGGCTTAAATGACCTTTTTGGATTCTTCATAGAGTTGCATTGGCGTGATTAATTGTTTCAAATTTAACATTGGGTCTATACAAAACGAAATGGGTTTTTGATTCCCATGTGGTCTCCCATATACCCAATGTTGAGATTTTTCTGTTTGACTTTTGCATCTCATTAAAATTTGAATTGTAAGCCAAAAGCTTATTGGTGGCTTACTGCCACATGATTTCAAAGTGAAATCATATTTAAAGCCAAGCACCAGCAAGCTCTTGGTCGTTCCTGTTGTACCTGTCGTGGTAGGACACTATGCTAGTGCCCATCCAGAAAATTATCATTTATATCACTTGTGTAACCGTAAGTGTAGAGGTGTGTCGTGCAAGCCATCTAACTTTCACAAGGAGACACCCTATTCATCTGTAAACTTACCAGAGAAATAAAGTCGTGTTTCGTGATAAATACCACGTGGGTGTTTTCTTTAATTCTTGGGTTGAGTTCCCGGAAAAGATCCCTACCCCCCAAGAAGTGATGCAAGAGTGCATCAGCTGTTTGGTCAAGACCGGCCTCCTTCGTTAAAGAGTGTGTGAAAAGAGCCATTTGTCTGCTAACTAGCAGACAATTTCCAAATTAAAGTGTCACCAGGAGACCCGGAGGAGGAGGTATCTTGCAAGATTCATCTACAAATGTCGTTCCCCTAGCAAATAGCTTGCCAGATCGTTCGAGATTAAGTGCTATGCCTTTCTTTATTGGCACGATGCAGTGATTAGCTTCAAAAAGCAGACGATTCTTCACTCACTTTTGGCGTATTTCTAACATAGAGTTGGTGGACTTATATAAATTTTTCTTGCTCTGTGTACAGTGTACAGTATATTCGGCTTGCTTATGCATTTTAACAATAGATGGCGCCATATATTCTAGTAATAACAGTTTTAGTTGGTCTGGTTGTAATACAACAAAATGACACGAGACATCTATTTATAGTCATATTTTGAAGCCAGTAGCTTGGTAGCTGTTTGTTTATAAACGTGTGGGCGTCCCATGATGGTCTCTTATTTGTATATAATTCGCTTTTAAGGACGCCATGTTAGTGCACCATTGTGTTTAGTTAAACATTCATTAAATGGACGTCATTTTAGAGTAGCTTACGTGCCACGTAATTTATATCGTCGTACATTTATCAACCTGTCATGTATGTAGTTGACTAGCAACGGTCCACGGAGGACTTTGACTTACAATTATTTTGAAGTTAGCAGCGCCGTCTATTGTTCAAAGCACGCAGTTTACAGTAAAGTCTACCCAAAGCTACGGAAGCCCTACAGAATACTATAGGACGTTTTTAAGTATGTCTTAATGGAAAGTCTCATTTGACAGTTGTTTTTGATGTAATGTTTCGGTTTTTATTTATTGTTTTTTGCTCAGCAGGATCATAAATCATCAAAATGTCGGAATCTACTGGAAAAAGGATATGTTTAGAAAAGCCAAAGAGTTTTAAGGTGATATTTTTTCCATGTGATTATTGTGGAAAAAAATTCATGGGCAACTACGCTTTGTTACGCCATAAAAGAAATCAACATGCTGACATTCCAGGGAGTCTACCTTCTAGACCTAAAAACTTTCACTGCTCAGAATGCGCAGAATCGTTTCGTTCTTCCAAAACTATTTTAGAACATTACAGGAGCTCGCATAGTGACATCACAATCAACGAGGAAACTTTGTTTTTTTCAACAGGAAACGAGTTCCTCCAATGGAAAGAAGAGACACAAAGGAACACAGCAAGTGAATTTGTTGTGTTAACAGGTTGCAAGAAGGTGTCAACTGTGAATGGCATCACTCAGTATTTTTACTGTCATCGTAGTGGTGTCTGCATATCCAGGAGCAAAGGTGAACGTCGTCTAAAAAAACATGGTTCAAACAAGTGTGGAAATTTTTGCCCAGCAATAATGAAGGTTAGATCAAGCACGTCTGGGATTACTGTTAAGTACATTAGTACTCATTTAGGCCATGATTGCGAACCTGAACGTTTGAGATTAAATAAAACTGAGAAAGGTGTGATTGCTGTTGCACAATTGTGTCCAGGTGTTCCAATGGACCGAGTTTTAATGAATGAGACTAACACATTCAACTCAAAGAAAAAAAGATCCAACTTGCACCTCCTCAAACTTTCATCCGATGCTCATTCAGTCGATACGTGGGTTAAGAAAATGCAACGAATGGATGATAATCCCATTCTTCTGTATAAGCCACAAGGTGAAGTGAGTGCCACTTTGCCTCAATTTGATGTCAACGACTTTCTGCTGGGATTTATGAATGGAGCACAGGAAGCAATTTTTGAACGGTTTGGAAACAACATAGTCTCGATTGACTCTACTCGTGACAGTAATCAGTATGGGATTGAGCTCACTAGCATACTTGTTGTAGATGACGATTGTGAAGGATTTCCAGTTGCGTACTTTTATTGTAATCGTCAGTCTGAAATGCACTACGAGGCTTTTTTCTCATCAATACACGAGAGATTTTGTCCGAAGCCACAGGCATTTATGTCGGATGATGTCCCCGCATTATATAATGCCTGGAAGGCTGTATTTTCTGGTGTCGAATATCATCTTTTAAGTGATTGGCATGTGAAACGTGCGTGGCAGAACAACTTGTGCAAGGTACTTTCTAAAGATAAACAGGAAGTGACATTGTCAAAATTGATGGCCTTGATGAGTGAATTGGATCAAGATACTTTCGAGATCTTAATAAAAGCAAATGTAAATGAATTCTGCATGGATCCACACACAAAAGCATTTGGTGCTTATTTTGCGAGTGAGTATGCCAACAGGCCCAAAACCTGGGCTGCCTGTTACCGCAAAGGAGTCCGAATTAACACCGACATGTTACGTGAAAGATGGCACGATGATTTGAAGTACTACAGTGAATTAAATGGCAAAGAAGGTGGACGGTTCGATACAGCTATAACTAGCATTATGACATATCTTCAAAGGAAAACAATTCAGCGTGCTGTTTCGATTCAACGCTTTCAGCTCTGTTCAAAGGCAAGAGAATTACGCAAAGGGCACAAGCTTAGCGTAAATATGGCTTTAAATGCTATTGAAAACGTTCCTGGAAAATCGTGGATGGTGTCTTCGGAAAAAATGGCACAAATGTATGAAGTTCAGAAAGTCTCGCAAGATCCGTGCTGTTCTGTAAAATGTCAGCTATGCAATGTGTGTATTGATCAATTCACTTGTGAATGTAGTGACAATAGGTTGACATACAACATGTGCAAGCATATTCACTTCATTTGCCAGCATTTTATTTCTGCTACAAGTGCTGAATTAAATTGTGGTTATGGTGAACATTTAATTATTAACGTACATCATGTAGAAGAAAATGATGATGAATTGAATGCATTATCGCAACAGCTTGAAATGACAAGGGGAACTACCTCAGAGGAATCACTCGAAAGACAAAAGGATGAAGTTCGTACATATCTGATTTCAGTTATTGCCGATCTGGACAAGTGTACAACTAAAGAAGAGGTAGATGCAATAAAGGCAATGTTTTCAAATGTAATTCCACACATCGAAGCCCTGCAAAGTAAGCATTAAGTTGCTCTGCCAATGCCAGAATGTTGTTCAACACCTACTACTAGCTCTCTATACAGAAAACATTGTTTCTAAACAATGTATAAGAGTATCTGATTGAAAATGTCCTAATGTCTTATAGGAGAAAAGACATGACTATGACATTTACAATGTTATTACTGGTCTGGGTTTGTTAGTTTATTTGATATTATTTTTGTTTCATTGTTCTAATATATAGTAAATAGCATTCTTAATTTTTCACAAGTAATTTTTCTAAGTATTTTCTCCTTGTTTTTATTCTCATTCATTATTTTGAATAAAGCTTTTTAATTTTCAATAATAACTAAAATAGTATTGGATAGTAATCAGGTGATAATAGCTATGGTTTGATTAAGCATTTGAAATTAGTCCTTGTTTTATTCCCAGGTCTAAGTTCATTACCTGCCTCAGCAGCCCATCTTCTCTGCTCCTGAGGACATGCCGAAACCACCGCAGCCTATATTCCTGCATCTTTTCTACTATATTTGTTACCCCTACACTATCCCTAATAAAATCATTTCTGATCCTATCCCTTCTGGTTACCCCACTCATAAACCTTAGCATTCTCTTCTCTGCTACCTGCATTCTATCCTCATGCACCTTCTTGATTGCCCAACACTGATCCATACAACATAGCTGGTATGACTACTGTCCTATAAAACTTTCCCTTCAAAAACCCCACTAGCCTGCCTCCACCTATGCCAACCTGCTTTTATCCGGTTTGTGATGTCTAAGTCTAAGCCCCCATCATCTTGCAGCACAGATCCTAAATATTTGAAGTCATGCACCTGCTGCATTAAACTGTCCCCAAGTCTAATCCCCTCATTCAACTGTTCTTTCCCATCCCACTGAAATTTCATGTACTCCATTTTTGTCCTATTTATTTTCAACCCCTTTGATTCCAAGGCATTCCTAGTCTCCTCTAACCTTATCTCGAGTTCCATTTTGGATTCCCCAACTAAGACTATGTTATCTGCAAACAGCATACACCAGGGAACCTCCTGCCTCACCCCTCCTGCCTCACCCCTCCTGCCAGTAACTCATCCAGGACCAAAATGAATAGATATGGACTAAGTGCTGAGCCCTGGTGCACACCAATCCTAACACGAAAACTATCGGAGAACCTCCAGGCAGTCTTAACGCTTGTCCGTACATCCCTATACATGTTCCTCGCCATATCTATATAACTCTCACCCACCCCCTTCTTCTGGAAGACCTCTCACAATACCTTCCGTTGTACTCTGTCATAGGCTTTCTCTAGATCTATAAATACCATGTGTAACTCTTTCTTGGCAGCCCGAAACTTCTCAATAACTTGCCTTACGGCAAAAATAAGGTGCATTGTGGATTTTCCTGGCATAAACCCAAACTGACTCCCCCCAATTGCAATTTTACCCCGTAGTCGAGCTTCAATTACTCTCTCCCAAAGCTTCATCGTATGACTCATCAATTTAATACCTCTATAGTTCCCACATTCCTGAACATCACCCTTCCCTTTGAAAATAGGCACTAACCAGCTGTCCCACCATGCACCTGGCATTCTATCCCCCATAGCCAATCTATTGAATAACTTTGTGAGCCAGGAAATGGCAACATTCCCCAAGACCTTCCACACCTCTACTGGTATCCCATCTAGCCCTAAAGCCTTCCCTAGCTTCATTTTTCACAATGCCTGAACAATTTCCTCAGCCCTAACCTGCTCCACTTCTCCATCATTTCTTCCAGTGAAAGGCTCATGCTCTACCCATTCATTCATAAGCTTACTAAAATATTATCCCACCTGTTCCATACTGGCTCCCTACCCCACAATACTTTGTCCCCATTATCTTTGACACACCACCTTTTCAATATCCCTGCTTTCCTCCCAAGCCCTAGCTATTTTATATACTGCCATTTCTCCTGCTATGGTACCTAACTTGGCATACATGTCCGCATATTTCTTATGCTTTGCTAAGGCTACCCGCTGTTTGGCCTCTATCTTGGCACGCTTGTATTCTATCTGGGCCTCCCTGCTTCCATTATGCTACCAAGTCTTGAAAGCATCTTTTTAACTGCCATCTGTACCTCCTCATCCCACCACCAAGTTTCTCTGTCTAATTGAGACCCCCTACTCCTACTGTTCTTAGTACCTCGTTTCCACAATCACGGATCTGTTGTGCTACCCTTGTCCACAGCTCTCCTGCAGTGCCATCTAAATCCCATGCTATCTTACCTGCCATTTTCTTAAACTCTTCCACCTTGTCTGGTAATGCCCACCACCTAGCTGCTGTCTCTCCACTATGTCTGACCACATGTTTTGCATCCCTAGGTTTTAGGTCTAACACTACTAGCCTATGTTGTCCCGCTAGGTTTTCACTCGGTATCACTTTACAATCCTTGCACTCGTTTCTGTCCTCACTCCGAATCATGAAGAGATCAATCTGGGATTCTCCTGCCCTGCTTTTAAAAGTAATCAAATGTTCCTCTCACTTCTGGAATAGTGTGTTTGCTAAAATTAACTTATGTGCCACTGCCTGTAAAAAGGTTAAATATAAAGCTAAAATAAGGATGGTTTTCTGGATTGAGTTAACATTTTATTAATCCACCCCTCTTCTTTCCCTGCAAGAAGACTTTTGAAAACAATTGAAAAGAAAACTTTTCTCCCCTGCAGCTTTAAAAAAACTCACCCCTAGTGTACCACTTATTGAGACTCTGTAGAATGCTTTATTATAAAGGTTCAGGGCTCAAGTTAGAGTAACCGATCTCTAAATCAACTAACAATTTTAAGAGTTTTTCCTATGGAGCATTCTGTGTGGAACCAGAGTGTTGGCAATAGAGGGTGCAAACTGTACTAGAGCTTCAGCACAGAAGGGAAACTCGTGTGGTGCCTTTGAAGTTGCTGTGACAGAATTTCATGACCTTGGACTGAAAGCTTCTCTTATTTTAACCGGTTACTTGATAGCCACCACTGTTGAATGTATTACTGTGTATGTGAAAGTAATACAATTCAAAATGGCGTTTTTAACCGGTTACTTGATAGCCGGCATTTTGGCCTGTATTAATGCGTACGTGAAAGTAATACATTTCAATGTGCGGCTGTGCGGCACATGCGCAGAAAAATTCTGTCACAAGTTAATTGCTCAGTTTCCCTTCTGTATGTCTCCTTATTCTGTGGCTTCAGTTACAATACAATTACAAGGTGTACGAGATTCATCTACAAATGTCGTTCCCCTAGCAAATAGCTTGCCAGATCGTACGAGATTAAGTGGTGTGCCTTTCTTTTTGGCACGATGCAGTGATTAGCTTCAAAAAGCAGACGATTCATCACTCACTTTTGGCGTTTTTCTAACATAGAGTTGGGGGACTTTTAGAAATTTTTCTTGCTCTGTGTACGGTATATTTGGCTTGCTTATGCATTTTAACAATAGATGGCGTCATATATTCCAGTAATATTTTTAGTTGGTCTGGTTATAATACAACAAAATGACACGAGCCATCTATTAATAGTCATATTTTGAAGCCAGTAGCTGGGCAGCTATTCGTTTATAAACGTGTTGGTGTACCAAGATGGTCTCTTATTTGTATATAGACCTGTGCCGAGCTTGGCGAAAACGCCGCCGCCGCCGCCGCCGGTGTTTTTGAAGCTCAAAACGCCGTCGCTCGCCGCCTGTCTTTTTTTTTTAAAAAAAAAAACTCGCACCCGGGTATGACTGGCGGCCGCCGAATCAACGATCTATAAAGAATAAGAAAGAAAGAATTAAAGATTCTTTATAGATCGTTGATAGGAATGAAATGATACCATATTCGATATTTAAAGATTTCAATTTATATCGATATTTACCACATTCAGTATATCGATATATTTGTTCAATATGTTCAATCCCAGACGCCGGTAGTCGCCGCTGCTCGTATTTACCCTCGCCCGCCGCCGCCGCCGATCAGTATGCTACGGCGTACAGGTTTGTATATAATTCGCTTTTAAAGGCGCCATGTTAGTGCACAGTGTGTTCCGTCAAACATTCAATAAGTGGACGACATTTTAGAGCAGCTTACGTGCCACGTAATTTATGTCGTCGTAATGTTTATCGACCTGTCATGTATGTAGTTGACTAGCAACGGAGGACTTTGACTTATATTTATTTTTAAGTTAGCAGCGCCGTCTATTGTTCAAAGCACGCAGTTTACAGTAAAGTCTTCCCAAAGCTACGGAAGCCCTACAGGGCCAACCAAGCTTCCGCACAAAGCCTCTGTAATATAGAATACTATAGGATGTTTTCATAAAGTATGTCTTAATGGAAAATCTCATTTGACAGTTGTTTTTAATGCAATGTTTCAGTTTTTACCCATTGTTTTTTGCTTAGCAGGTTCATAAATCATCAAAATGTCGGAATCTATTGGAAAAAAGATATGTTTAGAAAAGCCAAAGAGTTTTAAGCTGATATTTTTTCCATGTGATTATTGTGGGAAAAAACTCATGGGCAAGTACGCTTTGCTACGCCATAAAAGAAATCAACATGGTGACATTCCAGAGAATCTAACTTCTAGACCTAAAAACTTTCACTGCTCAGAATGCGCAGAATCATTTCATTCTACTAAAACTATTTTAGAACATTACAGGAGCTCGCATAGTGACATCACAATCAACGAGGAAACTTTGTTCTTTTCAACAGGAGACAAGTTCCTCAAATGGAAAGAAGAGACACAAAGGAACACAGCAAGTGCATTTGTTGTGTTAAAAGGTTGCAAGAAGGTGTCAACTGTAAATGGCATCACTCAATCTTTTTACTGTCATCGTAGTGGTGTGTTCATAGCCAGCGACAAAGGCCGACGTCGTCTAAAAAAACATGGTTCAAACAAGTGTGGAAATTTTTGCCCAGCAAAAATGAAGGTTAGGTCAAGCACGTCTGGTATTACTGTCAAGTACATTAGTACTCATTTAGGTCATGATTGCGAACCTGAACGTTTGAGATTAAATAAAACTGAGAAAGGTGTGATTGCTGTTGCACAATTGTGTCCAGGTGTTCCAATGAACCGAGTTTTAATGAATGAGACTAACACATTCAACTCAAAGAAAAAAAGATCCAACTTGCACCTCCTCAAACTTTCATCCGATGCTCATTCAGTCGATACGTGGGTTAAGAAAATGCAACGAATGGATGATAATCCCATTCTTCTGTATAAGCCACAAGGTGAAGTGAGTGCCACTTTGCCTCAATTTGATGTCGACGACTTTCTGCTGGGATTTATGAATGGAGCACAGGAAGCAATTTTTGAACGGTTTGGAAACAACATAGTCTCGATTGACTCTACTCGTGACAGTAATCAGTATGGGATTGAGCTCACTAGCATACTTGTTGTAGATGACGATTGTGAAGGATTTCCAGTTGCGTACTTTTATTGTAATCGTCAGTCTGAAATGCACTACGAGGCTTTTTTCTCATCAATACACGAGAGATTTTGTCCGAAGCCACAGGCATTTATGTCGGATGATGTCCCCGCATTATATAATGCCTGGAAGGCTGTATTTTCTGGTGTCGAATATCATCTTTTAAGTGATTGGCACGTGAAACGTGCGTGGCAGAACAACTTGTGCAAGGTACTTTCTAAAGATAAACAGGAAGTGACATTGTCAAAATTGATGGCCTTGATGAGTGAATTGGATCAAAATACTTTCGAGATCTTATTAAAAGCAAATGTAAATGAATTCCGGTTGGATCCACACACGAAAGCATTTGGTGCTTATTTTGCGAGTAATTATGCCAACAGGCCCAAAACCTGGGCTGCCTGTTACCGCAAAGGAGCCCAAATTAATACCGACACGTTACGTGAAAGATGGCACGATGATTTGAAGTGCTACAGTGAATTAAATGGCAAAGAAGGTGGAAGGCTCGATAAAGCTTTAATTAGTATTATGGCATCTCTTCAAAAGAAAACAATTCAGCGTGCCGTTTCGATTCAACGCTTTAAGCTGTGTTCAAAGGCAAGGGAATTACGCAAAGGGCACAAGCTTAGCCTGAATATGGCTTTAAATGCTATTGAAAACGTTCCTGGGAAATTGTGGACGGTGTCTAAAGAAAAAACGGCACAAATGTACAAAGTTCAGAAAGTCTCGCAAAATCCGTGCTGTTCTATAAAATGTCACCTATGCAATGTGTGTATTGATCAATTCACTTGTGAATGTAGTGACAATAGGTTGACATACAACATGTGCAAGCACATTCATTTCATTTGCCAGCGATTTATTTCTGCTACAAGTGACAAATTAAATGGTGGCGA
This sequence comes from Brachycybe producta, assembly GCA_036925085.1. Classification (NCBI taxonomy): domain Eukaryota; kingdom Metazoa; phylum Arthropoda; class Diplopoda; order Playtdesmida; family Andrognathidae; genus Brachycybe; species Brachycybe producta. The sequence continues at coordinate 21,895,761 of JAUPFP010000001.1, forward strand.
AAATGCAATATCGCAACAATTTGAAAGCGGAACAAGAGGAACTACCTTGGTGGAATCACTCGAAATGGAAAAGGACAACGTTCGTGCAATGCTGCTTTCAGTTATTGCTGCATGTACAACTAAAGAAGAAGTATATGCAATAAAGGCAAAGTTTTCTAATATGATTTCACATGTGGACACTTTGCAAAGTATGCATCAAGTGAGTCTGCCAATGCCAGAATGTCATTCAGCTTCTACTAGCTCTCTATACAGAAAACATTGTTTATAAGCAACATATAAGAGCATCTGATTGATATTGTCCTAACATCCTAAAGGAGAAAAGCAACTCTTTAATGGTTTTACAAATTACAAATACAATGTTATTCTTTTGTCATTTTCATTAATTTTGTTACTGTTTGTTTCACATTTTTTTTTCTTCTTCGTTTTAATATAGTTTTGTTTAAATAAAGCTTTGTAATTTTCAATAATAACTAAAATAGTGTAATTTAATTAAGTGGTAATTACTATAGTTTGATTTGTAAGTAAAGCACTAAGTACAGTTTGCGCCCTCTGTTGGCCACACTCAGTTTTGGCATAAAATCTTCCATAGGGCGAGGGCTCTTAGTTGAGTTACCTGTATATACATATTTTGGCCATGGCAAAGGTTGAATATGGGTACTGCGCATGTGCAGAATAAAAGGCAAGTGAGAGTGAAGAGTCGCCCGATAAAGTTACCTATATAGAGGTAACATAACTAAGAGCTCCTCCTATGAAACATTTCGTGCCAAAACTGAGTGTGGCCAACAGAGGGCGCAAAGTGTACTTAGTTTCTCAGTTACAATACGATAAACAAAAATGGACTATGATTACTCTTTTTTGGCGGGTTGTTTTATAACATGGAGCTGCTTTTACCTTTATAAACTTATCTTGAGCTATATTCATTTACAAACTTGTGGGTGTGTTCCAATATGGTCAATTACTTATGTATAATTATCTGTTAAAGACGCCATGTTGGTACACTATGTCTTCAGCCAAACATGCAATAATGTGACGTCATTTCAGGCTTGCGTACGTGCGTCGTTTCGTTGCATGTTTTATCAACCGGTAATGTAGGTTCAAGTCGTTTTTCGGTAATAACTTTGTTTTTTTATGCAATTTTCTGAATGTTTTAAAGCATGAAAGCAAAATATTGTCGTATTCCAAGTAATTAAGTGATTGTTTCATGAAATTTTAATTGAATTTCGTTGAAAAACGTTACTTTCAGCGATATATTGCCGCATTGTTGAACTCCACAAGAAGCAGCTGTATGACGTCACCGCCATGTTGTTGAATGGTGGCAGCTGTTTCCTTGCGGAGCTTTACGTTTTAACTTGCGCAAATGTTTGTAAACGCTGTATGCCTCAATGTTGACATTGTTAATTTCAATTGTTATTTAATACGTGGCTTTGGATTTTTTTTAAAATTTTGTTTTTCTTTGAAAAGTCGATTGGTTTCTTGAGTGATTTGCGTCCGGAAATGGGCTGCGCTTGCGGTAAAGAGGTTCTCGACATTAATGGAAAGAAGTTTGTTGTTCGGCAACGTCTTGGAGAAGGGTCGGTACTGTTCATTGTATGCTTTTGAACTTATCAGAATTAGAAATGAAGGGAAGGGACCTGGCTTTGAAGGACGTTGCGAGAGAAGAGCCGGGCTCAGAGGAGGGTCCTACAGCCTTAGACCCAGTCCACATCATGCTGACAAAAGAAGCTGACAAGTGCAACATGAGTTCGAAGCAAAAACACAACAAAAACGTCAGAAAAAAACCGATTTTGTAATCAAAACATAACTGAAACAACTGTCAGCAGTTACTCAAGACAAAACAGCAACAAATTTGTGTGACACAACACAATCAAATTTGGGGTTTTTGTTTTTGTTTTTCTATAGCTGTCTCCTATACGTAAAGTACGCAACTGTTCTGTTGTTGAGTTGACAAAATGTTGCATAATTCCGAGACAAAACAACAAACACAGTTGCTCAAGACAAAACCACAACAGATTTGTGTGACACAACACAAAACACAATTGGTTTTTTTTTTTCCTATAGCTGTCTCCTACGTAAACTACGCAATTGTTCTGTTGTTGTTTTAATACTAAATTATATCCACAAGAGTTGCAAAAATGTTGCGTAAAACAGAAACAAAATAAAAACAATTTGATGTTTACCGACTTGTGTCGGGACATGGAAACAGTTTGTGAAATTGCAGACAAAACAAAACACAAAAGTCGCATATTTGTTTTTTAGGCTTGATCCACATCAAGGTAGCAAAAGGTTTCAATACAAATTGGCGACATTTCTAAATCAATTCTGTTTGTGTTTTGTTTTGTCTGCAATTTCACAAACTAGTCCCTGTCCCGTGGCCCAAATTGGTAAACATCAAAATGTTTGTGTTTTGTCTCTGTATTATGCAACATTTTGTCAACTCTTGTCTCGTGCAGTTGTGGACAGTTAGTATTAAAACAACAACAGAACAAGTTGCGTAGTTAACGTAGGAGACAGCTATAGAAAAACAAAAACAAAACCCAAATTTGTTTGTGTTGTGTCACAAATTTGTTGTGGTTTTGTCTTGAGTAACTGCTGACAGTTGTTTCAGTTTTGTTTTGTTTTCAAAATCTGCTTTTTATGGCATTTTTGTTGTGTTTTTGTCTCAAAGACACGTTGCACTTTTGTTGGCTTGATGTGGATCGGTCTTTAGGGTCTCTAGTATCTTTGTAAGAGGACATATGAATTGTGAGTTTTTCGTCTTTTTGAAAGCATTTTTTTTTATTAACAGTGGGTTCAGTTACGTCGATCTTCTCGAAGACACGTACAGCCGTAAGTTATATGCCGTTAAAAGGATAACGATTCACGGCAAAGATGACGAAACGAAAGCTCTGAAGGAAGCCGAATGTTATCGTCGTATTACGCATCCAAACGTAATCGGGTGCATTGATTGTGTCGTCAAAGATGATAACGAAAGAACGGCCAACGGAGATGAAATGGGAGAAGTTCTCATTGTTTTACCTTATTATGGAGTACGGATTTGATCAAAACGATAAAAAGTAACGTTAAAAGTTACTTTTAAAGTTTAAAATGTGTTTTTTTTTAATATAAAGAGAGGTACGTTGCAAGATGAAATCGATCGTCGTTCGATCACGAAACGACATTTTTCGGAAGAAAACGTCTTAAGGATGTTCAAACAGATTTGTGCCGGTGTTCATGCGATTCACAACTCGAAACCTGAACCGTTGGCTCATAGGTTAGAACATTTCTTACTTTTTGAATTTGAATAATTACTCTTCAAGCAGTTCAGAGGGCCTGTGGCAGAGGGAAGGTAACATTTAGTCCAAAAACAGCATAGAAATGCATTGTCAAAATAAATATTAATCTCTGTGTTACCAATCCTTGTCTTCTTAAAATACGCGACGAAGGTTTTTCTAGAAAAACTCGACGGTTAGTTCGTCTTTCGGAAGTTTTTTGACCGGCGAGTTGTAAAAAGAAATATGCAAATGAAGGAAATCAATGGCTGCTTAGAAAAACGTCGAAAGAAACTTCCGAAAGACGAATATTTCTTAAAAATGAAAATTTTTGAAAATGAAGCAACTATAATTTTGAATTATTATTGAGGTCTAGCCTCTACGAAAGGTTTCTACGTGATCTATAAAGCTTTTTTTATTTATTAAATCGCAACAAAAAAAAAGGGATTTGAAGCCCGGAAACGTTTTATTATCAGACGATAACAGTCCTATTTTAATGGATCTTGGTTCTTCGGGTTCGGCACGGATCAAAATCCACACTTCCTCGGAGGCTAAGACTCTAGAGGTATACATTTCAAGAAGTTGTTAATAGTTTTAAATCTACTCTCAAACAAGGTTAATACATGATTTGGCGATTTTAAAGAACAAAAAAAATCGGGGAAAAAAAACGAAAATATTCGTTACCTGGTATTGAAAAAAAAAATAGGGAAAAAAATATTAAAATTGGAAATTTCACACTTTTAAAAAACAAAAAAACGAAAAGATTGAAGTCGGAGAAATTTAACATATTCGGATTTGGCGAATTTGTTTTATAACCGGTTGTCCTGCCTGACTTTAACTTCGCAATGACGTAGAAACTATGAAAGACAAACACAATAACCGTGCCTCAACAGAGATTCTAACCCAAGACCCCCCCCCCCCCCCCAATAGCAAAACAAGTGGAGGCTATCTCAACTCATCCGCTGGTGACGTCGGCAAAAATTTAACAACCATCCAAAAATTTAATATTTGAAGAAAAAAAATGAAATTAAGAAAAATTAAAAAAATATAAAGTGAGAAAGTGAATCGAAATTTTTTAAAAAAAATGTTAAAGGTAATCGAAATCGGAAAAAATTAAAAGGGAATCGAAATCGGAAAAAAAAAATTAAAAGGGAATCGAAATCGGAAAAAAATTTAAAGGTAATCGAAATCGAAAAAAAAAAAATTAAAGGTAATCGAAATTGGGGAAAAAATTAAAGGGAAACGAAGTCGGAAATTTTTTTTAAAAGAAATAGAAAACGGTAAAAATTTAAAGGAAATTGAAATCGGAAAAAAATTAAAAGGGAATCGAAATCGGAAAAAATATAAGGGAATCGAATTTGGAAAAAATTAAAAGGGAATCTAAATAGGAAAAAAATTTAAAAATCAAAAACGGAAAAAATTTAAAGGAAATCGAAATCGGAAAATTTTTTAAAAGAAATTGAAAACGGAAAAAATTTAAAGGAAATCGAAAAAAATATAAGGGAATCGAATTTGGAAAATATTAAAAAAGGAATCGAAATCGGAAAAAAAATAAAGGGAATCGAAATCGGAATTTTTTTTAAAGGTAATCGAAATCGGAAAAAAATATAAGGGAATCGAATTTGGAAAAAAATTAAAAGGGGAATCGAAATCAGAAAAGGAAAAAATTGAATATTGTTAAAAACAAAATTAAAAAATTGTAAAGTAAAAATCTGAGATGGAAAATATGAAAAACAAAAATCAAGAAATCGAAAGAAAAAAAAATTCAAAGTTGACGTCTTTATTAACACAGCAATCGCCAGGCCTACTTTGAGACCTTGTTTGAGAGTACTGAGTAAAGTTTTATTTGTTGACAGTTATTGTATTTTTTTTGTAGGATTACGCTGCTCAACATTGTTCGATGTTGTATCGAGCTCCCGAGTTGTTTCACGTCGAGACGCACACTACGATCGACGAACGGATCGACGTTTGGGTACCTTTTCGATAATTTCATTCTTTACGATTTAGGATTTAAAACTTGTTTTTTTTTTTTGGTTTCAGTCTTTAGGTTGTTTGCTTTATGCAATTTGTTTCTTTAAGTCTCCGTTTGAAGCTGCTTACGAAAGAGGTGACAGTGTCGCTTTGGCTGTCGGAAGTGGAACCGTAAACATTCCCGAAAGTTCGGCACAGTAAGATATTTCCTCCTTTCTTCTTCTGTATTTTTCAATATTTGACATATTCTGAAAATCCTTTCGAACGAGGAGGAGGAGGATCCTTGTTCAAGAGAGAGGGTTCAAAGTTGAAAGGTTTTTGACTTCTTGAATTCGAGGCTTTAATTGCGGATTTGTTCTTAGGTATTCGCATGGAATTAGGGACCTAATATTGGCCATGTTAATTGTAAATTCGGCCGAAAGACCATTCCTCGATGTTATTATGCAAAAAATTGATAATTTAATGCGATCTTCGGACGGACCGAACGGTTGTTAATTATTTATAATTTGAAATTTTATATATTATATTATAAAAGTTTATATTTCACTTTTACTAAAGTAAAATTTTTGTTACTAAGACCCTTGGCACATACGCGATTTCCGAAAGACTTCTTTGGCGACAAAAAGAAGTCGTAGGTCGCTGACCTGTCGTCGCAATGTATTTTTTTTTATGGAAAGACGCCTATCCTTGGTAAACAGGCGACTTAAAGAAGTCGAAGGTTGCTGGGTTGTGTCGTTGCGATGTGTTTTCTATGGAAAGACACAATCCTTGGTACATAGGCGACTTTTAACTGTGCTAAGGTTGGCGTCTTTTCCTAGAGAGTACATTGCGACGACAGCTCAGCGACTTTCGACTTCATTTTGTCGCCAAAAAAGTCTTTTGAAAGTCGCCTGTGTGCCAAGGTTGACGTTTTTCCTTAGAGAATACATTCAGACGACAGCTCAGCGACTTTCGATCACTAGTCTAGTTTTTAAGAAGAATAAAAAACACATGGAAAGTTTATTTTGAAAGATAACAACATGAAAATACCCTTAAGTGCTTGAGCTACCCTTCTAGTTTCTAAATCACTTTCAATTTCTTATTTCTGCATTTCAAAAAAGCAACATTATGAAGAAATTGAAAGTGATTTAGAAACTAGAAGGGTAGCTCAATCTTTTTAAGGGTTCAAGTTGATATCTTGTTCAAAATAAACTTTTTTTTAGACAAATATTAAAAAAATATCGACTTGCTTATATTAGATTCATTTTCAAACTGACATAAAAAGTTTATTTTAAAAGATGTCAACATGAAAATACCTTCTTAAGTGATTGAGCTACCCTTCTAGTTTCTAAAACACATTCAAGTTTCTCTTCAGTTTGCTCTCCTGAAAAGACAGAAATAATGAAGAGTTCGAAAGGCGTTTTACACATTAAAACCACGTTACTGTTCTTTAATGGTGATTAACAAGTTAACATCATTTAAAATATCAACAATCAAATAGTGAAATTTGAACGATATCGTTAAAAATATAAAAGTTTAATCTATTAATTACTACTACAATATGAAGTTTGCCGATTTCGTATATCGTAATGAACTTGACCGCAATTTAAAACATTCCAGTCTTGTTTCATTTCTTTCCAAATGGTTCTCATTTGATCGGAAGTGACGTGATGTGCGGTGACCACGTAATGAAAGACGCACGGATCCAGAGGCAAACGAAGCGCGGTAAAACCTTCGGCACCGATCAGTTCGATATCAGAATTACGAGCACAGATACTCGTCAGATAAACGTCTTCGATGAAGAGGAACGGAGAGACACGAGTCGCAGCGTAAAGTCGTCGTATCGTATTTCTCGGTATCACGTATCCGGATCCCGACAGATAATCCGAATAATAACGATTCGTTATCAGATCTGGATGAACGTACCATTTGTCGTAAATGTTTCGTACGACACGAGCTTTACAGATTCGAACTCCGATCAGTGCGGATCGTTTCGAAAGCGTTTCGTGATTGTTCGTCAGGTATTTTAATAATTGCGGCACGTTTACGAAAGTGTCGTCGTCCGTTTTTAAGACGTAATCTACTAGACGATCACAGTTTTGAGTTAGAATCCATTTAAGCATCATTATCGTCTTAATGGTCAAGTTCTGATACGTGTCGTGGAAATCCTCGACTACGATGTCGCGATAACGGCCGCTTTCGGCTTCGATGAGACTACGAACGGTCGAGTTCGTGTCGTGACCGAGTAGAAACACGACACGAACTGTCGATACCCTGTTTCTCCTCTGTTCTTCAAAGCTGTTTTCTATCGGTAATTTGCTGTTTCTAGAAGGAAACGGCATCGGTTTCGAATACATGGCATCGAGGCTACTCCAAGTGTCACGGATTGCTTGTCGCTGTACGAAGTTACCGCATGCCGAAAAGACAACGACTAAAAGGAATATGTTGTTGTCGGTTTCCGTTAAACTGTTGATGGCAGTTTTGTTGTTTGACTAATTTTTTTTTTAAATAAATTCAAAGATAAAAAAATATGGATTAATCTAATTATAAGATTAATTTAATAATTATATTTTTATAAACAGCTGATTTTTTTAATTTTTGTGTTAAAAACTAGAACGGGTAGCTGAATCACTTACTACAATATTTTTTTTATGTCTACAATATATTTTTATGTGTTTTTCAAAATAACTTTTTATAGACAAAAATTTGAATAAAAAATATTCTTTAAAAGGTGGCTTTGTGCTACCAGATGGCACGGCTGCAGTGGCTATTATGTTCTATAGGAGGTCTCTTCCCCACTCAAACCTGCGGTTTTGAGAAAATTTATATTTTTCAAGCGAACGCTTTTCAAGAGAAACATTACGAATAAATCCAAAATGTTTTAAAAACTAGAATAGTTAGTGATAATGCACATCGGCATCGTCAAGTACTGTACAGGAAGATTCCCAAGTAAATGGTTTTTTTGTGGGCCGTTACCGGGCCGGACTAGAGGAACCCAACGGCTAACAAGGAGGCCCGGGTTCATGAGAGAATGTCCCGACCGGTAAAAACGAGAACAGAGGCTGGTCCGCAGCCCTATCCACCCATCACGGGCGGATCAAGAGGGCCAGTTACGTCACAATCGTTTATTGTTTAAGATGTTGCCATGAAAAAACTTTTTATATAATCTTCTACCATTCTAGTCTTGAAAATAATTTGATTTTTTTTTTCGTAATGTTTCTAAAAAAAACGTTCGCTTGACGTTTTTGAGTCCAAATTTTACAACAAAAAAAAACCAGTCTATGGAGCATTGCCATTAGCCACCTTAAGTGATTGAGTTACTCTTCTAGTTTCTAAAACACTTTCTTGTTTTGTTTTTTAATTTTGCCTCTTCTGAAAGAACACGAAAAATCAAGAGTTCAAACATCAGCTGTTTGTAATTTTTCGGGGGTCAATAATTTACATTGTTGTTGTTGTTGTTGTTGCAAATAAGTGGACAGATGATGGTCGTTTCAGTGTCCGGTCTTATGATCTCATTGACGTTGACCATCGATGGATGGTCCACTTTCGGTCTTAGGTTCCATAAAAGTGGAAAATACAATGCAATACATAGGGATGATATGATGAGGACAAATCCATAGGCTGATGATGACAAGGATTTCTTCCGTTTGTCCATTGACTCTCAACCTGAAACACACAAATTTGATGCAAAGAAATCCATTGTGATGCTTTTTCTTGAAGCAATTTTTATGAAAGAATTTCAAAATTTATTAGAAACTAGACGAGTAAAAGGAATTTTTAATATTCATTTTCTTATGAGAACATTTTACATGGCAATTTATACATAAACGCTAGGGATGGCAGAATTTTGAATATTTTGATATTATTTTTAAATATCGTGTGATATTTTTTAAAAAATGTTGTCCTCGATATATCGGGGGGGTTTTTTTTTTAGATATTTCGATTTTTTCAATTTTTCTCATTTTTTTTTTCGATTTTCCTCCTTTTTTTTTTTTTTTTTTTGCGATTTTTCTCATTTTTTTTTCATTTTTTTTCGATTTCTCTCATTTCTTCTTCGATTTTTCTCATTTTTTTCGATTTTTCTCATTTTTCTCGATTTTCAATTTTTCTTAATTTTTCCGATTTTTCAATTTTTCTCAATTTCGATTTTTCTCAATTTTTTCAATTTTTCTCATTTTTTTTTTCGATTTTTCAATTTTTCTGATTTTTATCGATTTTCAATTTTTCTCAATTTGTTGGATTTTTCCAATTTTTCCGTTTTTTCCCCGGTTTTTCTCAATTTTTTTTTCCATTTTTCTTAATTTTTCTTCATTTTTCCGATTTTTCAATTTTTCTCAATTTCGATTTTTCTCAATTTTTTCAATTTTTCTCATTTTTTTCCGATTTTTCAGTTTTTCTCAATTTCGATTTTTCTCAATTTTTTCAATTTTTCCGGTTTTTTTTTTTCGTTTTTCACAATTTTTTAGATTTTTCTCAATTTTTTCGATTTTTCTTGATTTTTTCGATATATCATTAAAAGTCGATTTTTTTTTTTAAATATCGAATCGATTTCGTTTTTTTTTTTTTCAAAATGCCAGCCTTGATAAACGCTCCGCGAATTCTGGTGCAGAGAAACTTGAATAGATTTTAGAAACTAGAAGGGTAGTTTAATCACTTGAGAATATTTTCATGTTGATATCTTTCAAAATGAATAATTTTATGTATAATAGTATTTTTCATGATGGCGATATATCTTTCAAAATAAACTTTTTATAGACACAAATTTATAATAAAAAACGTGGTCTGTTTAAAGTTTAATCATTTATTAAAAAAAGCTTATTTTGAAAGATATCAACATGAAAGCATTGAAAACCCCCTCTTCTAGTTTCTAAAACATTTTCAATTTCTTCTTTTTTCAAAATGAAATATCTTCTTACCTTCAAAAGTTGAAAAAAGGAGTTTGTTAGAAAGAAGAAAAAAAAACAATGAAAGCAATTCTATTGTATTCTGTGTGTTTTTATGTCACAAAAATTGATTCTTTCATAATTTACTATTTTTATGTCATTGAAATTGTGTCATTCTATAGCTTTTAGTCTTGTCTTCTATATTTTAAAAAATGTCAATTTTATCAGTGTTTCATTATCGCTGATATTCTTATCTTACAATATGTACAATTTAGGCGTATTTGTGTGTCAATGTTAGGAGCAAAAAATGAACAACAAAAAATGCATTTTTAATAATTAAGAGGTTACTACTTCTACTTTTTTGTAATTAATTTTTAGAAACTAGAAGTGTAACAAAATCACTTGAAGATGGGGGGAGCTTATGAACAACTTTCAGAAGAGCAAAATGAAAGGAAACTTGAAAGTGTTTTAGAAACTAGAAGAATAGGTTGATATCATGTTTATATCTTTCAAAATAAACTTTTTATAGACAAAAATTTTAAAAAAAATATCGTCTACCTAAAAGTTGGATCATTTTCAAACTGACATAAAAAAGCTTATTTTGAAAGATATCAACTTGAAAATACCCTTAAATGATTGAGCTACCCTTCTAGTTTTTTTTTTTTAAAAATACTTTCTAGTTTCTCTTCATTTTGCATCTTTATTAGTGTTAGAAACTAGAAGGGTAACTCAATCACTTAAAGGTTATTTTCATGTTGATATCTTTCAAAATAAGCTTTTTATGTTAAGTTTGAAAATAACTCAACTTTAAGTTGACAATATTTTTATTAAATTTTTGTCTATAAATAGTTTATTTTGAAAGATATCTTACATGAAAATAGCCTTAAGTGATTGAGTTACCCTTCTAGTTTCTAAAACACATTCAGTTTTTTTCTCTCAATTTCGTATATGAAATAACTGCTTGTCAAATACTGATTATTCTTTCTGAAGAAAAAAATTAAGAAAAACTAGAAAGTGTTTTAGAAACTAGAAGGGTAGAAGGGTTATTTTCATGTTGAATATCTTTCAAAATGAGCTTTTTTTGTCAGTTTGAAAAATGACTCAAATTTAAGCAGTCGATATTTAAATGGAATTAGAAACTAGAAAGGTAGCTGCATCACTTAAAGGTTTTTTATGTTGATATCTTTCAAAATAAAATTTTTATAGACCAAAACATTAAAAAAAATATATTAAATTAAAAAAACGACTTCCTAGTTTTTCTTAATTTTACACCTTTGAAAGTGTTAGAAACTAGAATTGTAGCTCAATCAATTAGGGTAGTTTCATGTTTCATATCGACCTTCCAGATGGCGCCACTGCAGTGGCTATTACAGTGTATGTTCTATAGGTCTCTTCCCTTCACCTGCGTTTTTTTTTTTAAAAATTGTATTTTTCAAGCGAACGTTCCTCCCCCCCCCCCCCCCCCCCCCCCTTCAATGATAACTTTCAAAATAAACTTTTTATTTAAAGTTAAAAATGAACCGAATTGTTCATTTTTTGGTCATTTTTCCGACTTTTATCTCATTTTTTAAATCATTTTTCCAATTTCTTCTGGTCTTTTCCGATTTTTGTCTCATTTTTTGACTTCTTATCCCATTTTTGATCAATTTTCTGATTTTTGCTCAATTTTTTGGTAATTTTCCAACTTTTGTTCATTTTATGGTCATTTTTCCGACTTTTAGCCTTATTATTTGATCAATTTTCCAACTTATGTCCTATTTTTTGATCATTTTTCGCATCTTTGCCCCATTTGTATGTAGTTTTTCCGTCTTGGTCATTTTTTCTCATTTTTTTTCATTTTTTAATAATTTTTCCAACTTTTGTTCCATTTTTTTGTTGTTTCCCGACTTTTAACCCGTTTTTTTGATTATTTTTTCAACTTTTATCCCATTTTTTTTCGTACAATTTTTGTTTATTTTACCCACTTTTTTCATTTTAAAACAAACTAGACGGACTCTGAAGAAAATGACGAAATACTCGATTTAAAGTGAAGAAAAATTGATGAAAATTTCATTCGAAATTGGGAAAAAAACTTTTATTACAAAAGGTACAACTTTTTATTATTACTTTTGTTTTTAACAATATAGTGTTTTTTCAGAAATGTTAAAACTAGAGGTGGGACGAAATCCAAAATTTTCTTGAATCCGAATCCTAAAAGGTTCTCGAATCTCACGAATCTCGAATCCCTCATATAAGAATCCTATATTATTCATTAAGAAGATACAAATATATAAAATAATATTAAATATTAAATTATTAATAATAAAAAACACAAAGTGGCACTCCAGGGTCGCGCCACAAGGTGATATTGGTGATCCGGATAACCACCGAAATTGCCAACAATCGCCGGTTTTTTTTGTTAGTGAACGCTTCTATTGGACGTCATTGGAGTTAAAACTAATTTTACGAAAGTTTTTAACAGTTTTTTTAAGGTTAGGATTCGAAAGAATCGAAAAAGACAAAAAAAAAAAAAGCGCGAAGATTCGGATTTTTTAATCTCGAATATTTTTTAAGATTCGCAGGGATTCGAGGATTCGAATGTCCCCATCCTTAGTTAAAACTAAGGAGAGTCTGTATTCAGAGATATAGATGTAGTGGAATATCTGTTTGGACATTAGTGAGTGACCACTGGTCAGCTAGCTAATAGAATAGAGTGGAAAAAAACGAATCGAAGAATCCCTTTGAGGTTTTATTTTGCAAAGGGGAAACAATGGGAGAAAAATTTCGGAAGGTTTTTTTTTTTGGTAGAAAAATTGAATGAAAAATCGATTTTTGTTGAAGTTCGTGTTTTTCCTTTCTTCTAATTCTGTTTTCTTATTATCGGTTAACTCTGGGTGGTAAAAATGGATGGATAGATGGAGGGAGGGAGTGAGTTAGGACCCACTCGACAGGAGGTCCTTTTGAAGGGTCATTTAATTCTGAATGGTCTCAAAATACTAGAAAACCCCGCACGGTGCACCACTCAGCCTCAAAACAGAAATTTTTGAAGAAACTTTTGAAAAAAAAAATTTCAAATTAGAAACTAGAAGAGTAAATTGAATGAACTAAAAATGATATCTTTCAAAATGAACTACATATCAAATTTTGAATAAATAATTTTTTAAGTCACTTTTGAAAAAGAAAAATGAAAGTTAGAAACTAGAAGAGTAAATGATTGGACGTGAAAATATCTTTCAATATGAATTACATATTAAATTTTAAACTTTTTTTAACTTTTGAAAACAAAATTTCAAGTTAAAAACTAGATGATTAAATTAAATGAACTAAAAGTGATATCTTTCAAAATGAACTACTACATATCAAATTTTGAATAAATAAATATTTTTTTTGGAGTATTTTTTCAAAAAAAAATTGAAAGTTAAAAACTAGAAGAGTAAATAAATGAATTATAAAATTTTGAATAATTGTTAAGTAACTCGAAAAAAAAAATGAAAGTTACAAACTAGAAGAGCAAATGAATGGACTCTAAAAGTTATTTATTCAAAATTATATATGTAATTCATTTTGAAAGATACCAATTCTTTCAAAATGAACTACATATTAAATTTTGAATAAATAATTTTTTTAATTCACTTTTGAAAAAAAAAACTTGAAAGTTAAAAACTAGAAGGTACTGCAGTGGCGCCGTTCGGTGGAACAAAAGCAAAATAAATATCTATAAAGCCACATTAAGTGAGGCAAGAAAAGGAATTGGCTAGTAGTGACTATAGTTATGGTCAAGTGGTCAGTTCGTTAGTAGTCTTGTCCCATGTTTCAGAAGGAGGGGAAAAAAGAAAAGATGGGCGGGGATTGAACTCATTCTCTCTCTGGGATACTAAATAATATCCCGCTGAGTCTCTTGGCATTTTCTTGTTGGTTATTTCTGTCTTTAAATGGATCGAAGAAATACCATTAGTCCACTACTACCTTTACTGCATTTGTATTTTCAAATGTCTTCTTCTTTCCTACCTTTTGTGTTTTATATTTGCTTCATTTGTATAGTTTTTTCCTTTTGTCATCAAAATTCAATGTAGTAACAACGAGACTTTACAAAGCAAGCATGTCAAACTCGCGGGACGCATGTGGCCCACAACGAATATCTTTGTGGCCCAGTCCCTCTCAGGTCCAGGTTTGCGCAGACATTCAACATATCAAATTTTGAATAAATAAATATTTTTTTGGAGTAACTTTTTTAAAAAAAAAATTGAAAGTTAAAAACTGGAAGAGTAAATAAATGAATTATCAAATTTTGAATAAATAAATATTTTTTTGGAGTAACTTTTCAAAAAAATTGAAAGTTAAAAACTGGAAGAGTAAATAAATGAATTATCAAATTTTGAATAAAAAATTTTTTAAGTAACTTGAAAAAACAATTGAAAGTTAAAAACTAGAAGAGTAAATGAATGAATTATCAAATTTTGAATAAATAATTATTTTTTGGAGTAACTTTAAAAAAAAAATTGAAAGTTAAAAACTAGAAGAGTAAATAAATGAATTATCAAATTTTGAATAAATAAATATTTTTTTGGAGTAACTTTTCAAAAAAATTGAAAGTTAAAAACTGGAAGAGTAAATAAATGAATTATCAAATTTTGAATAAATAATTTTTTAAGTAACTTGAAGAAAAAAATGAAAGTTAGAAACTAGAAGAGCAAATGAATGGACTAAAAGTTATTTATTCATAATTAGATATGTAATTTATTTTGAAAGATATCAGTATTTCAAAATGAACTACATATCAAATTTTGAATAAATAATTTTTTTAATTCACGTTTGAAAAAAAAAACTTGAAAGTTAAAAACTAGAAGGTACTGGCAGTGGCGAACAAGATTTTCCCCGAAGTAGGAAAGATTGTAGCAGAGAGAAGAGATGCCAAGTGTCCGGAAGAAAACATTAATTTTACCGTTGTTCTTGTCGGTTTTATACGGTACTTTTCGAAATAAACCTACGTTTTTATAAAAATTGAAGTTTTTTTTTTTGCGGCCTACATTAACTTAGACCTTGTTTATTCGGCCCATGTTAGTCTTTGAGTTTGACATGCTTGCTTTACAGGGTGTCTTATTAGAAATGGAACTCATTTTGGGGGTGCATTTGAAAATGCACTACTACTACTCCAGTGCATAGGATCGATTTTTTGTTATAAAAAGTTTATTTTGAAAGATATCATCATTGAAGAAAAAACTTTTAGCATTATCAACAACTATTCTAGTTTCTAAAACATTTCGAATTTTTTTTCTAAACTTGGTTAATGGTTGCGTCATACATATTTATTTTGTTTTTGTCCCACCAGACGGCGCTAATGCAGTTGGTAATGAAGTGTTTCTTAAACGTTTTTGTAAAACTTGGACGCAAAAACGTCAAGCGAACGTTTTTTTTAGAAACAACATCACGAAAAAAAAATCAAATTTTTTTTCAAAACTAGAATGGTAAAAGATTATGCTAAAAGTTTTTTAGTGGCAATATCTTACAAAATAAACAATTTTATAGTTCAGTTTGAAAAATGACCCGTTTTTTTTTTTTGGTTTTTCCATTGAAATTTCATGAAAAACTATTTTCGGCCTTTTTTTTTCAAACTGTCATAAAAAGTTTATTTTGAAAGATATCATCATTGAAGAAAAAACTTTTAGCATTATCAACAACTATTCTAGTTTCTAAAACACTTTGAATTTTTTCGTAATGTTTCTTCAGAAAAACGTTCGCTTGAAAAATATAAATTTTCTCAAAACTGCAGATTTGGGGGAAGAGGCCTCTCCTATTGAACACAATAGCCACTGCAGTGGCGTCGTCTGGAGGAACAAAAGCGAAATAAAAATGTATAGAGCCACCTTAAAACCACCTAATGGACCCAAATGGTCTTTTTTTTAGGGCTGAAATTTGAACAAAAGAACACGTTTTCCTTTTGTTTTCTCCCCTTTTTTCCCTCCCATATATTTATAAGGGGATTTTTTTTTCTTATTTTTAATGCAGGTGTTTTTTGGTTTTAGGTTTCAAGTTTGAGGTTTTTCTTTCTCTTTTTTCACCCAATTTTATTGATTATTGGAAATCTTTTATTTTCATGAGATAGTTGTTCATCTCATCACCTTTTCTTCTTCTTCTCTCCATCATCTTATTTCTGTCTGTAATCTCTTATTTCTTTTAGAACTTTTCTTTTGAGAGTTTCTTTTTTTTTACCTTTCTTTGAGAGTTATAGGGAATACCTAGTACACACACCTGATAATTTAAATGCATTTAAATAATAACTGTGTTCTACGGAGCCCTGTGAAAGGCAAACAAACAATATGTCGAATTCAATTGATTCAGTTAATAATCTGAAAATATTGAGTTAATTAACTTAAATATAAATATATAAACTATTGACATTAAAATATTGATTTAGTATTTCAATTTTAAAATATTAATAATAAAAGTCAAGTTTTATTTGGTTCATATGTCCTTAACTGGATTCCGTATAATTCACCTAATACCTTGTACACTCACATGAGTTAAATAAATTCAAATTAAATGTGTTTAGGTGAATTATACGGAATCCAGTTAAGGACATGAACCCAAATAAAAATTGACTTTATTATTAATATTTTAAATTGAAATACTAAATCAATATTTTGTCAATAGTTTATATATTTGATTTAAGTTAATTAACTCAATATTTTCAGATTATTAACTGAATAAATTGAATTCGACATATTGTTTGTTTGTCCTTCACAGGGCTCTGTAGAACACGTTTATTATTTAAATGCATTTAAAATATCACGTGTGTGTACTTGGTATAAGGCTGCATAGAATATGGATAAGCATTTAGTGGCTCACGACTCAGCAACATTGATTATTAGTGCTCGGATTTTTATGCGAATATCAAACAAATGTTTCTCAATTTGTGGCTCCAAGTGCCAATTACCAAGCCGTTATGGCTTGGTAATTGGCACTTGGAGCACACATGGTACACACATGCAAGAAAGACGGAATAATCGGAGTTCGATAGTGGGCCCTGTTTCCACTTGAATGTTTGTTCGAAGTAATTGTCTCTTGAATATTTTACAAATGGCAATTTGTAATAACTGCTTTAAAAAAAGTTTATTTTAAAAGATATCATTATTAATAATATTCATATTCTTATTTTTTGGCTCTTCTAGTTTGGAATAAATTATGAATTTTTTTTTTCTAAGAAAAAAAAAAGCTAACTGGAGTTTAGTTTCCGATTTGTGCCCTAAAAATGGCCAAATTTTATCATTGATTTTTTTTTTTACATTTAGAAAGAGAGAAAAAAAGATAAATTGCGTTAGTTTTGGGAATGTGATTATTAAGTTGAGCACGCTTGGCACGCTTGCTTCCGGTTCTGAGCGTGCCTTGCGGTCTCTGCGGGTGATTTTGGTTGCAGGTTTTCTCCTTTCTGTCTCTTCTGTTCACGTAATGATTTTTTTTCAATGGAGGTTCCCTGTTGTGACTTTGTGGTTATTTCTCTCTTAACAATATTAAGAGACTAGTGGGGTAACCCGTCATAAATGACGGGAGCAAAATTCACAGGCAATTGTGCCCAGCATTAGAATTTCTTTTCCTCCGCACTTTTATGACGTCAGACCAAGTAACAAACCCAATTAGAAATTGATGACGTTCATAAAAGGGCGGAGCAAAAGAAATTTTAATGCTGGGCACAATTGAAACCCTGTTTAGAGGGTACAAGTGTAAATTGAAATGCCCAGTTTCTATCTTGAATTTTGTCCTATGGAAAACAGGATTTATCCCTTTAGCCCTAAAGGGACAAGTGAACTTGTTCCAATCTATCTTGGTGAATTAAAAGGGAATCTCCACTATAATTAGTTTGAAAAACTGCAGCCAGAGGGCGCTTATTTAGTTTAGGTTTTATTACAAACACAAAAGCCACCATTAGGAATAATGTTTTATTATTATTTTCGGTATTTTCTAAAGAAATTATTAAAACATCAATAATTTTCTTTCTCCCTCTTTCTGAAAATTAGGTGTTGATTAAAGGGAGCCCCCCTTAATATCTTAGGTAAAACAAAAAAGGCGCCTCTAGTGCCATTAACACCAAATACTAGAAATTCCTTTCATAGTTTAAATTCTAGAAAAGACATGTTTGACAAATATATGTTTTTCTAATTTGTTTTTATTAGTTTTTTTCTCACATTTTTTTATTACAGTTAAGAAATGTTGCATTTTTAACAATTAACTATAAACAGAGAAATAGATAAGTTGGACAGAAGGCTAAACTTAACAAGAACTAAACTCGTCAAGAGCTAAACAGGAACAAGAACTAAAACTGGGTAAGAATTGAGCTGGAGTTAACTGCACAAACTAAATTGGGCAAGAGCTAAACTGGGCAATAACTAATTTGGATGAAAGCTAAACTGGACAAAACTAACTTGGATCAAAGCTAAACTGGACAAGAGCTAAACTGGACAAGAGTTAAACTGGACAAAACTAACTTGGATGAAAGCTAAACTGGACAAGAACTAACTTGGATGAAAGCTAAACTAGACAGTAACTATAATCTGGACAAAAGCTAACCCTGGAAAGAACTAAACTATACAGCAAGTAGAGAAAGAGCTCAACTTAACAAGAGCTAAACTGGACAAGAGCTAATCTGGGCAAGAACTAAACTATACAGACACTAAATAGAGAAAGAGCTAAACTGAGCAAGAGCTAAACCATACATAAACTAGAGAAATAGCTCAACTAGACAAGAGCTAAACAGGGCAAAAGCTAAATTATGCAGAAACTAAATAGAGAAAGAGCTAAGCTTGACAAGAGACTAAACTGAACAAAAACTGATCTGAAAATGAGCTAAACTACAAAAGAACTAAACTGGACAAGAACTAAGCTAAATAAGAGCTAAAACTGGCCATAAAGGAAAGAGGACAAGAGAGAGAGACTAAGCTGAATATTAAAATTTCTTGTGGGTGAGGGGGGGGGGGGGTCTCTATATATTAATAGAGGTGTGAGGAGGGGCCCCGCCCCTCCCTGAAGGGCTAGGCGTATTTAATATGAGGTTACAAGTTTTAAGAAAATTTAATTTGCTTATATTTTTCACGGTAAATTGATTTATGGTTTTAAAAGTTACATTTTGACACATCCGTAATTTATTTAATTTTTCTTTATAGAAAAAAGGGGGAAGGAAGAAAATAATAATTTCATTTCTTGAAAATAAAATTAGAGAGACTTTGTAATAATTCTCTTGATTGAGGTGTAGTAGACATGAGAGGGTCCAAGGCCCAAAAACAATAAAAACTGGTCTTAAATCCTCTGAGCAAGGTCCCAACATAGACAAAATACCCTATTTTAAGGGCACTCAATTAAAAACATGGTTTTTTCTTGGGATGGGCCTTTCAAATCCCGCGAATCTTGAAAAATATTCGAGATTCGAAAACTCGAATCTTCGCGCTTTTTTCGTCTTTTTCAAATCTTAACCTAAAAAAACTGTTAAAAACATTGGTAAAATTTGTTTCAACTCCAATGACGTCCAATAGAAGCGTTCACTAACAAAAAAAACCGGCGAATGTTGGAATTTCGGTGGTTATCCGGATCACGAATATCACCTTGTGTCCTGACCCTGAGTGCCACACTGTGTTTTTTATTATTAATAATTAATTTAATGATATTTCATTTATTTGTGTCTTCTTAATGAATAATATGGGATTCTAAAAGTATACGAGAGATTCGTGAGATTCGAGAACCTTTTAAGATTCGGATTCGAGAAAATTTAGGATTCTTCCCACCTCTAGTTTATTCTGTGTTGGAACTCCGTTTAGAGGTTTTAAGTTGAAGTTCAAGTGCTAAGTTTTATTTTTATTTGAATTTGGGTTCAAGAAATGGGCCCACTTTTACTCTTCTAGTTTCTAAATTACTTTAAATTTATTCTAATATCATGACATTCTAAGTTTGCTCATAGAGAGTTCAAGTGCCAAGTTTTCTTTTTGGATTTCAGCCAATAGAACTTGACCTCCAATTTTAAACCCTCAGAATGGGATTCTGAAATAGTATAACCATAGTTTATTTTGAAAGATATTAACATGAAAATCTTCTTAAGGTGTCTTCATAGATATTTCTTCTACTTTTGTTCCTCCTGATGGCGCCACTGTAGTGGTTACTGCTATGCTCCATAGACGTTTTTTTGTGGAAAATTTGGACGCAAAAACGTCAAGCCGAACGTTTCTTTTAGAAACAACATTTTTTTAAAAACTAGAATGGTAAAAGATGATGCTAAAAGTTTTATTATGATAATATCTTAAAAAATAAACAATTTTATAGTTCAGTTTGAAAAATGACCCGTTTTTATTGTTTTTCTATTGAAATTTCATGAAAAACTATTTTCGGCCTTTTTTTTTCAAAGTGTCATAAAAAGTTTATTTTGAAAGATATCATCATTGAAAAAACTTTTAGCATTATCATCAACTATTCTAGTTTTTAAATCACTTTGAATTTTTTCGTAATGTTTCTCCTGAAAAACGTTCGCTTGAAAAATAGAAATTGTTTCTCAGAACCGCTTGGTTGGAGGAAAGAGACTGTCGTATAGAACATAATAGGCACTGCAGTGGCGCCATCTGAAGAGATAAAAACAAACTAAATATCTATAAAGCCCCACCTCTTCTAGTTTCTCAAACATTTTCAATTTTTTATTTCTTAATTTCTTCTTCTTAAATGCAAGAATAACTTAAAAGAGTTGTAGTCTATTATTATCTTTAATTTGCATATTATGCAAATTATTGCTTGTAATTTGATTTTCGTCTTTTGACAAAGCGATTTGAAGGTGTTTTTATTTTTCTTTAGAAAAAAAAAATGTCTGAAATAAAACGTCATCGACCTTCTTTTTTCCTCGCCACAAAGTGATTTGGACTTTGCGTGCGGCGCCCCCTTCAGTCATTGTTTGAAGAGGTTCAGGTGAAAACATAAAACAAAAGGTTTCTCAACAATTACACTAAGGTGAGCCAACAATTTTTTTTTAATGCTTTTATTAATGTAAAAGTATGCAGGTTATTTTTTTGTAGTTATTATATATTGACAATGCATCTTGCAGACAGGCAATTAGAAAACGGGATGAACAGAAGTTGGCTCCGCCCTTTTTATGACGAACGGCAACTTCTAATTGGTTGGTTATGTAGTTTGACGTCACATGCTCCGCTCTTTTCAACGTCGAACCACACAACAAACCACTTAGAAGTTGCCGGTCGTCATAAAAAGGGCGAAGCTAACCGAAGTTCTCCCCGATTTTCTAACTGCCTGTCTTAAGATCCCTCTGCCATAGGCCAACTGGATGCTTGCAGAGTATTTTTTTGTAGTTGTAATTGTAATTGCAAATTCCACCTGTCAATTTGCAAAATCACCAGTTAGTTGGTGAATTTCTCACAATGACTGCTGTTGTAGGCAATATGCAGAATGACTAAATGAGATATATATATTAGAGCTTTGCAGAAAAAAAAAGTCTTTGGAAGACTCACCCTGTACATAAATAAACGAAATTATGAAACACTTTTTACTAGGGGCAGTTCCTAGGGACCCTAACATTATCAAAGGCTTATAAATTTCACTCTTCTAGTTTCTAAAAAAAAATCAATTTCCTCTTAAAAATGTCCTGCTTCTGAAACAACAGAATGTATTATATTGAGTAATTCTATTACTTTTCTATAGAAAAAGTCTGCTTAAAGTTGGGTCAATTTTAAACTCAACATAAATAGTATATTTTGGAAGATATCATATTCTAGTTTCTAAAACACTTTCAAGTTTTTCTTCGTTTTGCTCTTCAAAACCAGAATAATCAGAGATTGAGAATCATTTAAACTTTAAAACCGTCCGTGAAGTGATTGAGAATTACCCTTCTAGTTTCTAAAACACTTTTTGCTTTTGTTCCTGAAAGACACATGTGCCCATTCAGTTGCAAGAGGGTCTTTCTAAAAAGAACGAACAGTGGCTCTCCAGCCACTTTTAAAAGAGCATTAAAGTGGCACGCATGTCGCACTTCCAAGAGCCATAAAGTGGCACGCATGTCGCACTTAAAGGAGCCAACAGAGGCCCTCTAGCCACATTTAAGAGGCATAAAGTGGCACGCATGTCGCACTTCAAAGAGCCATACAGTGGCACGTATGTCGCGCTTAAAAGAGCCAACAGTGGCCCTCTAGCCACATTTGAGAGCCATAAAGTAGCACGCATGTCACACTTCCAAGAGCCATAAAGTGGCACGCATGTCGCACTTCCAAGAGCCATAAAGTGGCACGCATGTCGCACTTAAAGGAGCCAACAGGGGCCCTCTAGCCACATTTAAGAGGCATAAAATGGCACGCATGTCGCACTTCAAAGAGCCATACAGTGGCACGTATGTCGCGCTTAAAAGAGCCAACAGTGGCCCTCTAGCCACATTTAAGAGCCATAAAGTGGCACGCATGTCACTTCCAAGAGCCATAAAGCGGCACGCATGTCGCACTTCAAAGAGCCATAAAGTGGCACATACATCGTAATTAAAAGAGCCCTAAAGTGGCACGCATGTCGCGGTTAAAGGATCCAACAGTGGCCCTCTAGCCACATTAGAGCCCTAAAGTGGCCCGCATGTCGTACGTCAAAGAGCCATAAAGTAGCACGTACGTCGCAATTAAAAGAGCCCTAAAGTAGCACACATGTCGCGCTTAAAGTAGCTAACAATGGCCCTCTAGCCACATTAAAAAAGAGCCCTAAAGTGGCACGTTTGTCGCGCTTAAAAGAGCTCGCAATTGCACGCGTGCCACTAAGATTGACCACGTGTGTCTGGAATGGCCTTCCATAGGTTTGCTATTTACTTGTCTGCTGCTATTTGTTTTCACCGCTTTTCAGCAGCTCAGAATCAGTCAGACTCAGTCTCGTGATTGTCGGTGATGGTTGTTGGTTAAATGCAGCAGGGATCACGGTTTTTTTTTCTTTTTCTCCCCGTGTTTTATAAAGCCATATTAAGGGAGAAAGAGAATCACTCCCGTCTAAATCGATACTTTTCTCAGCATCCCTTCTTTTTTTTTTCCTCCGGTGTTTTAAATAATGAAAAGAAGTGCATCTTGTTATTGGTGGCGGCGGCTGCAGTTGTGGTGGTCGCGCTCTCACGTCACTCTTCTTCTCTCCGCAAAATGATCATCTTTAATATCAAAATCAACGTGTTTTACCTTTAAAAATATATATTAACCCTTTTTATCATTATTGAGAAATTATATATAAAAAAAACCGAAAAGATTATTGATAAAAAAAAAATGCATTGGCGGGAATTATTTTTGATTGTGTTTCTCAGTGTGGCGGCGGCGGCGGTGGCGGCTGCTGCTGAAATCACGCCACAGCAACATCAAGGTAGGACGATCTTTCTGATTTCATTCAATGACTGTCGTCGTTGTAAATCACCTGTATTTTGATCGTTATTTGCGGGGGAGGGTTGTTGACGTGTGGTTGGGCCACTTTGAGACTGATCGGAGAGTCACGGTGTCGAGTCGCTCTGATAAATATAATGGGCACCTATGGAGATTTGGTGGCACCGCGGTTCATTAGAAACATAACGCTGAAATCTTGACAGCCACAGTTGCATTTTATTTGCACACGTGACAATTCTGAGAGGAGTGACTTGAGAGTATATAAGTTACTCTCATGAAAAATGTACGGTTTAATATTGGGTTAAAGAGTTGAGAGTGGACACTTAGTCAAGCGTCGGACACCTGAGAGTCGTCACATCTCATATGTTTGTTTAAAAGAATATCTTGATTCTTGAGAATGATTATGGCTCACTATAATGTTCTGTAATGGTTCTTCCTGAGAGTTTTCTATTTAGTATTGGTTTAAATGAGTTAAAAGTGGACACTGATCAGTAGTTATGCATCTGAGAGTGTCTTAAGTATCGCATTTCATGTGGTTTGTGCGACACAGAATGTCTTGACAATCATTGTGGCTCACTACAATGGTCTGTAATGGTTCTTCCTGAGAGTTTTCTATTTGATATTGGTTTAAATGAGTTGAGAGTGGACACTGGTCAGTAGTTATGCATCTGAGAGGGTCTTAAGTATCACATTTCGTGTGTTTGTGTGACACAGAATGTCTTGAAAATCATTGTGACTCACTACAATGTTCTGTAGTGGTTCTTCCTGAGAGTTTTCTATTTGATATTGGTTTAAAGAAGTTGAGAGTGGACACTGGTCATTAGTCAGGCACCTGAGAGTATTTTAAGTATTTACAACTCAGGTGTAGATTAATGTCTTGAGTGACACTGTGACAATTGTAAATGTTCTGATGAGAGTTTTTTTGGGGGGAGGGGGGGGGGTGGCTGAATTGTGGCGGCTCTCTTAAACTTATAAATACAAACTGTCAGATAGTTTTTTTACTGTCAAAAGTAACCACACACACACACACACACATTAATAGTTTTTTTTTTAGTTTGCTGTCTGGTATGTTAATTGGAGAGGTGGAGTTATTCAACTCGATCTGTTATTTCAAGTGTTCGTAATAATAGTATTAGAGAGAGAGAAAGTAACTCAATTTGTGTTGTGAGAGTTGTTTGAGAGAGTCTTAACTCTCTGATTCACTCACAATTACACAAACACGTGCACGTATATATATGTGTTACCGGCAATGTGTGAAATGCAGGCATTGTATATAATGCCTAGAAAATCTATAAAATGCTGTAAATGTGGGACGTCAAAGTAGGAAACGTTTAATATTGCATACATTTTCTAGGTATTCTATGCAATGCCTAAAGGAAAAACCGGCAATGTATGAAATACTTCCGCCGATGACGTTTTTTTTATTGTTACCTAATACCTTGTACACTCACATGAGTTAAATGAATTCAAATTAAATGTGTTTAAAGGATTTATACGGAATCCAGTTAAGGACATAAACCCAAATAAAAATTGACTTTATTATTATTTTATAAAATTGAAATACTAAATCAATATTTTAATTTCAATAATTTATATATTATTATTTAAGTATTAACTCAATATTTTGAGATTATTAACTGAATAAATGGAATTCGACATATTGTTTGTTTGTCCTTCACAGGGCTCTGTAGAACACGTTTATTATTTAAATGCATTTAAATTTTCACGTGTGTAGTACTACGTATAACCTAATACCTTGTACACACATACACAGTTAAATGCATTTAAATATTAAACACGTTCTACAGAGCTCTGTGAAGGACAAATAGACAATATGTCGAATTCAATTTATTCAGTTAATAATCTCAAAATATTGAGTTAATTGACTTAAATATAATTTATATAAACTATTGACAAAATATTGATTTAGTATTTCAATTTAAAATATTAATATAAAGTCAATTTTTATTTGGGTTTATGTCCTTAACTGGATTCCGTATAATTCACCTGAACACATTTAACTTGAATTCATTTAGCTCATGTGAGTGTGTACAAGGTATAACCTTCCTTTGTATAAATATTACTTTGTCGTTCTGTATAATACCTAGGTATTATATACAATGCCTAGGGAAAATATATTGTACATGTATGTTAAAATAACAGACATTTCCTTACTTTGCCTAAAAACGTCACGCATTCTATAGATCTTCTAGACATTATATGCAATGCCTGCATTTCACACATTGCTAGTGACATACACTTTACAATTATTTTCTTGACAGTAAGTAGTGACAAGTGTCACATACAGGTAGGGAAGTGACACATGGAACATTTTAACATTGACATCAATATTGGATTTTTTTTTTTACAAAACAAGAAAGCAATGTGACAGATAAATGGAATCTAAAAAAAATCTTCAGAAGAAACTCTGAAATTTGCATAATATAATATTATGCAAATTGAAACATGCAGTTGCAACACAAGAAAGGTGTATTTTCATTACTCGACAAATTGCACTATCATAGCCTCCTATAATACAGGTGTACTCAAAGGTGGCTTTATAAAGATTTATTTTGTTATTGTCTTATCAGTTGGCGCCACGTGCAGTGGCTATTATGTTCTATAGGAAGGACTGGCAATTAGAAATCGGGACAAACAGAAGTTGGCTCCGTCCTTTTTATGACGACCGGCAACTTCTAATTGATTGGTTATGTAGTCTGACGTCACATGCTCCGCCCTTTTCAACGTCGAACCACACAACAAACCAATTAGAAGTTGCCGGTCGTCATAAAAAGGGCGGCGGAGCCAACTGAAGTTCGTCCCGATTTCTAATTGCCTGTATACGAAGGTCTCTACCCCCGCAACCTGCGGTTTTCGAGAAAAATTTATATTTTTTCAAGCGAACGTTTTTTTTGTGAGAAACATTACGAAAAAATTCAAAATGTTTTAGAAACTAGAATAGTTGGTGATAATGCTAAAAGTTTTCAGTGATAATATATTTCAAAATAAACTTTTTATGATAGTTTGAAAAAGCCAAAGAGTTTTTCACGAAATTTCAATGGAAAAAAGCCCATAAAACGGGTCATTTTTTTAAACTGAACTATAAAATTGTTTATTTTTTAAGATATTGCAATGAAAAAAATTTAACATAATCTTTTACTATTCAATTAAAAACAATTTTCATAATGTTGTTTCTCAATAAAAACGTTCGCTTGAAGTTTTTGCGTCCAAATTTTACAAAAAAAAAACCGTCTATAGAGCTTAGCATTAGCCTCTGCAGTGGCTCCGTCTGATGGAAGGAAAGCAAAATGAATATCTATAAAGCCACCTTAAAGTTAAATACTTTAGTAAGCTAAAACTGAAGAAAAGAAAGCTTAAAATTGAATAATAATTCCTGTTTAAAACAGATGTAATGGCGTTTTTTTTGTTTGTGTGTCTGAATTCAGATTCATTGTCAGGAAGATTAATTGATGTAAATTGAAATTTATTATTATTAAACAAACAAATAAACAACTTGAGAGAGTGAGTGAGAGAGAGAATGAGAGAGAGAATGAGAGAGTAAAAGAGAGTGAGAGAGAGAATGATAGAGAGAGGGAGAGAGAGAGAAAGAAGGAGAGAGAGAGACAGAAGGAGAATGAGAGTGAAGAGAGTAAAAGAGAGAATGAGAGTAAGAGGGAGACATACAAACTTAACTAACAAACAACAAAAACTGCAAAGTTAATTATGTGCCACAATCAATTTTATATTATATATGTTACTGTCAATCTATTGAATCAGTCAATGTGCAGATTACCTAGGTAATCTGCAAAACCACCAAACTGCTATAGTGAATCTGCAAAATCCAATACATTTTAGGTGTTGAATTTTGCAGATTCACAATAGCAGGTTGGTTGTTTTGAAGATTGCCTAGGCAATCTGCAGATTGACTGATTCCATAGATTTGATACAATATTATTAGACATGAAGAGAGGAAGCGGAATTAAAGTGTGTGTCTCAATATATAATAATAATAATAATGATGATGATGATGATGATGTTGAAATGCAACCAATTGAACGTACAGTAAACAGTGAGGTCAACAGTGATTGTCCAACCTTTTTATCATAAAGAGCCACTTAAGCTATATGTAATTATTAAAGTGTTGGGGGGGTCTCTCCTGTAACTCGCGTGCCACACATTGCTTAACTGTTAAAGTTTACTCGTGATTAGTTTTTGTTTTTAGTTGAAAGCCTTCAGATTACTGATTAAGATGGTTCAGAGCTAATTTTGCGCCCGTGGCTAGATTAAAACTGGCGCCCCCATAGTATTACCATTCTAGTTATTTTGCGCATTTATTTTTTTGCGCCTCCTAGCTTTTTTTTGTGCTCCAAGCAAAAACTGGCGCCAAATACGGCGCCAGTTTTATTTATTTTGCACATGTATTTTTGCGCCTCTGAACTTTTGAGTTCAAAGTAAAAACTAGCGCCATCTTCGTATAATAATTCTAGTTATTTGGCGCATTTGTTTTTTTTTGCGCCTCTGAAGTTTGCACCCAAAGCAAAAACTGGTGCCCTTGTATAATAATAAGTTAATATTTTGCTCTAACTATTTCTGTGGCCCTCAGCTTTGCGCTTGAGGTATAATAATAAAACTGGCGCCCCTAAGACCCCTTTAATATTAACTTTCTAGTTATTTTGCGCTCCTGTGCTTTGCGCTCAAGGGAGGCGCCTCACTCGCCTTTCCCTTGTTATGGCTCTCGAATTTTTTTCTCAAAGCT
This sequence comes from Brachycybe producta, assembly GCA_036925085.1. Lineage (NCBI taxonomy): Eukaryota > Metazoa > Arthropoda > Diplopoda > Playtdesmida > Andrognathidae > Brachycybe > Brachycybe producta. Next base: position 21,923,944 of record JAUPFP010000001.1, read on the forward strand.
TTCAAAATTCAAGATGGAAACTTAGTACTTGAACTTCAACTTAAACCCTCTCTGCCAGGGTTACAATATTTGTTCAGTGGCGGCACAATAATAAAACAGGAATTTTTCTAAGGTTGGAACCTTGTTTTCAGGACAGGCAGTTAGAAATCGGAGAGAACTTCAGTTAGCTTCGCCCTTGTTATGACGACCGGCAATTTCTAATTGGATTGTTGTGTGGTTCGACGTTGAAAAGGGCGGAGCATGTGACGTCAGACTACATAACCAACCAATTAGAAGTTGCCGGTCGTCATAAAAAGGGGCGGAGCCAACTGAAGTTCTCTCCGATTTCTAACTGCATGTGTTTTCAGGGGGTGAAGTTAAAGTTGAATTGCTAACTTTCCTTTCGAGGCTCTTTATTATTATGTGTGTGGCCCATTTATGACTAAAATGTTGGGCCACTAAGTGTTTTAATCATTCATTGTACTTCTTTTGTATAATTGAAGTGGATGACGCCATAAACAATAAGAAAAGAAACAAATGGCAGATTGCTTTTATGCATTATTTTTGTTCTTTCAAGAGACACTTGAGTTAGAAAATGGGTTTCCTTTGTTACATTAAGAAAAGACACATTTTTTTTTGCAAATTGAAACCATTAATCACAAGTAATCTTAATCGTTTTATTGTGTTATTGAAATTATTATTATCACAAGGGCTCGGATTTTTATGCAAAATATCAAGCAAGTGTTTCTCAATGTGTGGCTCAAGTGCCAATTGTGAACTAATCATCATCATCATCATCATCATTAGAAACAACCAACAATTATGCTTTTTCTAATCAAAAAAGCTAGTTAGAGGCTAGATGTCTGATTACTAGTTATCAGTTATATCATCTAGAGAGTTCTAGTCTCTAACCAGTGTTTTTGTTTAGAAAAAAACAACCATAATTCTTGGTTGATCTGAAGATGATGGTGATGATGATGAATTCGTAATTGGTACTTGGGCCACGGATTGAGAAACATGTGCTTGATATTTCGCATAAAAATCCGAGCCCTAATCTTCATCATTGAAGCAACTGAACTTTTCATTATGCCGAGGATGAGAAGGTTTTTTTCCTTCTACAATTATTAAGGCTCGTATTTTTATGCAAAATAACAAGCAAGTGTTTCTCAATTTGTGGCTCAAGTGCCAATTGTGAATTAATCATCATCCTTAGAGCAACCAAAAATTATGCTTTTTCTAATCAAAAAGGCTGGTAAAAGGCTAGATGTCTGTTTACTATCAGTTATATCATCTAGAGAGTTATAGCCTCTAACCAGTGTTTTTGTTTAGAAAAAAACAAACATAATTGTTGGTTGATCTGATGATGATGACTTCGTAATTGGCACTTGGGCCACAGATTGAGAAACATGTGCTTGATGTTGCATAAAAATCCGAGCCGTACTATTGATCAGGATTCAGAAAATTGATTTTTTAAATTAATAAAAAAAAAATTGGATCTCATAAATTTGGCAATTTGCATATTTTGTAAATTATGCGGGTCGTTTCAATATTTGCAATAAAAATGGAATTTGTGTCTCTTTATGTCATTCATTTGCATAATATGAAAATTAAAAGAGAACAATGGAATAAAACTTATTATTCTTCTGTGGTGGGAAAATGAAAGTGTTTTAAAAACTAGAAGAGTAAATGGAGAAAATAGAATTGAATAAAACTTATTTTCGATCAAAAATTAAAAAAAATATCTGCTTATTTTTAAAATTTGGTTATTTTTCAAAATGCCGCAAGAAAGTTTTTTTTTTTCTCAAAACGGGTTATCAAATCGTGATTCATTTCCTCTTCTAGTTTCTAACAAATTTCTGTTGAAATACAATAAAAAGTTCATTTTAAAAGATATTGAAATAAAAGTCTAGTTAAGCATGTTTTAATGTGTGGAACATCATTCAAACTGTTGCAAAATTAAAAGGACCTTTTTGTGTTTTAGAAACTAGAAGGGTAGCTCAATCATTTCAGGATATTTTCATGTTTGCCATCTTTCAAAATAAACTTTTATTATAGACAAAAATTAAAACAAAATATCGTCTGCTTAAAAGTTGGTTCATTTTCAAACGGACGTAAAAAGTTTATTTTGAAAGATATCATCACCATGAAAACATTCTTAAGTGATTAAGTTACCCTTCTAGTTTCTAAAACACTTTCAAGTTTCTCTTCATTTTGCACCTGAAAGACAGAAATAATCAAGAGTTCGAGAGAGGCCCCGTTTACACTTAAAAAAAACACTTTTTTTTAAATGAAAGTGTTTTAAAAAACTAGAAGAGTAAATGGAGAAATTAGAATGGAATAAAACTTATTTTCGATCAAAACTGGATGAAATTTTTCAAAGTAAAAAATATGTTTATTTCGTTCATTAACTTTATAATTCTAGTTTATAAAAAAAAAATAAACTAGAACTTGTGCACTTTGAAATGTACACGCGTTAAGTTTATTAAGTGATATCATGAAATTTAATTGGTTTCATATGAGATAATTATAAATTATGTGTGTGTAAAATTATAAAAAGTTCAAAATACGAGGTTCAACAAAATGTTAGTTTTTTCTTTAAAAAAAAAAGAGTTCGTTTCGTTATTAAATATTATTTAAATTTATTCTGACAGATTTTTTTTTCTTCTTCAGAATTTTTCACGTCAAGAAGTTTTTCAAAAATAAGTTAAAATAAAAATTCTAGAAACTAGAAGAAGAGTAGATGAAGTTGGTTTGAATGTTTTTAATATCGTTCAAAATAAACTTTTATATTGCAGTTTGACAATTATCATTTGAATAATTAGCGAACGATTTTCTGTTGCATTTTTAACTCTTTAATTAAGTTAGAATCAGAGAAATGACAAGCGAAATTAGAAACTAGACTAGTAAATGAATTTGAAAAGGCCAGGTTTCAAATTAGGCAACAATGCAAGCTTGCAACCAGTCTTCAGCAACTGTTGCTGATGACACTACACCAGTGCCACTGCGGCACTCGCAGGCAACAAATTGGTAGTTGGCAAACAGGCAATAAGAAATCGGGACATACAGAAGTTAGCTCCGCCCTTTTTATGACGACCGGCAACTTCTAATTGGTTGGTTATGTAGTCTGACGTCACATGCTCCGCCCTTTTCAACGAACGAACCACACAACGAACCAATTAGACGTTGCCGGTCGTCATAAAAAGGGCGGAGCCAACTTCTGTATGTCCCGATTTCTAATTGCCTGTGTTGGTAACAGTAGTAGGTGGATGTTGCCTCCCTATTCTGTACGTAGTGAACGGAGGGAACAAGCAACCATTGTGTGCCATCAACCACTTTCTTGGTTGCTGGTTGCTCGCTCATTTGGTTTCCTAATTTGCACCCAGCCTTATGAGGCTGGTGGGCTTTTGAGAGGGCCACATGGGGCTCACTATAAAGTTTTGTGGATTTGGTGGACTGAGCCTCAATCTTTTTACGAAATGTAAAGACCCAAAATTAAGAGTTATGCTGACAAGTAGCTTTAGTGCATTTTATAACAGTTGGCCCTACACCTTACGAACTTTTTTTTAAAGAAATGATCCCAGTAAATAATCGATATCTTATAAAATATAAATTTAAAAGATGATACATGAGACAACTTTGACATTACTAAGAAGAAAATCACTCAAAACTTTTTTTTAAAAAAAAAAAAAGTTTCAAAGATACGGAGCTCTGTAAAGGACTTGCGAGATTTTTTTTAAAAAAAAATTCTACATGTCGACTTTAACCTCGACATTTCGACTTTTTCCAGAATCTCAACATGTCTACTTTAATCTCGACATGTCGACTTTTAATCTGTTTTATTCGGCCATGTTAATTATGCACTGTTGTGCGCACCATACTCTGATAATTAAATTATTGCTGCTACAAGATGGCGCTTGCAATAATTTAATTATCAGAGTGTGGTCCGCGTGCAACCTCTCCGAATAAAAGAGATTAAAAGTTGACATGACGAGGTTAAAGTTGAAATGTTGAGAATAAAGTTGACATGTCGAGATTCTGGAAAAAGTCGAAATGTCGAGATTAAAGTCGACATGTCGAGATTCTGGAAAAAGTCGGAATGTCGAGATTCTGGAAAAAAGTCGAAATGTCGAGATTCTGGAAAAAGTCGGAATGTCGAGATTCTGGAAAAAGTCGAAATGTCGAGATTCTGGAAAAAGTCGAAATGTCGAGATTCTGGAAAAAGTCGGAATGTCGAGATTCTGGAAAAAGTCGGAATGTCGAGATTCTGGAAAAAAGTCGAAATGTCGAGATTCTGGAAAAAGTCGAAATGTCGAGATTAAAGTCGACATGTCGAGATTCTGGAAAAAGTCGAAATGTCGAGATTCTGGAAAAAGTCGAAATGTCGAGATTCTGGAAAAAGTCGGAATGTCGAGATTCTGGAAAAAGTCGGAATGTCGAGATTCTGGAAAAAAGTCGAAATGTCGAGATTCTGGAAAAAGTCGAAATGTCGAGATTCTAGAAAAAGTCGAAATGTCGAGATTCTGGAAAAAGTCGAAATGTCGAGATTCTGGAAAAAGTCGAAATGACGAGATTTAAAAAAAATCTGGCGTGTCCTTAACAGGGCTCCGTACAAAGACAAAAAAGACTGTCTAAAATTATCGTTAATCTTTCAAGAGTCGTGTTGTGAAATTTGAACAAAACAAAACAAAAAAAAAAGTCACTTAATCATAAGACACCTACCTCCCAAGAAACAAAAATTTTGACAGCCATTTTATGAATAACTCAAATAAAAGATCATATTCTTATAATAAAACAAATCTCCTATTTTGTAAAAACAAATGGCCACCAACAGACAATGGAAAAACTTGTCAAAATTTAACACTATGGCGCCACAAAATGGGGCTTAGGGCAAATTAAGAACACAAAATAACAGGCATCTGTAGACAGCTTCAGAATTTTTTTTCGCTCCGCCCCTTTTATGAGCGTCATCAATTTCTAATTGGATTGTTACTGAGTCTGATGTCAAATGCTCCGCCCTTTTTTATTTCTAATTGGATGATATTTTGTCTGACGCTCATAAAAGGGCGGAGCCAAAGAAATTCTGAAGCTGTCTACAGATGCCTGTCACAAAGTAGGGCTCCAGGGCCACAATTGGCCCACAAAATGACCCAGATTATTTTTATTTTACAAGAATCTATTGCAAAAATGTGCAAATGAAAAAAAAATGCACAATAAATCAGAGGAGCGTAGACCGAATAACCAGAATTCGAGATAGAGGGGCCCCGTTTACACTTAAAATCACTTTAATAGACTGGAAAGAACTTTGTGGTTCTGTGTGACATACTGTATAATAGGATACTATAGTAACCAATAAATTTCACAATTTAAAATTCAAGAGATTTATTCCTGAATTACATAAAAATAGATGTAGGGCACTTTTATATATGATACTCTGTAGAATTAGGATTTATTTTTTTATTATGTCAGGAAATGTTAAATTACAGTAGGTTTTTTTTATCTTCTTTATTTTATTGATTATTTTTCTGTTTGTTTTATTTTCAAGAGGATTTTTTTTTTATCCATTACTTTTTTTTTACGTTTTTTTTCTTCTTCCAAGTTAAATATGAGGTATATGAGGTTCAATCATAAAGTTCTCGGACTGGTAAGGTTGAAGAAGTTTTTGTTGCCAGAACAGTCTCGTGAAAAGGGCGGAGCATGTGATGTCAGACTACATAACCAGCCAATTAGAAGTTGCTGGTCGTCATAACAAGGGCGTAGCCACTTGAAGTTCTGACCTATTTCTAACTGCCCTGTATAGGATCATAGATAAGCCAGTTTTTACAGCACCACCAGTCCAAGAACTTTGTGATCGAACCACCTTATCCACTTAAGAGCTAAATCAAGGTTTACTTTTATACAGGTTAGGTAAATGTGGCTATATTTGTTTTGTCACATGACGACAGCTGACTGATTACACGAAAGGCCCAGGAGTGGTTTTTTTTCCCTTTAGGAAAACATACTTTTTGTATGTTATTTTGAACGGAAGCAACTGTCGCAACAAGCAGTTAGAAATCGGTCAGAACTTCAGTTGGCTCCGCCCTTGTTATGACGACCGGTAACTTCTAATTGGCTGGTTATGTAGTCTGACGTCACATGCTCCGCCCTTTTCAACGTCAGACTACATAACTAGCCAATTAGAAGTTACCGGTCGTCATAACAAGGGCGGAGCCAACTGAAGTTCTGACCGATTTCTAACTGCCTGTACTGTCGCATGACAAACCGAACATGGCGGCCACTTTACCCGTTAGGTCTACGTAGACAGGTAGGGCGTTGGCGAAAGCTTTGCTCCATTTGATTTTGGCCAATAGGAATGCAGTATTTTATTTTTGTAGCATATAAAAACCGGCTTTTCAGAATCAATAGTATACTAAACAGAATACTAAAAGCTGCTTTTTGCTGTAAAACTAAATACTTTATTGAATTTCAAATATGATAAAAATGGAAGAAAAAAATATAATAATAATAAAGAACACATTTAAAAATATGTTTTATCAATATTTCATCAAACTTTGGATGAAGAGTTCTTCGTCCATCATGAAACCAAGTTAAAATGCATCCATGACTATCGATAAAGCATGGCATTCACAGCTATTCCCTTTACTATAAATGAGAAAATACTGTTCACAGCTACTTTTATTAAGAAAATACTGCATTCCTATTGGCCAAAATCAAATGGAGCACATCTACCACCAACAAGCATTATTATCACGTGACAAACAGAGGCACTTTACCCATTAGCTCTAATACCTAGTACACACACCTGATAATTTAAATGCATTTAAATAATAAACGTGTTCTACAGAGCCCTGTGAAGGACAAACAAACAATATGTCAAACTCAATTTATTCAGTTAATTAATCTGAAAATATTGAGTTAATACTTAAATATAATTTATATAAACTATTGACATTAAAATATTGATTTAGTATTTCAATTTTAAAATATTAATAATAAATACAATTTTTAATTTGGTTCATGTCCTTAACTGGTTTCCGTATAATTCACCTAAACACATTTAATTTGAATTCATTTACATGTAAATCATGTGTACAAAGTATAAGTCTATTTAGCTTCACTCAACTATGGCATGGAGTAATGCCTACAATTCTTAGTTGAGCTACCTCTAAAATGAAAGATTTTTCATTCTGTTGTTTCTCTCTCTCTCTCTCTCTCTCTCTCTCATGGATTATGGTTTTGTTTTTTGTTATATGAGGCGGGTGTCAAAGGTCAGACACACTTTGTTGTCATCACCATCATGTCTGAAAAGATGCTTATTTTGTTCTGAAAGATTGTTTATAATTTAATACTCAAAAGAAAAGAAAAATAATGGAAGAGGTGGAGGTGGTGGAGGGTTTTTTTTAATAGAAAATGGTGTGGGTGTAACTATTATTATTATGGCTTTCTTGCAGAGAGAGAGAGAGATGTGTATTTTAGACAGGCAGTTAGAAATCGGGGAAAACTTCAGTTGGCTCCGCCCTAGTTATGACGAACGCAACTTCTAATTGGTTGGTTATGTAGTCTGACGTCACATGCTCCGCCCTTTTCAACGTCGAACCACACAACAAACCAATTAGAAGTTGCCGGTCGTCATAACAAGGGGTGGAGCCAACTTGTTTGTCCCGATTTCTAATTGCCTGTTATTTTAGGGTGTTGACCAAAGATGCATAAGAAAAGTAACATTATGCACGCATTTGGTATTTTTTTCTTTAAAGATTGACCAGAGGTCAGTTAATATTTACATTCTTATGTGATGAATTTTCTTTAAAAAGGAGTGTCATTTTATTATTATTTTTATCAATGAAAATGATTCACAGTAATTAAATTGCAAAATTCTTAAAGAGGCTACATCTTAAAATTACTTCGAAGAGTCTCCACAAATGGCGCTAGCATCGTTTTTCTATTGAGCACCATAGACCTCGACATTAAAGAAAAAACGTTAATTTTTAATATTTAAAGTTGTCCAATTTTGATGGTTCAAAGTGCAATGTGCACCTTAAATATATGCTGATCGAGTGATAGAATGACAAAAAATTGGAAAGTGTGCTTCTATTTTTAAAAAAAATATTTCAACATTACGAATTTTTAACTTTTATGTTTTAAACTCCATTGATGTTCGTACAAATCCTTTGATGTGATTAGCAAAAACCGACAACTGGGCGGATCGGAGCCGAACAGAGAACAACAAACAAAATTTGTTAGAGAAATGTGTTCATAAAACCGTCCACACTGTTCGCGAACAGTGTTCTTGTTCGTTGTTCTGTTCTAGTATGTGGACCCACCCTTAAAAAGGTGCTTCTTGATAAAGATGTTTAAATAAATATGTAATAATTGTCATAAAGATTAATAACTTCTCAGAAAGTCTAGTCATAATGAAAAATATGACTAAATCTCAAGAGGGGATTTTGGGGGGGGGGCAGAGAAGGATGAAGGGCATTTGGGGGGTGGAGCGGGGGTGGGGCAAAAAGGGGCATTGTCTGATTATATCCCATCCCACATTCCATTGTAGTGAAGTAGCCCCTTATTTTTTTCCACCAAAGGGAATTTCCACCCCTCTCTCTCTCTCGACTCTCCTTCCACCTTTCAATTCTTGTGTCCTTTTCTTCTTCTTTATGTTATTGTACAAATTAAACAATAATCTCCATTTACAAATTGCATTTTGTGGGTTGTTTGAAATAAAACAACCTTAAAATTTATTCTTGTTTATTTTGCTTGGTCACGTATTTAAGTTTATTATTCGGAAATTCAACTGTTTTTTTATGATTGAATCAATTTTATTCTTAGAAAATTGATGAGGAACACTTTTAGTATTTTTTTTTTTTACAAAATGAAATTTACAAACAACATGGCGGACAGTTAGAACACACAGGCATTTAGAAATCTGGAAGATTATTTGTTATGACGAACGCAACTTCTAATTGGTTGGTTATGTAGTCTGACGTCACATGCTCCGCCCTTTTCAACGTTGAACCACACAACAAACCAATTAGAAGTTGCCGGTCGTCATAAAAAGGGCGGAGCCAACTGAAGTTCTTCCCGATTTCTAAATGCCTGTTTAGAACACTAAGCAATATTTCCATTCCCGATCTTCCAGTTCACTTGCAATGAATTTTCGAAGTTGCATTGTCACACAGGCATCTGTAAACACAGGCTACATAGAAAATTTACTTTGAAAAATCTCCGCAAAGAACGCTAGCATCGTTTTTCTACTGAGCCCATAGACCCCAATGTTAAAGAAAAAACGTTAATTTATAAAAATTTACACAGTCACGGCGGCAATATGTTTATTTTTCATCTTTAAAGTTGTCCAATTTTGATAGTTCAAAGTGCAATGTGCACCTTAAATATATGTTCAAAAAATTGGAAAGTACGGTTCTATTTTTTAAAAAAATATTTCAAAATCGCGAATTTCTAACTCTTATGTTAAACTCCATTGAATACGCGCTCGTAAGCCAAAAACATCTATTAAAATGTTCGTGAAAATACGTAAAAATAATTTTTAAAAAACCAGAAAAAAATTCAGCACATGCGCAAATGAGTTGACTTCACTGTGGTTTAATTGTGGATTTTTAAAATTATTTTTACCAACATTTTAATGGATGTTTTCTTCTTATGAGCGCGTACTCAATGGAGTTTAACATAAGAGTTAGAAATTCGCGATTTTGAAATATTTTTTTTAAAAAATAGAACCGCACTTTCCAATTTTTTGAACATATATTTAAGGTGCACATTGCACTTTGAACTATCAAAATTGGACAACTTTAAATATGAAAAATAAACATAATGCCGCCTCGACTGTGTGTATTTTAAAAAGACTCAATAGAAAAACGAGGCTAGCGCCCTTTGTGGAGATTTTTCGAAGTAATTTTGCGATGTAGCCTCTTAGGTTGGTTTGCATGTCAGTTCAGAAAATCATCTCTTTATATAAAACATTTTAAAGAATGTTACAAAATTTACGATGTGATTTTAGTTACCTTTTATTAATAGGAAACGATGAAAAATGTAAAATATTTCAAAGTAAAAAAAAAAAACTTTTTATTAGGTTTTTTTTTCTAGTTTTTTTTTTCTACTTTTGAAATTTATGTCCATTTAACATTTTTCTCCCCTTGTTTTTTGAAAATTCTAATAAAAACGAAATCTCTTGCTGAGTTAATTTCGTCGAGACGTTTTTTTTAGGTGTTGTAGTAAATCTTAAAAACGTTTTGTAACAAACCCATTTTAAAATTTGTGGTTAAACGTTTTTATTTTGAAACAAACACAAAAACGTTGAAGATTCTCATTGTTTTTTCTTTTGTCTTTTTCTTTCATTTATGGCTAAATAATTTGCTTTTTTTTTAAAGGAAAAAAAAAAGATTTCGGATATTTTTCGTCTAAAATTTATTACACAGATTAACTTTTATGGAAACTTTTATTAAAAACTAGTTAAATATTGGAATTATAAATGTTGTTGGAGCTAAGTGGATTTTCACGATATTTTTCAAAATATCAATTTGTTTTATTTTAGAATTTATATTTAATTTTAGAATTTATATTTTATTTTAGAATTTATATTTTATTTTAAAATTTATATTTTATTTTAAAATTTATATTTTATTTTAAAATTTATATTTTATTTTAAAATTTATATTTTATTTTCGAATTTATATTTTATTTTCGAATTTTTATTTAATTTTCGAATTAATATATTTTATTTTTGAATTTATATATTTTATTTTTGAATTTATATATTTCATTTTCGAATTTATATATTTTATTTTATAATTTATATTTTATTTTAGAATTTTTGTATTTTCTGAAGAAATTCAAAGTTTGTTAGAAATTCTAATAGAAAAATTCTTTCTAATTAAAAACAGGGGTTAGAGGCTAGAACTCTAGTTGACAACTGATAGTAACCAGACATCTAGCCTCTCTACCCAGCCTTTTTTTTTAAATTAGAAATAACATAATTGCAGTTGCTCTAATGATGATTACTTCACAGTTGGCTCTAATTGGGCCACAAATTGAGAAACATTCCGGTTGATATTGCATCAAAATCCGAGCCCTAATGATCACATATTTTAAGGCCTAAAACTAAAACGCCATTTTGTTTTAGATTTTTAAGTTTTAATCAACAAACAAACAAACAAAAAAGTTCTCACAGGTGTGTTTATTTATTTACAAATATATTTTTTAATATCTCTTATTTACTCATGACTTTTTTGTTACACACACACACATAAAATGATAGCCAACACCCATTTTTAGAGGGTGGACATTGGGTGGTTGGTTAGAATATTTTGCCCTTTTACCTCTCTCTCTCTCCTCAATCCACCCCACCACCACCACCATTGTTGCTTATTTTCAATTGTTGTCTTAGTTAAAAGAAAGAATGAAAAGTTTGTTTTCAACAGTTTGCAGGTGAGGTTCCTTCTTACCTTTATTTTTTACCTGTCTTTTAATCTCTTCTTTTTTTTAATGGGAAAAGGTGGTTTTAAGGGAGAGAAAAAAAAAAGGGGGATGGGGTTAATAGAGGTTACCCTCCATTAGTAAGGAAGAGAAAGGCTCATCTTTCAATGCGGCTTCTATTTGGCCCAATTTCAAGAAGGACATTTTTTTGAAAAAAACAAAAGCCTCTCGAATGTCTTTTTGGTGCAAAAATCAAGGTAAAACTTCAACAAGAGAACAAAATGGTGTAATTTCACCATTTTTTGCTCTTTTTTTTTTTGTTTTTCTACTTTTTTAGGAGAAAAAAAATATTTGAATTGAATATTATAATTTTTTATTATTACATTTCCGGATATTACGGAACCCTGTAAAGGACATGCCAGATTTTTATTTAAAAAATCTCCACATGTCGACTTTTTCCAGAATCTCGACATGTCGACTTTTTTTCAGAATCTCGACATGTCGACTTTTTTTCAGAATATCGACATGTCGACTTTTTTTCAGAATCTCGACATGTCGACTTTTTTCAGAATCTCGACATGTCGACTTTATTCTGCAACATACATGTCGACTTTTTTCAGAATCTCGACATGTCGACTGTAATCTCTACAAGTCGACTTTATTCTCTACATGCCGACTTTTTTCTCTACATGCCGACTTTTTTCAGAATCTCTACATGTCGACTTTTTTCAGAATCTCTACATGTCGACTTTAATTTCTTTTATTCGGCCATGTTAATTATGCCATGTTGCGCGCACCATACTCTTAATAATTAAATTATTGCTCCTACAAGAAGGCGCTTGCAATAATTTAATTATTAAGAGTATGGTGCTCGCAACATGGCATAATTAACATGGCCGAATAAAAGAGATTAAAAGTCGACATGTCAAGAATAAAGTCGACATGTCGCGATTAAAAAAAAATCTCGCATGTCCTTTACAGGGTTCCGTAAAAAAGATAATATTCAATGTAAATATTTGTTTTCCTCTGCAGGGCTCCGTAGGATATAGTTTAGCTTTCTTTCTATGTTAATGAAGAGTAACATGAATATGTTTTCAAAACTAGAAGGGCCGCTCAATCATTTAAATGATATTTTCATGTTGATATTTTTTAAAATAAACTTTTTTTTTTAAATTTGCGTTTGAAAATTATCTAACTTTTAAACGGAGGATATTTTTTTAAAAAAATTTGAAATGATTTAAAAACTAGAAAGGTAAATGAATCACTTAAATGAAATTTTTTACGTTTGATATCTTTCAAAATAAGCTTTTAATGTCAGTATGAAAATGACCCAACTTTAAGCAGACAAAAGTTTTTTTTTAAAAAGATAACAACATGAAAATAACCGTAAAAGATTGAATTACCATTCTAGTTTCTAAAACACTTTCAATTGTTTCTTAATTTTTCTCTTTAAAGGCAGATTAGGCCAAATTACAGTTTGAGAGAGAGAGGGGGGGGGGCATTTACACTGAAATTAATTAGCTTAAGTTAACAATAAAAGCAATTAAAAAACTATTATATCTTTTCAAGCCCCGTTTCCATTAGAAACAAATTGGAAACAGACCTTTAGGGTTCAATTAACCCTCTAAAGAGTCAATATTGACCCCTTGAAGTAAATTGTTATGTCTCAATTCATTTGAAAGTCAAACCTGAGCTTTTTTTGTTTTTAAAAATGTTTTTCAGTTGACTGAAGTTGTGCAACATGCTGTGCAACATTTTGAGGGCCTATTGTGCTCGTTTGTTGGCCACCACCCTTTTAATCATTAAACACGTCTAGAAACCTTATAGTGATTGACAGAAGAAGAAAAAAAAAACTAGAAACGTGATTCACTGATTTTTCCAAACTTAAAGATTGTCAGTCAATAAAGTTTTTCTTAAGAAAAAAGAAAGCTTCTTAAAGCCGGTTTTACACTAGCAACCTCCAATGCAATTCAACTTGCAATGCAACCTGTGATGTGACTTTGCAACTTAGAACTTTGTAATAATATCACACACTGTGCAACCTATAGTTGCCAATCAAGTTTTCAAAACTTCGTTTATGTCAAGGGGGCCGACACATTCGGGTGAATCTTGTACGGTATTCCGGAAGCCATTTTTACTTTTAATCCGCGTTTTACTGAATTTTAAAATTTCAAATTCTATTCTGGATTATCCAGTAAAAATGCAGCTAAAAAGTAAAATGACTTTCCATCCAAACGATGATCTGCTGTGAATCTTAGTGAAAATCGTACATGATTTTCTGTTCAATGTCTGCCCCTTGATTTGTGTCCATATTGTGATCAACTAACAGAAAGTTCATAAACCGGAAGTCATGAAACCGGGAATATTCGTTCAATGTTACATATGTCATTTCCGGCAAACGGCCTGATTGGTTGTTTGTCAGAAAGTTAACTTGAAAAGTCTCTCAAAGTTGAACCTGTGCAACTCAATGAGACTTGAGTTTAACACTAGTTTTATCGAAGTTGCATGTTGCATAACACACTATAAACAAGGAAATTGCAATGTCACATTGCACATTTTATTGCAGCTTAAAAGTTGCTAGTGTAATACCGGCTTAAGAAAAACAAAAACAAAAATTGCTGAGTGACAGTTTAGGACCTTTTCACTCTTCCCCATCAGTTTGTTATTCATTTAAGTAAAGGTTATTATTATGTTTAGAAACCCGTGATAAAAATATTAAGAATAAAAAAATTGTTGGTTCTCTCAATTGTTGGTCAATGACTTTGCAATTCGATCATCAGGAAAAAAAGGGTGGATTTTTTAAAAAAAAATTAAGAAGAAACAACTAAGGCCCAAATTCAAGGAAAAAAACATCCATTAAAATGCCCGTAAAAATACGTAAAAATAATTTAAAAAAACCACAAATAAATCATAGTGAAGCCAACACATTTTCGCACGTGCTGAATTTTTTTCTGTTTTTTTTACAATCATTTTTACGTATTTTTATGAGCATATTTTAATGGATGTTTTTTTCTTATTTGGGCGTATACTCAATGGAGTTTAACGTAAGAGTTAGAAATTCGCGATTTTGAAATATTTTTTTTTAAAAAATAGAAGCACACTTTCCAATTTTTTGTCATTCTATCACTAGATTAGTATATATTTAAGGTGGACATTGCACTTTGAACCATCAAAATTAGACAACTTTAAATATGAAAAATAAACATATTGCCGCCGCGATTGTGTTAATTTTAAAAATTAACGTTTCTTCTTTAACATTGGGTCTATGGGGGCTCAATAGAAAAACGATGCTAGCGCTCTTTGCGGAGATTTTTCTAACTAATTTTGCGATGTAGCCTCTTAAACTACTCGTACACTAAGACTGGCGCACACTAAATAAGACATAGGGGGGGGGGGGGCTATTGACTGAAGCGTTTCAGACAAAATGTCTGAGTCGTGTCTGTTTCGACTACAACCCCCCTCAGTAAATAAGATAAAAACCGAAACATTCCGAGAACATTAAAAAGTCAGAATTTCTTTGAAGCCAATCTGCGCATATTCGACTTAGCCGGGATGGGCTTTCAGACAAGACTGACACAGTATGTCTCAGTCAAACAAAAGACGTCTTGTTTCAGTGGTTAACCAGTGTGCTGCATTTGCACACCTATCCTAGGCAATGCTATTTTTGTTCTTCTGCTTGACTCAGACTGTTTTATACGTTTTGCCTTGTTAAGTGTGCTCCCTGCTTAAGGGTAGAATCACACATGCTGAAAAACCACTAGAAAATAAAATTTCAAATAAAAAAAAATTCTGTATTCATTTGCACTGAAGGATATATAATGTCCGATTCTTCCCTTGTGCCTTGTTCCATTGGGGTGAAAATTTGAACTTTTTGAAAATTTCAACTGGTGAAAAATGGTACAATCGTGGCCTTAGTTGCCTGTGATAGTGAATGGGCGGAGGCCATGTTTGTTCTATTTTTCACCAGTTGATATTTTCAAAAAGTTCAAATTTTCACCCCAATGGAAACAAGGCCTTAAACTTCAACTTTTTTGAACTCTTTTGAGTAGTTTTTTTACATAGAAAACCCACTATTTTTATTAAGAATCCTTGAATGGGCAACGGATTTTTTCTTCTTCTTAAGCCTCGTTTTCACGGCGATAGTTTTTTCGTGAGAGTATAGCTGTCATGAAAGTTGCGATAGTTCACTCTCACGATAGCAACTGTCTACATGTCTTGAAGTAACGTGATAGTTGTCTGTCACATGACAGCGTGACATCTACTTCACAGATATCATTGAGTCACAAACAGTGTTGCCTCTTTCTCTCTCTCCATAAGTCAAATTTCCCTACAAAGTGGATATTTCCCTCCAAAAGCAGTCACTCAACTACTATTGCGACAGTACTATCAACTATCTAGTCAAACGAGATAGTTGTGATAGTGCTATGGCAACAGTGTGATAGTAACTATCATGTGGTCTTCACAATGATAATTCTTGCGATAGTTGCTCTCATGACAGCAACTATCGTGGCAACTATCATCGTGAAAACGGGGCTTTATGTTGTGGAACCCCTGCCTCAATAAGTTTTAAGTTTAAGTTCAAGTAGCATGTTTCCTTCTTGAATTTGGACCTTAGCTATTTTTGTATCTAATAAAATGGCGCAACTATTAACAATTTTCCAAAACATTGCCCCACCACACCACCTCTTATGTGTGTATGTAGCATGTTTTTTTAAGAGTTGTATGTGTGTGCTACACCTTGACTTAGCACTTGACTCAGAAATGTCCCTCAAGCTAAAACCGATTTGCTTTTAAAAACCACACCCAACCTTAACACCACCCATACATGTCCATTCCGAAGAAGGGGGGAGGAGGGAACCCTATCCCGCCCTCTTCTCCCTTTCTAAAAAAAAAAAAAAGGCAAAACTGATAAGTTTTTTCTTGGTAGCTAGCTATACCACCCTCAAACCCCCCCCCCCTTTAGCCTCACCTCCACCACCTCCTTATCTTCATCAAGGCTGAGCCAAAAATCGAACTTGTATATTTTTTGGTAACCATCATTTATTTCTTATATGTAGGGCTCGGATTTTTATGTAATTTCAAGCAAATGTTTCTCAATCTATGGCCCCAAGTGCCAATTGTGAAGTAATCATTATCAATTTATCATCATTAGAGCAACTGCAAAATTTATGCTTTTTTTTCTAAAAGGCTGGTTTAGAGGCTAGATATCTAATTACAATCAGTTGTCAACTAGAATTCTAGCCTCTAACCAGTGTTTTTGATTGAAAAATAAAAATCGTTGGTTGATCTGATGATGGTGATTGATGACTTCACAATTGGCACTTGGGCCACCGATTGAGAATCATTTGCTTGATATTGCATAAAAACCCGAGCCCTACTTAAATGATTCATTGGTTATCTTTTTTTTAAAGGGGGCAATGTGGAGAGAGGTTTTTTTTCTTCATAAAGTTAAGGTGTGATAAGGTTATCTTAACTACATAGTTACTATCAAACTGAAACTGCGCTTATGGCGCCACCTAAAACTTGATTATAGAATAAAAATACCACAGTTATCTTAAACTGTCACAGAAAAAAACAAATAAAACCGGTTAGTTTTTTTTTTTATAAAAAACGCCATTTGCTACACCGCCATCTTGAAAAGCATATTTTTTCTTTCTAGTTTTTTAGAATGTATTTTTTTTGTGAACATTTGACAATTTTTAAGTGATTTTCGGTTCCATTCAAGTTGCCTGTGATATCAGAATGATATTTTTAGTGGCTGCTTTTTTTCTTAATAGTCAAGTTCCTGGTTACAATGAAATGCAACTGTTATATCAGTCATGTTGTTTTATGATATTTCATTTGTAACTACTAGTAGTCAAGGATTGAAGTTACTTCTGTACATATATCTGTTGTCAGTCACGTAAGCTTTTGACAGTTGTGATTGATGTCACTTCTGTTACAAGCTGCTTTGTGACATTTGAATTTCAATTGTTATAAGTTTTACTTCAGTTTGCTGGAGAAGTCACTTGTGACATTTTGTGTTTCAATAGTTTAATAGTTTCAGATTCTTGGTTTTGTTTGTGATTTTTTTGTTTGTTAGTCATATACTTTGTAACAGTTGTGATTATTGTCACTGTGTTACAAGTTGCTTGTGACATTTGAATTTCAATTGTTATGATTGAAATTACTTCAGTTTCTTAGCATTGTTGCTTGTGACTTTTTTGTTTACTAGTCGTGTACTTTGTAACAGTTGTGATTGTTGTCACTGTGTTACAAGTTGCTTGTGACATTTGAATTTCAATTGTTATAACTTATAAGTTTTACTTCAGTTTGCTGGAGAAATCACTTGTGACATTTTGTGTTTCAATAGTTTAATAGTTCAGTTTCTTGGTGTTGCTTGTGATTTTTTTGTTTGTTAGTCATATACTTTGTAACAGTTGTGATTGTTGTCACTGTGTTGCAAGTTGCTTGTGACATTTGAAATAAAATTGTAAGGAGTCAAGGTACTTTGATTTGTCAGGGAAGTTGCGTGAAACATTTGTCTGTCAGGTTTCTCGTGACAGTTATGAATGATATCGTTTGTGTTACAACTTACAACTGACAAGTTGCTTGTGACATTTGAATTGTTAGGAGTCATATTTCTTCTCAATGTTGCAGCTATAGAAATAGTCAGTTTCATTCAGTTGCAGCTGTTGTCTATCATAAATTGCTTATTACATTTTTCTCATCAACCATGTTGCTTATGACATTTTAGTTACAGATCTTATGATTAAAGTTGCTTGTGATATTTCATTCGTAACTGTTTTATGAGTTAAGTTGCGTAGGACATTTCACTTCCAACAAGCAAATTCAAATAAAGTCACATCAGTCACAAAAGTCACGAGCAACTTTAAATGGTTGCCATTTAAGTTGCTCGTGACTTTTGCGATTGGTGTGACTTTACTGTACGTTGTTTGTTTGTTTGTTTTATTATTGTCAGTTTGTCATAGGTACAGGCAGTTGGGCGCAGCCAGAAAAATTCTGTTAGCCCCGCCCTTTTATGAGCATTAGACCAATAATAAACCCATAACAAACAGAATCACAAACACGTAACAAACCTAAATAACTAATCAGAACGAACTTTTCTGGCTGCGCCCAACTGCTTCCCGTCATAAGTTGCTTTTGACAGAATATCATCAGTTGTAAAATGTTATCAACTTATCAGAGTGACTGACACAACTCTGACATATTTGCTAACCATGTTTTTTTTCTTCTTCTCAGTTTATCTCAAAGTTGTTATCATTTGTTGGTGGTCATGATGACCACCCACAGATTTTCATGAACCCAGGATTCAGGACACAAAAAGGGGGTGGAGGGAGATTCTTGTTTTTTATTTGGGAGGTCCTGAAAAGAAGTTGCGTCTTTTATCTTTCCTTTCCTGAACCCCCTATCACACTAGCTACTTTTAATGCAATTCAACTTGCAGTGCAACTTGTGATGTGACTTTGCAACTAGAAATTTGTAATAAACTTCAATGTCACACATGAAACTAGTTTTACAACCTAGTTCCACTGAAGTTTTCAAAACATTTTTGTCCACATTGTGGAAACCATTATAATCACTGATCAGCTAACAGGAAGTTCATAAACCGGAAGTCATGAAACCGGTAATTCATTCAAAGTTTTGATGTCATTTCCCGCATGCAGCCTGATTGGTTGTTTGTTAGAAAGTTTCGTAAAAAGTCTCTTCAAAAGTTGAACATATGTAACTCAATGAGGGACTGAGTCTCACACTTAGTTGAAAAGAAAGTTTTATTAAGTTACCATGTCATATCACAGTATAAACAATAAAGATGCATGTCACAGTGCATCTTTTAATGACCACCCACAGATTTTCATGAACCCAGGATTCAGGACACAAAAAGGGGGTGGAGGGAGATTCTTGTTTTTTTATTTGGGAGGTCCTGAAAAGAAGTTGCGTCTTTTATCTTTCCTTTCCTGAGCCCCCTATCACACTAGCTACTTTTAATGCAATTCAACTTGCAGTGCAACTTGTCATGTGACTTTGCAACTAGGACTTTGTAATAAACTTCAATATCACACATGAAACTAGTTTTACAACCTAGTTGAATTCAAGTTTTTAAAACTTTTTTTGTTTGTCCACATTGTGGAAACCAACTATGATCAGCTAACAGGAAGTTCATAAACCGGAAGTCATTCACAGTTTTGCTGTCATTTCCGGCATACAGCCTGATTGGCCGTTTGTCAGAAAGTTTCATAAAAAGTTTCTCAGAAGTTGAACAAGTGCAACTCAATGAGAGACTTGAGTCTCAAACTAGTTGAAAAGAAAGTTTTATTAAGTTGCCATGTCATAAATCACACTATAAACAAAGAAGTTGCAATGTCACATTGCAAGTTTTATTGCATCAAAGTTTCATCATAAGTTGCTTGTGTGATAGGGGGCTTTATGATGTGCAACAGTTTCATAATTCTTGTGAACTTTTTTTTGCATCCTCAAATATCTTGAACTGAATTTTGTGTGTCAATTCAATTGTCACTCGATTTGCGTCTTTTCCTGACAATAATCTCAATGATTTGCAGAAGTAATTTGGGGAATTGAAGGGAATTAATAAAGAGATGGGTCGCCCCCCCCCCCTTCCCGCTTTCACCCTCTTAATACCGTTTATCCCCTCATATTTTGAAGGAAATGAAATAGCAGGAAAAGAGGGGCTTTGTTTGAGGGGATAAAAAGGACAAAGAAGGGAGGAGGGGAGGGGTTAAATCTTTTATCATTAACATGAGTCACATTATTGGATTTGGTTGCTAATGAGATTCTCGATGATGTCATATTGATTTTCTTATAAGTTGCTTCTGAGATGGTATTTATGTGTTGGTCAGAAACAAAGGTTGGTCAGGACTCAGAATATACAAAATGTAACATATTAAGTTATTAACGGATGCAAAATATTGTGCAACATAAGTGGCACATGATGCAAGGTTGCATAAGAATGTTATATCAGGCAGGATAGGATGTTGCCACACTGTTGCATTTGTGAAGGTGTGTTGCAATAGATAGAGTAATTAGTTCAGTTCAGTTGCTCTTGTTCAACAACACATGTGACACAAAGTTGCAGAACATGTTGCTTCAGTTAGCAATGTTGCATTAATCTGTAGTTTTTTTTTGTGGAAACTTACCACTTGTATCCTCAGACATCCTCTATGCAGGGTTCTAACATAGAAACCCCCCCCCCCCCCATCACATGATGCAAGGTTGCATAAGAATGTTGCATCAGACTGCCACATTGTTGTATTTACAAAGGTGTTGCAAAAGAGTAACCTAGTTCAGTTCAGCTCAGTTGCTCTTGTTCAACAACACATGTGACACAAAGTTGCAGAACATGTTGTTTCAGTTAGCAATGTTGCATTAATCTGTAGTTTTTTTTGTGGAAACTTACCACTTGAACCCTCTACACAGGGTTCTAACATTTTTTTTCAAAAGTTTGTAACAAAAGAGGGATTTTCTATGTTGGAACCCTGTTTCGAGGGTTCAAGATGGTAAGTTTTCATCTTGAATTTGAGCCAAAATGATCTTTTAGAAAATGCCATTTTTATTCTTTCTGATAAATGAAGTGGACATTCTTTGTTGTAAATGTTGACCAAAGGGGACATCTCTAACCTTATATAGAAAAATGACTCCCTATGAATACTAATGACTCAATGAGAGTAAAAATGTCAATTCTGCCGCCTTTTTTTCTTCTTCTTCTTAAAAGAATGAAAAAGATTCATGTTTTGAATAAGAAAATCGCCAAAAAGAGGACTTCTTTCAACTTTTTATATTAAAAATTAAAGGAAAAATACTGAAATATGATTTATAAATTATATTTAAGATATTTTTATTTGACGAAAAATTAATAATAAGTATTGTTCGGATATTTATGCACTATCAAAGCAAATGTTTCTCAATTTGTGGCCCGAGTGCCAATTATGAAGTAATCATCATTATCATCATTATTCATTAGAGCAACTGTAATTATTCTTTTCCTAATGAAAAAAGGCTAGTTAGAGGCTAGATGTCTGATCAGTGATTACTATTAGTTGTCAACTAGAAAGTTCTAGCCTCTAACCAGTGTTTTTGATTAGAAACAAAAAATCATAATTGTTGATTTAACTGACCTTTGGGCCACAGATTGAGAAACATTTGCTTGATATTTGCATGAAAATCCGAGCTCTAATAATAAGTTTAGAAAATTGCTTTTCTAGTTTTTTTTTTAAGAAACAGCTTACAATATGTTTTTCTTTGTGTTTGACAAGCATTACTAAAGAGAAATTGAAAGTATGTTAGAGACTAGAACGGTAGCCGAATCACGTAATAATAGTATTTTCATGTTGATATCTTTCAAAATAAACTTTTTAAAAAGACAAAAATCTAAAAAATATCGTTTGCTTAAAGTTGATTTTCTTTTAAAACTGACATAAAAAAAGTTTATTTTAAAATATATCAAACATGAAAAATACCCTTAAATGATTAAGCTACCCTTCTAGTTTCTGTATTTTAGCAGCAAGATTAAAAAGAAATTGAAAATTTATTAGAAACTAGAACGGGTAGCTCGAGAACGAACCCTTTGAGGTACCGTCTCACGAGCGATCTCTGTATCGGTTCGCGAACAGCTCTAGAACTGTTCGCGAGCTTCAGTCTAAACCGGGTTCCGTTCGCGAGCTAGTTTTTATCACAAGCAATTAGAAATAGGTCAGAACTTCAGTTGGCTCCGCCCTTGTTATGACGACTGGCAACTTCTAATTGGCTGGTTATGTAAACTGACGTCACATGCTCCGCCCTTTTCAACGTCAGACTGCATAACCAGCCAATTAGAAGTTGCCAGTCGTCATAACAAGGGCGGAGCCAACTGAAGTTTTCACCTATTTCTAACTACCTGTGTTTTTATCTGCGCCTTAAGAAGCTAAATGGCTTCTGAGCCGCTTGACAGAAAGGGGGCGGGGCACACATTTCTATTTTTGGTCTTATGATACAATTACAGAAGTTATGAACAAATAAGATAAAAGTTATATAAAAGAGTCATAAGGGGGGGTGATCTTTATTGAATTTTTTTTTGGTGACCAATTTATTGATTGAGGGGGGCGGGTGTGGGTGGGTTTGAGTGTATAAGTTGATGGATGATTTGGGGGAGGGGGAGGGGATTGAAAATTAATGTGTGACTGTATCACATTTGGATCCCATAAAGTCTCTTCAGTAAATTGTATTACAAGTAATGGAGGAAGAAAACCTGGCTCTTTTTTGTGCCCCAATATGACTCAACAGGAACAGTGGTCCATTTTGATGCCAGTTATGCCACTGGAGGATTTTTCTTTTATTATTTTGAAATATCTTGTAATAAAATGGGCAGACAGAGACCTCTCTCGGTCTCTCAAGGGGGTCATTCGAGTCAAGATAAGTACAAGTTGACCATAAAACATTTAATTGTGTTTGAACATATAAAACCCAATGACATTGTGACACAAAAAAACTACATCAAGAATGATTAATATCTTCATTGTGGGGGCTGCTTTGTGTATAAAAATATCAATCAAATAAACATAGAATTTGCTATGAAATTAAGGCAGGAAAAAACTTAGCACTTGAACACTCTGTTCAAGGGTTCCAACAAAGAAAAACCCCTGGTTTAATAAAAAGTACCTTTGAAAAGGGTTTATCTTTGTTGAAAATCTTCTCAGAGAGTTCATGTTGAATTGTTAAAGGACTAAGGATAATTTCAAGAAGGAAACTTGTCACTTGAACTTCAACTTAAACACTCCAAACAAGGCTCCAACATAGAAAAATGCTTCTTATGCATACTGTATGTCTGTGTCTCAATGTGCACTTAGTGTAAATGTTGTGTGCAGTCTTTCCACAAGACAGTCATAATGTTGTTTGCAAGTGTTGTTGTGATCCATAGGTGTTAAATTGGGATTGAAAAGTGGGTTGGAGGACCAAACATGAAAAAGACCTAGTAGTAGTATTGCATTGCATTTTGGGAAGGATTGAACTGTTAGGGCACTGAAAATGCTTCAAGCTGGCCAGCATGTACAAGAACAGATAAATTGGTGACAAATGTGACAAAAGAAAATTAATTCAGTTTTTATGACAGGCAGTTAGAAATAGGGGAGAACTTCAGTTGGCTCCGCCCTTGTTATGACGACCGGCAACTTCTAATTGGCTGGTTATGTAGTCTGACATTGAAAAGGGCGGAGCATGTGACGTCAGACTACATAACCAACCAATTAGAAGTTGCCAGTCGTCATAACAAGGGCAGAGACAACTGAAGTTCTCCCCTATTTCTAACTGCCTGTGTTTTTATGGGGGAGGGGGTGGCGGCCACCCCCTAATTTACTCCTAAGTTGTGATGTGTTGCTCTACACTTGTGTATAGTGTGACCCCAGCTTAATTTGTATTTGAATTTGAATTTGAAAAATTACTCTGCAAGCAGCCATAAAGGCCTATGGCAGAGGGACAAGAGTCCAAGTGCAGCATTGAAAATGCATTGTCAAAACCAGAAAATATAAAACCCCATTGATATAAACCCAACAATATTTTTTTAATGCTGCAAATATATGCATTGTCGAAACAAAACAAAATTATGACTCCCATAAAATACGTTTTTCCTGCACAAAATTCCCGGCAAGCGAGTTCCATTGTCGAATCGCCCTAGGGACAATTGACCAGTAATAAGAATCTGTTTGTGCAAAAATCTCTCCAACTTTGTTAGAGTGGTCACCCCTACCCAAATATAATGCCCTGCAAAGTTTACGTGAAGTAGGTTTAGGGCAAGAGCCTTCTAGCATTCGATTAAAGATATTAAGACTAAAATCTGAACGTCTTGCAAGTAAACTATCCCAACCAAGCTCTGAAAGCATTTTAGTTACACTGTATACCAACCTGAAGCTGAAAAAATTGAGAAGAAAAAAATACTTAACACTTGACCATAAAACAAAAATCTTGTTTTATGAATAACCTTTGAACGGGCTTACTTCTAGATTATAGGTCCCTGTTGTGAGGGTTCAAGTGTTAAGTGGTTTCTTTCTTCTTCTTAAATTTGAGCCAAAGAGAGAGAGAGAGAGAGAGAGAGAAAGAGATGCAAACGGAAAATCACATCTACAAAGTGGGAGGAGAGAATCCCAAACGCCGCATACACATTATTATTATTATTATTATTATTATTATTATTATGCTAACTGTTAATTTGATTCTCTTTTCTGTTTCTTTTTTTATCTGTAAAATAGGTGGTGGAAAAAAGAAACAAGTGAAACCTCCAAAAGCATTAAAGAGTTTATCATCTGTGAAGACTTGTACAGCTTGGAAGAATTGCAAGGAATGCATCACTGCAAACCCAGATTGCTCTTGGTGTTCTCAAGAGGTGAGCAACAACAAACAACAACAACATCATCAGAATAAGAAAAGGGGGGGGGGGGGGGAAAGAGAGAGAGAGAGAAAAAATCGATTATTTATTTTGTCTGTACTTCAAAATATCGATTTTGGAAGTTTCAGCTCAGTCAGTATAAAGAGAAGAATCTTGGGTATTCTAAATGCAAAATAGGGAAAAAGAGAAAACAACATAGAAAATGATGTGAGATCCTCCTCTTAGAGAAAGTTAAGTAAGAGTGGCTGTAACCTTGTAGGCAATGTAGGCAGTCAGGCCCACAGGCAATTAGAAATCGGGACAAACAGAAGTTGGCTCCGCCCTTTTTATGACGACTGGCAACTTCTAATTGGTTTGTTGTGTGGTTCGATCGACGTCGATGAAAAGGGCGGAGCATGTGACGTCAGACTACACAACAAACCAATTAGAAATTGCCAGTCATCATAAAAAGGGTGGAGCCAACTTCTGTTCATCCCGTTTTCTAATTGCCTGTAACTTAAAAAGAGAGGAAAAAAAAAACAGTTTATTACAGGCAATTAGAAATCGGGACATACAGAAGTTGGCTCCGCCCTTTTTATGACGAACAGTAACTTCTAATTGGTTTGTTGTGTGGTTCGACGTTGATGAATAGGGCGGAGCATGTGACGTCAGAACTACGTAACCAACCAATTAGAAGTTGCAAGTCATCATAAAAAGGGCGGAGCCAACTTCTGTATGTCCTGATTTCTAATTGCCTGTGAAAATTATACAGATTCCTACAGATTCATTAGGGAATTTTGGAAATGTGAGGTGACAACCTTTGCCACAAAAATGGGGGTACATTTTTTTGGAAATTTAAAATGGCGTCCTTTGGGTGACTTTGGATTAAGTCGACAATATTTTGAAAAGAAATTTCTGGAGGTAATGGGGGGGGTCTCTTTAAGTGCTTAGATCCACGTCCATCTTGTTGTTTTGAGCAGACGACAACGAGACAAATGAGTGTTTTTATATGGTGTTACTAAAAGTGCAAGAAATCACATCACAAACGCTCAACGCTCAAACGTTAAATCCCTTGAAAAACTTGAAAAACTCTCGTTAAAAACGATTTAGAACAATAACAAAATAATTAGCACATACATTCATGTATTGGCTTCACGATATTTCCTTTTTATAAATTTTGAAAAGGTCCTTCTATTTTTTAATAACGTTTAAAATCTTACGTTTTTTTAATTCAATGTTAATTCCCATAGGGCCAAAAAACCTTCCCACAAACATTTGAAGAACTCCCATTAAAAACGACTTAGAAGAATCACATAATAATTAGCACGTGCATTAATCTATTGGCTTCACGATGTTTCCTTTTTATAAGCTTAGCACGTGAAATTATTTTTCTATTAATTATTATGTGACTTGAAACCTGGAGAAAAAACGTTAAAAAACCGTTTTTCAATCAAAAACGATCGCAGCGCCTACATTCGGAGAAATTTTGAACTAAATGCTGTATCTAGGCTCTTAAGTGATTTGGAGCCAGGTTTTCTAATTTCTCTTAATTTTTGCTTCTTTGAAACATTTTGGTTTCTAGTTTAGGGACCATATTTTTGAAACTTCTTGGTGTGTTTTGTTCCCAAATTATTGATTAACTTTTGTAGCATTTTTGTTGTTGTTGTTGTTATTTTTACCTTCAAGAAACAAACAACAAAAAAGGAAAACAGCAAATGAGTTGAAACTAAAAGAAAATGAAGGAAAGTTCTTTTTTTTTTTTTCATCACATGAATAAAAGAAACCTTTTCTTTTCTTTGTTTCCTTTGAAGTTTTTCTTCTTCTTCTCTTTTTCTGCTCCATAAAAAACAAGAACTCAAATTAGCACCTTGTTTATTTGATCAATATCTGTTTTAAGGGGTTTCTGGTTTCCTGAGGACTTTCAAGTGGGTAACTGGTTCCATTAGGTGATGGTGGAGGAACAAAAACATATAATTGGGTTTCTTACTATCATTGATGAACGAACATCAGTATTAGAGAAAATACAGGGCTACATTTTTTTTGTTTTACTTGGGACCCCACTCTCTAGAGGAGATGTTATTAATTTTCTGGAACATTTTCTAAAGAAAGTAAGGTAGAGAAAAAAAAAGCTAATATATTTCTTGTAATTCTTTGGAGGCATTCTAAAGTTGTATGAAACTTTACTAAAAGTATATTGAGAGATTATTGAATTTTTTGAAATATTTTTGATATGTTACTAGTTTTCTCGAAGAATTCCGAGTTTCCTTAAAGGTTTATCGAATACCTTGAAGTTTTCTCGAAGAATTACGAGTTTCCTTAAAGGTTTATCGAATTTCTTGAAATTTTCTCGAAGAATTCCGAGTTTTCTTAAAGGTTTATCGAGTTTCTTGAACTTTTATCGAAGAATTCCGAGTTTCCTTAAAGGTTTATCGAGTTTCTTGAAATTTCCTCGAATAATTCCGAGTTTCTTTAAAGGTTTATCGAGTTTCTTGAAATTTTCTCGAAGAATTCCAAGTTTTCTTAAAGGTTTATCGAGTTTCTTGAAATTTTCTCGACGAATTCAAGGTTTTCTTGAGGGACTTCGGGTTTACTGCAGTTTAAGCAATTTACTTAATTTGTTCTTCATAAATTAAACAGCTTTCTTAGTTTCTTGAAATTAAGAGTTTACGAAATTTCTTGTAGGTTTCTTAAGAATTTGAGATGGATAAGACAAAAAATAAGCATAGCTGGAAATTATTTTCTTTTAAATTCTATGACATCGTATTCGAGAAGGATAAGACAAAAATCAAGCATATCTGGAAATGTTTTTTTTTAAATTCTAAGACATCACATTCGAGAAGGGATAAGACCAAAAATCAAACATATCCGGAAATTCTTTTCTTTTAAATTCTATGACATCACATTCGAGAAGGATAAGACCAAATCAAGCACATCCGGAAATTCTTTTCTATTAAAGATTTGTCCAGGGGGCCGAACAATCACTTTTCTAGGATAAGAATAAAGAAATATAGACTTTAGTTTCCGATTGCACCCAATAAACTAAGAATTTTTTTCTGTTTTGAGACCCTTTTTCTGAATGTTCAAGTTGAAAGTTCTTGAATTTGGACCTTAAATTGTCTTTTAAAGTGTAGAAAAAAAAAATGATAGCCTCTTATTTTCTTAAGTAATAAGGGGGGTTTATTTATATATGTTTTTTTTTTCTCAAGTGGCCTATTTTGAGCCAATTCGTCTAAAATACACTGGGGTACTTAACATTGCTGTCATAATTTGAAGTAAATTAGAGGCAAACCACCACTAGCCTCTAGTAATATCTGCGATTACGACCTTTTATTTTTACTAAACTTGGAAGCCTTTTAAAGATCACACAATATTTATGTTTGTTTGTCCGCCTTTTTTTTGCCTTTAAGGCAAATAAAAAAATTGCCAAAAAAAAAATTGCCGAAAAAAATTCTCTGAAGGTCAGAATCTTTAGTAAAGAATTAAAGGGGAGTTAACAAGAAATTAGTTATTACCTGGTAAGAGAAGAGAGGGGTTCGGAGAGAGAGGCTAATCTTGAAAAAGTTCTTCAGTAAAACACAACATATTGGAACTTTAAAAAAACACGTTACCAGATGTTTTGAGATTCTAGTTTCTAATTTATAGATTGCAATTTTTGAAAAAAAAAAAAAGAAAATTCAAAATTGTTGCAATCTTTAAGATCTTTCAAAATAAAACATTTATGGCCATTTGAAAGGGACCCTTATTGCTTTCAGTGGTTTAAGGTGGTTTTAAAGTGTAATCGCCTCTCAAACTCTTGATTATTCTGTCTTTCATTTGCAAAAATGAAGTGAAACTAGAAACTGTTTTAGAAACTAGAAGGGTAGCTCAATCACATTAAAGGTATTTTTTCATGTTCTCGATATCTTTCAAAATAAACTTTTTATGTGAGTTTGACAATAACCAAACTTTAAGCACCAAGATAACTTTTTTTAAATTTCTGTCTATTAAAAAGTTTATTTTGAAAGATACCAACATGAAAATGCACTGAAGTGATTTAACTACTCTTCCAGTTTCCAAAACACTTCTTCACTTCTTTTTTACACCTGGAAAACAGACAGAATTAGCAAGAGTTAGAGAGAGACCCGTTTACACTTTAAAGTCACCTTATACCTAGTACACACAGCTGATAATTTAAATGCATTTAAATAATAAACGTGTTCTACAGAGCCCTGTGAAGGGCAAACAAACAATATGTCGTTGAATTCAATTTATTCAGTTAATTAATCTGAAAATATTGAGTTAATACTTCAATATAATTATTTAAACTATTTGACAAAATATTGATTTAGTATTTCAATTTAAAATATTAATAATAAAGTCAATTTTTAATTTATTTCATGTCCTTAACTGGATTCCGTATAATTCACCTAAACACATTTAATTTGAATTCATTTAACTCGTGTGTGTGTGTACAGGGTATTAGTTATTCTTGCACAAAACTTTGTGAACAATCCCTTTAAACATTTTTTTATTAAATTACCTTGAGAGGTTAAGCTCAAAGGTCAACCAAAAATGCAGCCATAATAAATATTCTACCCTTTTGTTTCTTCTTTCTTTCTTAATAAATTAAGAAAACCAACATATTTTTTGGAGGAAAAAAATGAAATTTTGGGAGGAAGGAGAGGAGGATAAAGGGGTTTCACCTTGGTTTTGTTAATAATTAATAAAAAGGTGTTTCTTGATTCCTGAAGTGTGTTTTTCGGGCGTTTTGAACAATTTTTGGTGGGCCATTTTAAGACAAGTGTGCTGGAAGAGGGAGGGGGGGGGGGGTGAGGGGGATTTCCACAGAGGCAGTTAGAAATAGGAGAGAACTTCAATTGGCTCCGCCCTTGTTATGACGACCGACAACTTCTAATTGGTTGGTTATGTAGTCTGACGTCACATGCTCCGCCCTTTTCAACGTTGAACCGCACAAAGTTGCAGGTCGTCATAACAAGGGCGGAGCCAATTGAAGTTCTCTCCTATTTCTAACTGCCTGTGATTTCTACAGGCAAATGTGCCCAGCATTAAAGTTTTGTTTGCCCCGCCCTTTTATGAGCGTCAGACCACATATCAACCAATGAAAAATTGAAAAGGGCGGAGCATGTGACATCAGACCAAGTAACAAACCAATAAGAAATTGATGAGGCTCATAAAAGGGCGGGGCAAACGAAAAGTTAGTGCTGAGCACACTTGGCTGTAGATTTCTTGATAAGGTCTATTGATTAATTGGTAAATGCAAAACAACTTTTAGAAAGAATTTCCAAGAGTATTTTAGAAACTAGAATAGTACATAAAGAGGCAAAATGCAATTTTATCGTGAATATCTTTCAAAATAAACTATTAATTAACCAATTCCGATTAGTTCTCTACTAATTATATTTTTCTTTTTAAACTTTTTTTTATTTTCAGGATTTTTCACCAATGTATTATCGATGTGATTCTTATACAAAATTAAAACAGAATAATTGCAGTAACTTGGTGGCGCCACAGTCGACCATTCATTTACATAAGGTTAGTAATTATTTATCCTTTTATCTTTGTTGTATGTTTTTAAAATTAAGTGTAACAAATTCCTTTTTTTTTGTTATTATTATTGTTACACACTTTGAAGTGTGATCAGAATATTAATTACAATTAAAGCCAACAGGTGTTCCCATTCTAGTTTTTTATTTCATTCTCGCCTTTTTAAAAACAAAAAAAAAAACAATGCCATTTATTACTCATTGATTGTCATTAACCATTAACCAAATACATTTTCTATTCTTTAATTATCTTGATGAAGAAAAAGCTCAGAATGGGATCAAATTCAAGAAGAAAATTTGGTACTTGAATCCTCTCCGATCAGGGTTCCAACATAAAAAACCGTGGTCAAAGATATCCGGTTAAAACAGGGTTTAAATTATGTTTAAATCCTGTTCAGAGGATTCAAGTTAAAAGTTAAAGCAACAAATTATCTTCTTGAATTTGTGCCTTAAATTCCTAATAGCGAAGATCAAATTCAAGGTCCGAATTCAAGAAGAAATTGTTTTACCTTGAATCTTCTCTGATCAGGGTTCCAACATAAAAAAACCCAGTTAAAACACAGACAGTTAGAAATAGGTGAAAACTTCAGTTGGCTTCGCCCTTGTTATGACGACTGGCAACTTCTAATTGGCTGGTTATGAAGTCTGACGTCACATGCTCCGCCCTTTTCAACGTCAGACTACATAACCAGCCAATTAGAAGTTGCCAGTCGTCATAACAAGGGCGGAGCCAACTGAAGTTTTCACTTATTTCTAACTACCTGTGTTAAAACAGGGGCCTAATTACAGAAAAAGTCATAAAATTGTGATAATCATATCGTATGATATCACTGCTTGTGTGCAATTATTTTATGACTATTACATTATGTTCTACACTACACCAGTCAATGGCAATATTTGTCATAAAAATATTTTCCCAATTCTGCTTTTGTGGCAATTGTTACAAAGTTATGAGCTAGACATACCATATGACAGTCTTAATTTTAATTATGTAATGACACCTCAGAGTTTTATAAATGGTTGGAACTCTGTGCACGGAGAGAGAGAGCGAGAGAGTTAAAGTTGAGTTTTTAAAGTGCTAAGTTTCCTAATTGAATTCGGGCCTTAGGATTTTCCCAATAGAATTTATTCAAATCACAGCTGTTTTAATGTTTTACTAGAGTGGGTGGTTTATTTTGAAATGTGACATTTTAAATAATGAAAAATCTTTTCTAACTTCTGATTGAAGAAGTCATTAGATCGTTACTATCAATTGTCAACTAAAGGTCTATAGCCTCTAACCAAGTGATTGGAGAATAAATCATAATTGTTGGTTGATCTAAACAGGGGATTGTTACTTCACAATTGGCCATTGGAGCCCCACGGGTTGAGAAACATTTTGCTTGATATTGCATAAAAATCCGAGCCCTAATAATCACTTTCAATCCATGATTATTGGGAAGCTAGAATTTTTATGCAAAATATCAAACAAAACTGTTTCTCAATCTCTGGCTCCAAGAGCCAATTGTGAAGTAACAATCCCCAGTTTAGATCAACCAACAATTAAGATTTTTTTTTTCAATCACAAATGCTTGGTTAGAGGCTAGAACTCTAGTTGACAATTCATAGTATAACTAGGCAATCTAGCCTCTTCAGCCAAATAAAAATTATTTGAAAAAAAGCATAATTGCAATTACTCTAAATGATGATTATGATTACTTCACACAATTGGCTCTTGGAGCCACAGGTTGAGAAACATTTACTTGATATTGCATACGAATCCGAGCCCTGGTGATTAAAAAGTATTGATGGCAAAACGTATCTCAAAACCGGAATGTTTCTCAATTTGTGGTCCAAGTGCCAATTGTGAAGTAATCATTATTAGGGTTCGGATTTTCATGCAATAATATATCACGCAAAATGTTTCTCAATCTATGGCCCAAAAGCCAATTGTGAAATAACAATCTTCATTTAGAGATCAACCAACAATTAGTTTGTCTTCAATCGAAAACACCGGTTAGAGGCTAGAAATGTGTAGTCTTACAACTGATATTAACCAGACATCTAGCCTCTAACCAACCTTGATTAGAAAAAAAAGCATAATTGCAGTTGTTCTACTGATGATGATTAGTTGATTACTTCACAATTGGCACTTGGGCCAAAGATTGAGAATCATTTTGCTTGATTTTGCATGAAAATCCGAACCCTAATCATCATCATCATCATTAGAGCAGCAACTGCAATTATGTTTTTTTCTAATAAAAAAGGGCTGGTTAGAGAGGCTAGATGTATGGTTGCTATCAGTTGTCAACTAAGAGTTCTAACCTCTAACCAGGTGTTTTAATTAGAAAAAATAATTTTTTGGCTCTTGGGCCAAAGATTGAGAAACATTTTGCTTGATTTTGCATGAAAATCCGAACCCTAATCATCATCATCATCATTAGAGCAGCAACTGCAATTATGTTTTTTTCTAATAAAAAGGGCTGGTTAGAGAGGCTAGATGTATGGTTGCTATCAGTTGTCAACTAAGAGTTCTAACCTCTAACCAGGTGTTTTAATTAGAAAAAATAATTTTGGCTCTTGGGCCACAGATTGAGAAACATTTCGATTGATATTTTGCATCAAAATCCTAAATATAATAATTAAAATATGATTATAGGTCATGGATAATATTTTATTTTGTAACTTGATTGAAACAGGTGTTTTATATATTTAGATATTTTTTTGGATGTTGTTGTCATATTTCCATTTGTCAACAAAAATTGTCGGTTGTTTAGAAACACACAGCTGTTTGAAAATAGAAAAATCTTTATGACACATTTTGCACAAACGTCTCTTCATGTTAATTTTTTTAAATGTTATTTAAGGTGGCTTTATAGATATTTATTTTGCTTTTATCACACCGAATGGCGCCATTGCAGTGGCTAATGCTATGTGCTCCCATAGACGTTTTTAAAAATAAAATTTAGATGCAAAAACGTCAAGTGAACGTTTTTTTCAACATTATGAAAAAATTAAAAACGTTTTCTGTGGCCAGTTGAGTGCTGAGGCATTTTGAGAGCTTTTAGAGTTTAGAGCATTTAAATATTTTTCGACTTTTGGCCGTTTTATTTTTTTTGAAAAAAAGCCAAAGACTTGGCTTTTGATCCATTTATTCGAATTTTAAAAATTCTTGAATCCTTGTGCTTTTTTTCCAAGTCTTTTTTTGGAACTTCTGTGGCTAACTGAGCGCTCCTGAGACAATTTTTAGGGCTTTTAGAGCCTTTAAATATTTTTCGGCTTTTGGCCGTTTTTTGCAAAAAGCCAAAGACTTGGCTTTTGAACAATTTTATCGAATTTTAAAAATTCTTGAATCCTTGTGCTTTTCCAAACTTTTTGGGACTTCTGGGGCTAGCTGGGCGCTCCTGAGGCATTTTAGAGCATTTAGATATTTTTCGACTTTTGGCCGTTTTTTTGCAAAAAGGCTTGGCTTTTGATCCATTTTTTTCGAATTTTAAAAATTCTTGAACCCTTGTGCTTTTCTAAGCTTTTTGGGACTTCTGAGGCCAGTTGAGCGCCCCTGAAGCATTTTTAGAGCATTTAAATATTTTTTGGCTTTTGGCCGTTTTTTTGCAAAAAGGCAAAGGCTTGGCTTTTGATCCATTTTTTTTTTCGAATTTTAAAAATTCTTGAATCCTTGTGCTTTTCCAAGATTTTTGGGACTTCTGGGGCTAGCTGGGCGCTCCTGAGGCAATTTTTAAAGCTTTTAGACTAAAGCATTTAAATTAAAGCCTCTTAAGTTACTTCTAAAACTAAGTAGTCAACATTTTTCTCTTTAATTTTAATTAATTTTAATGTAATTATTTTGTTTTTCAGGACATTCCTTTAAGCCATTCTAAGGATCATGTTCAAAATCCCGTCCAACTAAAACCTCAACAGTTACTTTTACGAATAAGACCAAGTATGAAACAAACAAAAAATATGAAGATATTATTGATTAAATATAATTTATTGATTTATTTTTGATGTTCGAATTCATAAAAAAAAGATCAACAGGTTCGATTCAATGTGTCTTTTCGACAAGCTCCGAATTATCCGGTCGATTTGTACTTTTTAATGGACGTGACGATTTCCATGGAAGACGATAAACAGACTTTGGCCACCTTAGGAGAACACATAGGTTCTTTAATTTCAGTTTTTCTAGTTTTTAACATGTTTTAATAAAAAGAGCTGATTTTTTTTTCGAACTCTTTTATTTATTTTGAATTTCAGAAGAATTAAATAGAATAGGAGAAATTGGAAAGTGTTTTAGAAACTAGAAAGGTAGATTAATTACTTAAGAATATTTTCATGTTCAAAATAAACTTTTTATAGAATAAACATTTAAAAAATATTATCTGCTTAGAAAGTTGGGCCATTTTTTAAACTGAAAAAGCTTATTTTAAAAGATATCAAACGTCTTAATATACTTAAATTTTTCAGAGCCTCTATCTACCCTTCTAGTTTCGAAAACACTTTCAATTTCTTCTTTTTGCATTTCAAAAGAACAACACTGAAGAGAAATTGAAAGTGTGTTAGAAACTAGAAGGGATAGCTCATTAAGTTTAGGGTATTCTGAAGTTTGATATCTTTTAAAATAAGCTTTTTTTGTAAAAAGATATATTAAAAATATTACCTGCTTAAAGTTGGGCGAATTTCAAACTTAACATAAAAAGCTTATTTTAAAAGATATCAATATAAAATTAGCTTTAAGTGATTGTGTTACCCATCTAGTTTTTAAAACAGTTTCAATTTCTTCTTTCTGTGTTTCTGATCAGCAACACTAAGGAAAAATTGAAAGTCTGTTAGAAACTAGAATGGGTAGCTGAATCACTCAATAGTATTTTTTCATGTTATCTTTCAAAATAAACTTTTTGTCAAAGACAATTAAAAAAAATATTGTCTGCTTAAAGTTGGTTGATTATGAAACTGACATAAAAAAAGCTTATTTTGAAATATATTAACATTAAAATACGGTTATGTGATTCAACTACCCTTCTAGTTTCTAAAACACATTCAAGTTTCTCTTTTATTTTGCTAATTTTTTAATTGTATTTTATGTTTTTAATTTAGTTCAAGATATGAGACAAATCACTTCGGATTTCAGGTTGGGTTTCGGATCTTTTGTGGACAAAGTGGTGATGCCTTACGTAGACATGACCCCTGAAAAGTTAGTAATTATTTTTTTCTATAATTCTATTAATATTAATTAGTTTTTGTTCATAAATTTCGAGCGTTGTTAGTAGTTGAACTCTCTAAACAGGGTTCCAACTTTAGAAAGAAAAGTTGCTGTTCAAATAGATATATCCTGATAATAGAACCCTGATCAGAGAGTTCAAGTTTATGTGTTGTTGAATTTGATGCTTTGTATATAAATGATCCTATTGAACAGGGTTGCCACATAGAAAAACCCTGTGTAAGGGTTTATCTATCTTGGAACCCTGTTTTGAGGGTTCAAGTTTAATGTTTTAACAGCCTTTTTTAACCTCAGTGGTCTGAAGTACTGAACCTGAGGCCTAATACCTAGTACACCTGATAATTTAAATGCATTTAAATAATAAACGTGTTCTACAGAGCCCCGTGAAGGACAAACAAACAATATGTCGAATTCAACTTATTCAGTTAATAATCTGAAAATATTGAGTTAATACTTAAATGTAATATATAAATTATTGACAAAATATTGATTTAGTATTTTTCAATTTTAAAATATTAATAATAAAGTCAATTTTTTATTTTGGTTCATGTCCTTAACTGGACTCCGTATAATTCACCTAAACACATTTAATTTGAATTCATTTAACTCATGTGAGTGTACAAGGTATAAGCTTAGTTATCAAGCCATCTTTAATTAAAAATTAAAGAAAAAAACCTGTATTTTCATGTAATTTTAATTGAAAATTTCAAGGATTTTCTTGACATTTTTAATTGAGAAAATATCTCAAAATTATAATGATAGTGTGATCTATAATGAAATTGTAAGCAATTAAATAATGTTTTCACTTTTTTTCTTCTAAAAAAATGTTTTTAAAATAACATTAAATTGATGAAGAAAAAAAAGTGTCAGGCATTTTTGAGATTCAAGATATATACATAGAGGTAGCTCAACTGAGAGCTCTGCCTCTTTTTCAAACTTGCCATAAAAAGTTTATTTTGAAAAATATCATTATTGAAAAAAACTTTTTGCATTATCACCAACTATTCTAGTTTCTAAAACACTTTGAATTTTTTCGTAATGTTTTTCCTGAAAAACGTTTGCTTGAAAAATATAAATTTTTCTCAAAACCGCGGGTTTGAGGGGAAGAGACCTCCTATAGAATATAATAGCTACTGCAGTAGCGCCATCTGGGGGTATGAAAGCAAAATAAATATCTGTAGAGCCATGCTTTTGTTTTACCAGACAAAACGACACAGTCTTATATTTTTCGTTAACCCGTCTGACGTCATAAGCTTCATCTAAGGGTGACCAAAGTATACTTTGTCAAAGGAGGGCACACAGTGCACACCACAGATGTGCGGCCACGTTGTTCTCACTTACACAACGAGTCAATGATTAACATGAAACAGTGGATGTAATTGTAAAAGAGATTCTCTCTTTTATAAACGGAAATACAGAAAGATATATGAGTGAATTAAGAATAATTAATAATTAAAAAAAGCTCACTCAACCACAACGGTTTTTTTAACATGGAGTTGTGATACCGCCATGTATATATCTTAATGAGAGTCACTTATAATTAGTCACATTACAAAATTAATTAGGTTATCAACTGTTAAAAAATGTGATTGAAATGTAGATTATATTTTTATTATTAATTATTAATATTCATATCATTTTCTCTCTTTCTGTCTCTCTCTCTCTATCTCTATATATCTTTCTCTTTTGTTTCTCTCTCTCTCTTTCTCTCTCTCTCTTTTTCTCTCTCTCTCTCTCTTTCTCTCACTCTCGCTCTCTCTAACTTTCTTTCTCTCTTTCTCTCACTCTCGCTCTCTCTAACTTTCTTTCTCTCTTTCTCTCACTCTCGCTCTCTAACTTTCTCTCTTTCTCTCACTCTCGCTCTCTAACTTTCTCTCTCTCTCTTTCTCTCTCTCTCACTTTCTCTCTCTTTCTCGCTCTATCTCTTTCTCGTTTGCTCTCTCTAACTTTCTCTCTTTCTCGCTCTCTTTCTCGCTCGCTCTCTCTGTCTCTATCTCTCTTTCTCGCTCTCTTTCTCGCTCGCTCTCTCTGTCTCTATCTCTCTTTCTCGCTCTCTCTTTCCTCTCGCTCTCTCTCTATCTCTTTTTTTCGCTCTTTCTTTCTCTCTCTTATCTCTCTCTCTCTCTCGCTCTTTCTTTCTCTCTCTTATCTCTCTCTCTCGCGCTTTCTTTCTCTCTCCTCTTATCTCTCTTTCTCTCTCCTCGTATCTCTCTTTCTCGCTCTTTCTTTTTTCCTCTTATCTTTCTGTCTCTCACCTCTTTCTCTCTCTCTTTCTCTCTCTTATCTCTTTCTCGCTCTCTTTGTCGCTCACTCTTTCTCGCTCTAACTTTCTCTTATCTTTCTCTCTTTCTCTATTTCTCGATCTCTCTCATTTAATTTCTATGGTGGTTGTACATTCCAGTTTTCTAATTCCATTGAAAATATTTCTGCTAGATTAAAATTCGCATTTAGTCTCATAAAAAATAATGAAACTTGATAGGGGAAAAATAGGAACCACACCCCAAAAAACATAACATTTGTTGTTCAGTTGATTAAAATGTTTTCTCATTTGTGTTAACAAAATACAAAAACACCAACAGAAGTGAAGAAAATCAGTGGCTCAGTTTACAAAATACAAACAACATGAGAGCAAATTAATAATAGAATGGGGCTCAATTAAGGGTTTTTTTTTTCTCTCGTAATTATTAATGTCTTTCAATAGTAGTTTCTCTAGAAAAGCAATTTTTATGACAAATTTCAAAGTTTTGTTAGAAACTAGAAATAGTAACTTTTAAAAATATAAAGTTTTTATGGCAGTTTTAAAATGAAAAAAAGGATTGTTTCAAATTGACTTAAGTAGTTTTTCTTTAAAAACAAATAACATATTGGAAATTTAGGAAAACTTTTAAGTTTGTTAGAAACTAGAAGAGCATTTGAATTTGCCAAAGGAGTTTTCCCAATGATAATCTTTTAAAATAAACTTGTTATGGCTGTTTAAAAAAAAAAAATGAAATAATGTTTTCTAATCTACATAAAGGAAGTTAATTAATAAAAATAACAATATTGTTATGAAAATTAATGAAATATTTTAAGGTCGTTAGAAACTAGAATAGCTTTTGAATTGACTAAGTATTTTCCTAATTAGAATCTTTTAAAATAAACTTTTTATGGCTGTTTAAAAAAATAAAATGAAATATTATTTTCAAATCGACCTAAAAAAAAGTTCAATTTATAAAACAATTTTGTCTAAAAATTAATGAAATATTTTAAGGTCGTTAGAAACTAGAATAGCTTTTGAATTTTCTGAAAGTTTTCATCCAATGATAATCTTTTAAATTAAACTTTTTATGGCTGTTTCAAAAAACAAAATGAAATAATATTTTCAAATCTACATAAAGAAAGTTAATTTAAAAAAAAATAACAATATTGTTGTGAATATTAATGGAAATTTAAGGTCGTTAGAAACTAGAAGAGCATTTGAATTTGCCAAAAGAGTTTTCACAATGATAATCTTTTAAAATAAACTTTTTATGGCTGTTTCAAAAAATGAAATGAAATATAATTTTCAAATTGACCTAAAAAAAAGTTCAATTTATAAAACAATTTTGTCTAAAAAAAATAATGCAATATTTTAAGTTTGCTAAAAACTAGAAGCAGCATTGCAGTTTGCTTTGAAAGGATTTTTTAAAAAAATATCTTTAAAAATACTATGAAAAGATTAGGATATTAGATATTAGATTAGGATATTAGATTATTTATTCAGCTATTATTATTATAGTTTATAATTAGATTACTTAATTATTTGTTATTATTCACAATTTAATGTGTTTCAATTTAATTTCTAGATTAAAAAATCCATGTCCTGATAGTAAGGAGTGTGTTGCTCCTTACGGCTTCAAGAACCACCTTTCACTGAGTAACGACACCTATCAATTTACGGTATATTTAAGTAGCCATTTTGCATAAAATATGTAAATGAGAGTAAAAAAAAAAACAATTTCAGTGGAAAGATGAAAATGCGATGTATTTTTAGAAACTAGAAGAGTCAACGAACCATATGTTCTCATGATATCTTTCAAAATAATAAAATTTGACATTTTTCGAATCAAAAACAATTTAATTTTAAAAAATTTAATATTTTCAAATGTTAAAGAGACTACATCATAAAATTATTTCGGACAATCTCCGCAAAGAGCGCTAGTATTGTTTTTCTATTGAGCCCATAGACCCCAATGTTAAAGAAGAAACGTTAATTTTTAAAATTTACGCAGTCGAGGTGGCAATATGTTTATTTTTCATATTTAAAGTTGTCCAATTTTGATGGTTCAAAGTGCAATGTGCACCTTAAATATATGCAGATCGAGTGATAGAATGACAAAAAATTGGTAAGTGTGCTTCTATTTTTTAAAAAAAATATTTCAAAATCGCGAATTTCTAACTTTTATGTTAAACTCCATTGAGTATGTGCTCATAAGAAAAAAAAACATCCATTAAAATGCTCGTAGAAATACGTAAAAATAATTTTAAAAATACCAGAAAAAAATTAGCACATAAGCCAATGTGTTGGCTTCACACACTGTGGTTTAATTGTGGTTTTTTAAATTATTTTTAGGTATTTTTACGAGCATTTTAATGGATGTTTTTTTTTTCTTATGAGCACATACTCAATGGAGTTTAACATAAAAGTTAGCAATTCGCGATTTTGAAATATTTTTTTAAAAAAATAGAAGCACACTTACCAATTTTTTGTCATTCTATCACTCGATCAGCTTATATTTAAGGTGCACATTGCACTTTGAACCATCA
Source organism: Brachycybe producta (assembly GCA_036925085.1). Taxonomy (NCBI): domain Eukaryota; kingdom Metazoa; phylum Arthropoda; class Diplopoda; order Playtdesmida; family Andrognathidae; genus Brachycybe; species Brachycybe producta. Next base: position 21,964,217 of record JAUPFP010000001.1, read on the forward strand.
AAATTGGACAACTTTAAATATGAAAAATAAACATATTGCCGGCGCGACTATTTTATTTTAAAAATTAACATTGTTTCTTCAACATTGGGTTTTTGGCTCAATAGAAAAACGATGCTAGCGCTCTTTGCGGAGATTTTTCGAAGTAATTTTGCAATGTAACCGATATTTTTAAAAAATTAAAAAATGTCTATAAATAAAAGTTTATTTTGAAAGATATAACACATTTTCAATTTTTCTTCTGAAAACAAAGAAATAATCAGAATTCCACAAATCATCATCATCTGTTCATCAAACATTTAAAAAAAAAGACATTAACATAAAAATATTAGAAAGTGATTCAGTTTACCTTTCTAGTTTCTAAAAGACTTGACAAAATTTTTATGTTATAATATTGTGTTGTATTTATTGGCAGCATGAAGTTAGTACAGCAAAAATATCTGCCAATCTGGACGATGCCGAAGGCGGTTTCGATGCTCTCATGCAAGTGATTGTCTGCAAGGTAATTTTCTATTATAAAAATAAATAATTGATTTCTTAAGAACCTAGATACACGTCGTCCTTCTTGTTGTTTTCAGCAGACGACAATGAGACAAATGAGTGTTCTTATACGGTATTACTAAAACTGCAAGAAATCGCCTCACAATGGCTCAATTAAAATACAGTAAAGTGTAAAATGCAATAAAAAGTATTGTTCTTTAATTGCTCGATTTATATAATTTATGAAAAGGTCCTTCTATTTTTAAACAAGGTTCAAAGTCGTTCGTTTTTTAACCCCATGTTAAATCCCATTGGCCCCAAAACCGTCCCACAAACATTTGAAAAACTCTCGTTGAAAACGATTTAGAACGATAACAAAATAATTAGCACATACATTCATGTATTGGCTTCACGATGTTTCCTTTTTATAAATTTTGAAAAGGTCCTTCTATTTTTTAATAACGTTTCAAATCGTACATTTTTTTTTAACTCCATGTTAAGTCCCATAGGAGCAAAAAAAACCGTCCCACAAACATTTGAAGAACTCCCAATAAAAACGACTTAGAACAATCACATAAAAATTAGCACGTGCATTAATCTATTGGCTTCACAATGTTTCCTTTTTATAAGATTAGCACGTGAAATTATTTTTCTATTAATTATTATGTGACTTGAAACCTGGAGAAAAAAACGTTAAAAAACAGTTTTTCAATCAAAAACGATCGCAGCGCCTCATTCGGAGAAATTTTGAACTAAACGCTGTATATAGGCTCTTAATTAATTATTAGTTATATAATTATGTAGATTCAGTTTATTTGATGTGAGTTTTCTCTTTTTTTTTACAAAAAGGATAAAATACGATGGAGTGATCGTTCTCGTAAGATTGTCGTATTCGCCACGGATTCTAATTTCCATTATGCCGGAGATGGAAAGGTTTTTTTTCTTTCCTTCCTTCTATAATCATGCAGGGCTCGGATTTTTATGCATTATCATGCAAACATTTCTCATTTTGTGGCCCAAGTGCCAAAATGTGAAGTAATCCTTCATATAAGAATCCTATATTATTCATTAAGAAGAAACAAAAAATGAAATAATTATATATATAATATCCCAGGTCTGTCCGTGTGTCTTTCCTCTAACGCTCGACAAACACCTTTATAATAATATAAATTTTAATATAAATTTAATATAAATTAATATAAATAATATAAATTTGAATAAATGAACTGCTTTTATTTCTTTCTCAAGGTCAACTATATGTTGAACTCTTCCTTTGGAAAGTGTAGAAGGGGAGGGGGAGAGAGGGGGAGAGAGAGAGAGAGAGAGAGAGAAGTGGGAGGGGGTGAGGGGAAAAGGTTCGAAAGTATAGAAGGGGAGAGAGAGAGAGAGAGAGAAAAGTGGGAGGGGGTGACTGAAATGAAAGGAGTAAAAAAAGGAAAAAACGACGCGCATGCGCACAATTGCCTGTGAATTTTGCTCCCGTCATTTATGACGGGTTACCCCACTAGTATTAAATATTAAATTATTAATAATAACAAAAAACACAGTGTGGCACTCAGGGTCACTGCCACAAGGTGATAATATTGGTGATCCGGATAACCACCGAAATTGCAACAATCGCCGGGTTTTTTTTTGTTAGTGAACGCTTCTATTGGACGTCAATGGAGTTGAAACTAATTTTACCAAAGTTTTTAACAGTTTTTTTAAGGTTAGGATTCGAAAGATTCGAAAAAGACGAAGAAAAAGCGTGAAGATTCGAATTTTCGAATCTCTCGAATATTTTTCAAGATTCGCGGGATTCGAATGTCTCATTCCTACTTTTTTCTAGTAAAAAAGGTTGGTTAGTGGCTAGATGTCTGGTTACTATCAGTTGTCAACTAAAGTTCTAGCCTCTAACCAGTGGTTTTTATTGAAAAATCTATAATTGTTGGTTGAACTAATGCTGCTGATGATGATGACTTCGTAATTGGCTTTTGGGCCACAGATTAAGAAACATTTACTTTGATATTGCATAAAAATCCGAGCCCTAATAATTATTCTATGTTTTCTTTATCTTGTTTTTATGTGTGATGATGATATTTAATTGAATGAACGCTTTAGGTGTGGTTCAGAATTCTCTCTCTGTTTTTTTTTTGTATTCCAAGTCACACATTAGACAAATTGCCGAAATAACTCGAGAAAAAAAAGGAGAGATTTTCGGTTTTATTATAATCTTCGTGATCAGAAACAAAAAAAAAAAATTGTCGATTGAGGGGTTTTTATTTTTTTTACAAATTGTGCAAAAATCAGTCCTTTTGCAAATTAACTAGTTAATTTTTAAAGTGCCAATCCCTGATTATATTCTTTCAATTACAATTACAATTGGTACTCTGCTAGCAGCCAAATAGGCCTATGGCAGAGGGACATAAAAGTCCACATGCAGCATTAAGCATTGTCAAGCACAGATATAAAAAACAAAATGAATATACAAATGTCTATCCCACAAAACAAAATTATCCCCATTCACCACTTCTTCCTCAGGAAGAGAGAGTTCCATTGTCTTATAACTCTAGGGGATAAAAAAAGACCAATAATATGGATCTGTCCTAGCAAAAATCGTCATAATTTTCTTAAAAGTGGTCAGCCCTGCCCCATGCTTTATGAATATCACTGGACTGCGGTTTAGGACAATCACCACGTGTAATTTTTCCAAAACAATTTCAAACTTAACTCAGCCCTGCGATGTGCCAAACTATGCCATTGTAGCAATGACCGCATCTCAGTGACACTACCTGTAAATTTGTGCCTGGGCCACAAACAAACCTAGCTGCCTTATGCTGAACCATTTCAACTGAATGAGTGTGTGTGACAGAGGGAGGATTCCATACACCTGCAGCAATACTCAAGATGAGGCCGAGCCAATGCTTTGATAGGCAATAGTTTTAACTTGTGCTGGGCAGGTGCCCAATGTCCTTTGACTAAAACGTAGCATTTGTAGAGCTTTCCCAGTAACACCATCAATGTGTTTTTTTTTTCAAGAAAGGTCATCTGTCATTGTCACTCCTCTTTCAAGGTGGAACTACACTGGAGGCTCAATCCTTTTTAGTGTATTTGTATCTTGATATCTTTCAAAATTTAAAATACAGTATTCTTTTTATGGTAGTTAAATTTTTTCTGTATAAAAAAAAAGTTTATTTTAAAAGATTTCAGCTTGAAAATAGTTTCTTAAAACGCCCGCCGCCGCCATTCATAATTTTCTCTTAATTTTGCGCTTCTTTTATAATCTGAGTTTGAGCTACGTTTACACTTAATTTAAAAAGTCACCCATCTTAAGGAGAAATTGAATGTGTGTTAGTAACTAGAAGGTTAATAGTAAGGATTTGCCATTCGAATCTTCGAATCCTCGAATTCCGCGAATCTAGAAAAAGATACGAGATTGGAAAACTCGAATCTTTTCACGTTTTTCGTCTTTTTCGAATCTTTCCAATCCTAACCTAAAAAAAAACTTTTAAAAACTTAACCACATTGAGGTTTTTTTTTCGGCACTTCTGCGCCCAATTTAGCCTTCGTATATTTTTAATTGTAATCATTTTGATTAATAATTTTTATCGAGGTTGTTTTGCAATCTGACTAGTGAGTTTGCATAATTACTGACTTTCAATTTTGACATTAAATATGCCATTTATATAATGTAATATTTTTTTTTTTTTGGCATTGTTTCAGTTGGGTGGAATCGTTAAACCGAACGACGAGAAATGTCATTTAGACTCGAATGGAGAATACACAGAAAGTATAAGTCAGGTGATTAATTAGCATCCATTCAGAATTAATTGTTTATTAATTATTGTTTCTCATTATTTTGTTTTATGTAATTTTTTTTTTTAAAAAAAATTGATGTTTACTTAGAAAAAATAATATTTGGTTAAAAAATCATATTTCAAAATATATGATTTTATTTTTAATTTATTCTGTTGTAACTGTAACTAAAGTAGTTATTATTACAGTTACAGTTACCGAAATTCTGTCATTTTACTAAAAAATTTTAAATTTTGTGATTTTTTTTTTCCGCTGTTTTTTTATTTTCGTTAAAATGATTTCGAAATATGTGATTTCATTTTTTAATGCGATTATTTATTTGATTTCTTGAAGTAACTATAACTGAAGTACAGTTACAGTTACACTAAATTTTGTCATTTTACTAAAAAATTTTAAATTTTGTGATTTTTTTTTTTTCGCGTTTTTTTTTGTTTTCGTTAAAATGATTTCAAAATATGTGATTTCATTTTTTAATGCGATTATTTATTTGATTTCTTGAAGTAACTATAACTGAAGTACAGTTACAGTTACACTAAATTCTGTCATTTTACTAAAAAATTTAAAATTTTGTGATTTTTTTTTTTCGCGTTTTTTTTTTTTTGTTTTCGTTAAAATGATTTCAAAATATGTGATTCCATTTTTTTTAATGTGATTATTTATTTGATTTCTTGAAGTAACTATAACTGAAGTACAGTTACAGTTACTCTAAATTCTGTCGTTTTATTGAATGAACTGACGAGAAAATTTTAAATTTAGTGAATTTGTTTTGTTGTTTTTTAAAGCAAAATTTTGTTAATCTTTTAAAATATGTCATTTTATTTTTAATGCACTTATTTAATTTCTGAAGTAACTGTAACTGAAATAGTTATAGTTACTCTAAATTCTTTTTATTTTTACTCAGTTAACTTCTGAACAAATTTTAAAATTTCGTAAATTTGATTCACTTATTTTTTCGATTTTCGTTAAAAAGATTTCAGAATATGTCATTTTATTTTTAATGCAATTATTTATTCTATTTCCGAAGTAACTAACTAAAATACAGTTACCGTTACTCTTATTTTTTTGTCATTTTACTGAATTGAACTAATGGGAAAATTTTAAATTTCGTGAGTTTGATTCGTTTTTTTCGGTTTTCATTAGAAGATTTAAAATTATGGGATTTTATTTTTAATGCTATTATTTTTTTCTTCCGAAGTAACTGCAATTGAAATAGTAACAGTTACTCTAAATTCTTTTTATTTTTACTAAGTTAACTAATGAACAAATTTTAAAATTTCGCGAATTTGTTCACTATTTTTTCGGTTTTTGTTAAAAAAAAATCTTTTCAAAATATGTGATTTTGTTTTTAATGCACTTAATTTAATTTCTGAAGTAACTGTAACTTAAATACAGATGCCGTTACTCTGGATCTTCTCATTTTTCTGGATTGAACTGATGAAAACATTTTCAATTCCGATGAATTTTTTTTTTGTTGAATAGGATTATCCTTCACTGAGTCAAATCAATCGAGTGATAATGGATCAGAAAATCAATTTGATCTTTGCCGTTCCGCAAGATGTTAAAAAGACTTACGAAAAGTTGAGTCGTTCGATCGAAGGAGCATCGACTAGCGTCTTGGAGAAAGATTCTTCGAATATAGTCGAACTGATTAAAACTCAGTACCAGGTGCTTTATCAGTAAAATATAATTAATACGTGTCAGTTATTTAATTTATGTTTTGTTTTGTCGAAATGAAGAAAATTAGATCCGAAGTTAATTTGGCAGACGATGCTCCTCCGGAGGTTTCGTTGAAATATTTTACCAAATGCCTTGGGTGCGTGTGAAACTGAATTATTACTCATTTTTATTTTGTTTTTTCACTTCAAGTTGGGCTTCAAATTTTTTAAAAAAAATTAATGTTGTTGCATTTTCAAGGAATTTTTTGTGTGCATCAAGAATTTTTATTGCATTTTGCAAGCGATATTTCATGAATTTTTAATGCATATTTTGTATGCAAATTTTAAGAAATATTTAATAAATTTTTGCATGCATATTTCATGAATTTTTAATGCATATTTCGTGACTTTTTTACGCATGTTTTATGATTTTAAAGCAGGTTTCATGACTAATGCATATTCGATGAAATTTTAATGCACATTTTTATAAATTTAAATGCATATTTTATGAATTTTTAATGCATATTTTATGAATTTTTAATGCATATTTTATGAATTTTTAATGCATATTTTATTAATTTTTAATGCAAATTTTATTAATTTTTAATGCAAATTTTATTAATTTTTAATGCAAATTTTATTAATTTTTAATGCAAATTTTATTAATTTTTAATGCAAATTTTATTAATTTTATTGCATATTTTATTAATTTTTAATGCATATCTTATGCATTTGAATGCATAGTTTATGCATAGTTTATGCATAGTGTATGCATAGTGTATGCATTTTAATGCATACTTCATGACTAATGCATCTTTTATGAATTTTTAATGCATATTTTATGAATTTTTAATGCATATTTTATGACTTCAATGCATATTTTAATACAGATTTGTATGCATATTTTATGAATTTGTATTGAATTTTTAATGAATATTGAATGAAATATTTGTATGCATGTTTCGACGGTTTTTTTGTATCGCTCTCAAGTAATAATAACTCAATCCTGGCGATTGTTTTCTATTGTTTAGCAATAAAATGACTGAAAATAATCGTTGTGGTGGACTCGGCATCGGAGACACGGTTTGTGTTTAAAAGGAGGAGACTCCAAAAGGTCAAATTTTAGTGCTGTCTAATTTGTGTCATTTTGTTGTAAAAAGGTTATCTTCGAAGCTCAGCTGATGCTGGACAAATGTCCAACGGACAAATCAAACAGAAATCGAACTTTTCATATTTATCCGGTCGGTTTGAACGAAGTTCTCGAGGTTCAACTCGAAATGCTTTGCGACTGTGATTGTACCGACAAACAAGTAACTAAATTGAACAGCATTTATAAGGGAGATGAAATTTTAGGGTTTTTATGAGATTGTTATAAAAGTTTCAGGAAATTTTTTAAATCGGAAGTATTTTTTTTAGAAAATTTTCGAAATTTTAGGAAGATTTTTACTTAAATTCTGTTTAAAAAAAAAAGTTGAAATCAAATGTTTTTTTTTTAAAGAATCTTCAGAAATTTTATAAAAATGTTGAAATTAAACTTTTATTTAAAAATGTTTTAAAAAATTTTAGAAAAAATTTCAAAATCAAAGGTTTTTTCTACATAAAATTTTGAAATGAAAGTTGTTTTTTTTTTTCAGTAAATTTTAGAATAATTTTTTTAAATTTTAGGAAGATTTGTATTTAAATTCTGTTTAGAAAAAAAATTGAAATCAAAGGTTTTTTTTAAAAAGAATCTTCAGAAATTTTATAAAAATGTTGAAATTAAAGTTTTATTTAAAAATGTTTCAAAAAACTTTAGAAAAATTTTTGAAATTTTAGAAAAAAAAAATTTAAATGAATTCCAGTAAATTTTAGAATATTTTTTAAATAAAAGTTTTTTCTAGAAATTATTTAAAATTTTACAAAAATAAATTAGAAAATAATTTTTAAATAAATATTTTATTTTTAGAAAATGGAGGGAAAAAAATTGAAATCAAAGGGTTTTAATTAGAAAATTTTTAATACTTTTTGAAATTTTTTAAAAAATTATTTAAATTAAAAAAAATAGAAGTTTAGGAAAATTTTGAAATCAAAATTTTATTTAAATTGTTTTTTTTTTTTAGAAATATTAGAAAGATTTTTAATTTAAAGTTTTATTGAAACATTTTTTTTAGGAATTTTAGAAAGATTTTTTTGAAAATTAAAGGGTTTTTTAAGAAAATTTTTATAAATTTTAGAATAATTTTAAACGTTTTTTTTAAATTTTTTTTTTTAAAAACTTTAGAAAAATTATTGAAATCTAAAGTTATTTTAAAAAAATTTTTTAGAAACTTTTTGAAACTTGTTTGAAATTGTTTGAAATTTTAGAAAAATTTTGAAATCAATGTTTTTTTTAAAATTTTAGAAACTTTAGAAGAAAAAAAATGTTTAAAATTAAGAAAGTTTTGGAAATTATTAAAAATTTTAAAATTTAAAGTTTCTTTTAAAATTTGTTTAGAAACTTTAGAAAAAATGTTTGAATTTAAAGGTTTTCTTAAAAGTTTTTTTTTCAGAAACTTCAGAAATATTTTTGATATAAAATGTTTTATTTTTTAGAAAATTCACAAACTTGATTTTTCTCCATTTATTTTGCGAGAATTAGCTTTTTTTATTGATTGAAGATAAGCGATCTTTACGTTTCTGTCTGATGTAGGAGGCTAATAGTTCTCGTTGCGATAATTTCGGAAGTTATCAATGCGGCATCTGTGATTGTCCCGAAGGAAGATTCGGACGTCGCTGCGAATGTAGTAGTAAGGATTACGATCTCGATCACGGCGACAGTGTCGAAGGTTGCAGAGCGTAAGCAACATTCTAGTTTTTTTCTTTAAAAATAAAATTGCACACAATTCAAATTTTTTTTGACCATTTTCTAGTGAAGGTGTCGGTCCGTTATGTTCCGGTCGTGGCGATTGTTTTTGCGGCCAATGTGAATGTGTCACTCCGTCAAATGTTAATGTAAATGTTTCCGATCGTAAAAAATCGAAATAAGAATTCCGATTAAATATTGAACGATGTTTTTTTATTTATTGTTTCTAGAATCCGAATCATCGTGTGTATGGAACATATTGCGAGTGTGATAATTATTCTTGCGATCGAGACGAGAATCAAGAAATTTGTGGAGGTTGGAAGGGGCTTTTTTTTAACTTAAATGTTAAATTATTTCAAATTGCCAATTTTGTAAAACCAAAATCCACTTTTGAATTTATATTTTTTTATTTTCTGATTAAGATTTAAAATAAAGTAGTTAGAGGTTTAATTAATTTAAAAATTACTTGGGAAGGTCGTTACTTTTAAAGTTACTTGGGAATTTAGTTACTTTTAAAGTTACTTGGGAAATTCGTTACTTTTAAAGTTACTTGAGAAGTTCGTTACTTTTAAAGAAATGAGTTGGCGAACATTCACAAAAATTTGGCGAACATTCGTCAAAAGTGTGGCGAACATACATCAAAAGTGTGGCGAACATACGTCAAAAGTGTGGCGAACATTCGTCAAAAGTTTGGCGAACATTCGTCAAAAATTTGGCGAACATTCGTCAAAAACTTGGCGAACATTCGTCAAAAACTTGGCGAACATTCGTCAAAAATTTGGCGAACATTCGTCAAAAATTTGGCGAACATTCGTCAAAAAATTTGGCGAACATTCGTCAAAAAATTGGCGAACATTCGTAAAAAAGTGTGGCGAACAAAACTAAATTAAACAATTTTGACAGGTGATAAGCGAGGAGAGTGCAATTGTGGAAACTGTGTTTGTAACAAGGGTTGGAAGGGATCGACGTGCAGTTGTCGCGACACGACCGACTCGTGCCGTCCGTCGAAAAACTCTTCGGTATCAACAACTTCAACAAAAATGCATTCATATTTTAATCTCTTTATTAACCTATAGCCTCGTCCATATTTTTTTCAGAAACTGTGTAGTGGAAACGGAGTTTGTGTTTGCGGAGTTTGCGAATGTAGTAATACAGCGGAAGGTCGTTACGGTGGTCCTTACTGCGAGGAATGTCCCGTAAGATGGAGATTTTTTAAAAAAAAATGTTTTTAAAGCACATTTTTTTAAGAAGAAACGCAGAAAATTAACCAAAGTTCGAATAATTAAAAACAGCGTAAGATATTTTTTTATCGGTATTTATTTCAGTCTTGCAAAGAGAAATGTTCGGAATTTCGAGCTTGCGTCGAATGCAAGGCGTTCGGACAAGGACAGTATTCTCAGGAGGAATGTAAGAATTGTACGTTCGTGTCGCACGTTGTCGACGAATTGCACGGTAAGCTGGTTACGACTCGCGATCACTTACGGAGTCAAATTTAAAGAATGTCTCAAAAATTTAATCTAAAAAGGAATTTTTTTGTGGTTTTATTTCTTTTTTTGCAGAATCACCAACGGATCGAAAATGCGTTTTTACCGACGCAAACAGTTGTTCGTTTACTTTTACGTACAACTTTGATTCGAACCGTAAACCGATTGTGGTCATCTTAAAGAAGAGAGGTTCGAAAAGTTCGGCAAAAATCCGGGCAAAGATGCTGTTTTTTCGCTCTCTCTTTAGTTTTCTGCTTTTTCAGAAGAACAGCACCGGAAGAAAACATTGAATGTGTGTTTTATAAACTAGAAGGGTGAAGCTCCATTCTTTGAAGGTTCTTTTCACTGTTGATATCTTTCAAAATAAACTTTTTTTTAGACAAAAATTTAACAAAAAATATTGTCTTGATTAAAGTTGGTTGATTTTCAAACTGACATAAAAAAAAAGTTTATTTTGAAAGATATCAAACATAAAAATAGTCCTTAAAGTAATTGTGAGCTACCCTTCAGGCGCAGTCACACTAGGCTGGTTTACAAGCCACTGGTTGCTGCTGGCTATTAGCAGCAACAGCAAGCAGCAGCTGTTTTCGGTTCACACTTGTCCAGTCACTGCTGGTATTAGCAGTGCAAGTCATCCAATCACCGTCTTGCAAAAACACAAACTCTAACAACCAACCAACCCAAGCAATGGAGTTTCAACTACCACTAGTGCCACTACTAGCAACAAAAAGTTCACACTAGATGGCAGCAGCAGGAAGGGAGTCACATGACCAGCTGGTAGCTGCTAAAGTTGGACATGTCCAACTTCACCAGCCGCTGTTAAAATCAATAGCCCGCTGGAGAAAGCAGCTGCTAGTAGCAGTTCAGACTATGCTGCTAGAGCGCTACAACCAGCCAGCAGCAACCAGCGGCTGGGAAACCAGAATAGTGTGACTGCGCCATTCTAGTTTCTAAAAACATTTTCAAGTTTTTCTTTATTTTGCTCTCGTGAAAGACAGAATAATTAAAGAGTTCGAGATACTTTTTAACGCTTTAAAACCATCTTAATGAGATTTTCTGTGTATTTTGTTTTTTTCTAGATTGTCCGCAGAAAGTCGACGCTCTCGCAATCGGAAGCGGAATCGCATTTGGAATTGTCTTGATTGGTCTCTTGATTTTATTCGTTGTACGGTTTTGCTTTTACGTTCAGGATAAAAGAGCTTACGCTCGATTCATGGAGGACACGAAGAAAGCAGTTTGGGCTGTAAGATATATATTATGTTGCATTTTAAACTATTTCGAGAGTTAATTTTACAGCTACGAGCGTAAATGGCTATTCTGCAATTAGAAAACAAAACTTGAAAGTGTTTTAGAAACTAGAAGAATCCCTGAATCGCTAAAATAAGGACTACTTTAAAGTAAAACTTGAAAGTGTTTTAGAAACTAGAAGAGTAAATAATTCGCTATAAAATAAGGACAACTTTAAAGTAAAACTTGAAAGTGTTTTAAAAACTAGAAGAATCCCTGAATCGCTAAAATAAGGACAACTTTAAAGTAAAACTTGAAAGTGTTTTAGAAACTAGAAGAGTAGCTCAATCACTTAAGTGTGTTTTCATGTTGATATCTTTCAAAATAAGCTTTTTTAAATTTGTGCCAATAAAATATCTAAAAGCTTTTAATTTTAAACTTTTTCTGTTTTTTGTTGTTGTTATTTTAGGACGAGAATCCGATTTATCGACAAGCGAAAATCAATTATCAGAATCCAATATACAAAAAGGAAAGTTGAAATCATATCATTAAAATTGTTTGTTTTTTAACAAAAAAAAAGGTAAATTTTATTATTTGTCATTTTAATGTCAAAAATATTATTTTTCTTAATTTTTGCGAGAAATCTGCAAAAAGAAATATTGTGTTTGCGAGCTCAAGTTTTCGAGTTTTATCTTTTTTTTTTAACACGCAACTTTTTAATTTCTTTTAAAATAATTTAATCTTTTATTTTAAAAGATTTAAAAAAAAAATGAAATATCTGACCGTTTTGTGTTTTCATAAAAGAAAAAGTCAAATTTATTCATTTTTGTGATTTTAAATTATGTGTAATTAAAATTAAAAAATTATATTAAAAAAATGAAATATCTGACCGTTTTGTGTTTTCAGAAAAGAAAAAGTCAAATTTATTCATTTTTTTGTGATTTTAAATTGTGTTATTAGAGAAGAAAAAATGTGAATATTTCCATATTTTTCTTAATTTCTCTTTGACAATCTTTAATTTTAAAAGATTTTAAAAATGAATTGTCTGACCATTTGTGTTGTCCTAAAAGAGAAAGTCAAATTTTTCATTTTTTTATGATTTTGAATTATATATAATTATATCAGGGCTCGGATTTTTATGCACGTATCATGCAACTGTTTCTCAATCTGTGGCCCAAGAGCCAATTGTGAAATAACAATCCCTTTAAGATCAACAAACAATTATGATTTTTTAATCAAAAACATTGTTTAGAGGCTAGAAAAGTAGTTGACAGCTGATAGTAACCAAGACATGTAGCCTCTAACCAGCCGTTTTTGATTTACAATAAAAAAGCATAATTGCAGTTGCTCTATTGATGATTGTTCACAATTGGCACTTGGGCCACAAATTGAGAAACATTTGCTTTGATATTTTGCATAAAAATCCGAGCCCTAATAATTATAATAAAGGAAAAATGTGAATATTTTCATATTTTGTTTGAATTTTTTTTAGTTGAATTTCAAAATAAAATTAGAGCTATTTTTTAGCTCTTTTTTTTTGTAAAAAAAAATATTTTCTTTTACAAAAAAAATAAATTTTGAGTTCAAATTATTAAGTCAATATTTTATTTGACCCCATTATAACTTTTTTTTAGTATCTTGAAATTTTGAATTGTTTTTTTTAACAAAAATTGTGTTATATTTTTAATTTTTTTATTATATTATTGTTTGTGAAAAATAAAAATTAGTCATTTTTTTCATAAGAAATTATGGTTTTTTTTTACAAAAGAAAAAAATCATGTTTATCTTAAGTTGTCGTCGTAAAAATAATGAATGCTTTGTGTTTTATTGCAAAATAGAAAAGTAACTTTTTAACTGAGTTACTTTTACCATCATTTGTAACTGGGAGTTGATTCGACAAAATGTATAACTGTTTTTTATGGAAAGGAATGGTGAAAAAAATGTTTCAGCACATTGATGTTACTATTCTAGCTTCTAATTTCCTTTGAATGGGTTCAGATTTAGTAAAAATTAAGTGGCAGTCCAGAACAAAATCCGTCATAGTCGGCTCAGATGTTTATGCAAAATCAAACAAAAATGTTTCGCAATTTGTGGCCCTAATGACAGTTGTGAAATAATAATCATTATAGCATCTGCAATTATGCTTTTTCTTATATAAAAAAAGGGCTGGTTAGAGGCTAGATATCTGGTTACCATCAGTTGTCAACTAAAGTTCTAGTCTACAACCAGTGTTTTTGGTTGATCTAAACGGGGGATTGTTCCTTCACAATTGGCACTTGGGCCACAGATTGAGAAACATATGCTTGATATTGCATATAAATCCGAGCCCTAGTAATAGTCAACCCAGCCCATAAAAGCCCATCACATAAAGCCCATAAAGCTCACTGTATCTGGAAGGCCAATCTAGGCACACAAAGCTTGCCTGATCAGGAAGTCCACAAAGCCCATGGGTTGAGCCTTTTCAAAAGTACAAGAGGCTCGTAAGCCCTACAAAGCCCACCAGACTTATGAACACTACAAAGCCCACCAGACCCTTGAGCCCTACAAACCCCACCAGACCCATGAGCCCTACAAAGATCACCAGACCCATGAGCCCTACAAAGCCCACCAGACCCATGAGCCCTACAAAGCCTACCAGACCCATGAGCCCTACAAAGCCCACCATGCTCATAAGCCTTACAAAAGATACCAGGCCCATGAGCCCTACAGAGCCCACGAGTCCACTAGGCCCATGATGTCTACAAAACCCACCAGATCCGTGAACTGTACAAAGCCCATGAACCCTACAAAGCCCACTATTCCCATGAGGTCCACAAAGCCTAAGGGCTTTTTTTTCATAAAATTTCTAGCCCAGAGGCCCCAATCCAGATGGGATTAGCCTCATATTAGCCTCTTATCTATATTTATCTTATTTTTCAAGTTAATTTATATTTTAATTAATACTAAATAATGTGATTTAAACAAAAAATGAATATCAGTGATTTATTATGCTTGTTGTACATATCTAATTAAGAAAATTAATTTGCTTAATTAATTAATGTGCTATATAATGAAATTTAGCATAATTATATTTTGAAAAATCAGAAGATAAACGAACAAAAATGATAAAAAATATATATAATTGATGTTCTCAGATTAATTGAATTTTACATAAATGTGTAATGATAATGACTGAATAGAGAGAGAGAGAGTAATTTTTAAGTTTTAATTATAATTAATTAGCAATTAATGTAATTGCTAATAAAAACTTTTTTTTTTCTAAGAAGAAAAAAATGTATTTGTTTTAATTAAAATAACATTTTGAGTTTTTTTCAAACAGGATGTTATTTGAGTTTCGTATAAAATTTAACCATTTTAAAAAAGGATGTTTATTAATTATGATTCATTTTGAACTAATTTATGGTTTCATTTAACTGGATTTTAAAATGTTTCTTTTGTCTTTTTTTAATTGAGTTTGATGATATTTTAACTTGAAAAAAAAAATGGCGCAATTTAATTTAAGGTAAGTTTTATTTATATTTTAATTAATTATATTTCAATATTAGAATACATTATTATCAGTAATTTGTTATAATTAATTTTAATTATTATTAATTAGTAACTGAAAGTACCATCAACATTTATTAATTTGGTTCAACAAAAATTAATATACATGTATTTATACAGTGTACATTAGAAGCAACTGTTTAAAAAAAAAAAGTGTTTTAAATACTAGAAAGGGCGATATTTTAAGCTGAGTTTAAAGTTTAAACGTCTCCCGCGAAAACCTGGCCAATTATGTCTTTCAGGAGCCAAATTAAGAAAAGTTTGAAAGTGTTTTATAAACTAGAAGGGTAATTTCAAAATTGTTGAAATGAGAAAATCTTTCAAAATGAACATTTTTTTGGAAATAAGTTTTAAGTTCTTTTATGAATAGGTAATTTTTATAAACTCTGGTTAATTGTGTCTTTCAGGAGAAAAATTAAGAGAAATTTGGAAGTGTTTTAGAAACTAGAAGAGTAGCTTGATCAGTGATCACTTAAGGGTGTTTTCATGTTGATAACTTTTAAAATAAACTTCTTGTAGTAATTTGAAAATTACACAAATTTGTAAGCAAATCTGATATATTTTTAATTTTTGTGTATAAAAAGTTTATTTTAAAATATGTCAAACGTGAAAATAATAAGTGATTTTTAGCTAACTCTTCTAGTTTTTAACACACTTTTAATTTCTCTTTAGTGTTTTTTTTCTTGAAAATGCAGAATTTTTAAAAAGAACATTATTATGAAAATTAATATTTTCAAAACTACCTTACAGCTGTATTTACTATTCTAGTTTTTAAAGTTGATTCAAAAAGTTCAAATAGTATTAAACCATGTTATTTATATAAAAGTAGAAAATAATTTTAAATGTAAATTCTATATTTTTACTTTAAATTCTTGAATTTTTTTTTTGGATTAATTTATATATTTTTTAAAATTAATTTTAGAAATATCTTTAAAAAAAATTAATAATTTTAAACAACTTAAAATAAATGTTTACAATAATGGATTATTTAATGTGTAGAGTTTTAGGTTTTATTTGGACTACTTTAATTTTATCTTCAATATTTGTCCAATTCAGTGTAACTCAAGGTAAATATTAAATATTTTAATTTTCATATAATATTTTATTTTTCATAATATTGTTGTATTTTTTTTTTCTAAAAAAAACTTTCAGAAGAACGTAAAAAACAGACGAATCCTTGTAATCACAAAACAACTTGTTCAGAATGTATTACAGGTGGTCGTGATTGTGTTTGGTGTAAATTACAGGTAAAATTGAAAAATAGAATATATCTTTCAAAATAAACTTTTTATGACAGTTTGAAAAAAAAAGGCTGAAAATAGTTTTTCATGAAATTTCAACGGAAAAAAAAACCCAAAACGGGCCATTTTTCAAACTGAACTATAAAATTGTTCATTTTTTAAGATATTTCCACGAATATAATTTAAATTTGAATATAATGTTGTTTTTAAAAAACGTTCGCTAGACCCGTTTTTGCGTCCAAATTTTACAAAAAAAGAAAAAGACTATGGAGCATAGCATTAGCCACTACAATGGCGCCATCTGGTGGAACAAAAGCAAAATAAATATCTATTCAGCCACCTTAACAAACATCGAATTTGAACCACCTTAAAATATTTATTTAAATGTTTTAAATTACTTAAATTAATAAAAAGAAGGAAAAGGAAGTTGCTCAACTTCTGTTTTTATCTTTTGTTTTAATCAAAGTTTTGTTTGTTAATTTCATAATAATTTTATGTTTCTTTTGTTTAAAGAATTAATATTTTTCTTTTGTTATTTCCTAGAACATTACATTAAGTGGAAGGGAACGTTGTGACAGTATGATTAATATGCAAATGAGGTGTCCGGAAAAGGACATTGTAAATCCAAAAGGAGAAACTATTCTGAAAAAAGTATAATTAAAAAAAAACTTTCTAATGGAATTTACATTTATTATTAATTTATTTCATTATTAATACATTTATTTAATTATTAATACATTTATTTAATTATTAATTAATTAATTAATTTAATTATTAATACATTTATTTAATTATTAATTAATATATTTAATTATTAATTATTATATTTAATTATTAATTAATTCATTTAATTATTAATTAATTTATTTAATTATTAATTTATTTATTTAATTATTAATTTATTTATTTAATTATTAATTAATTTATTTAATTATTAATTAATTAATTTAATTATTAATAAATTTATTTAATTATTAATAATATTTTATTTTGTTAAAGGATGTGAAATTAAGTTCTCCCGGAGAAGTAGTGGATAATATTGTTCAGTTAATGCCACAAGAAATTCTACTAAAAATGAAACCAAGTAAGAAAATTTAATTAATTTGGATATAAAATATATGAAAATTAATTACAACAATGGATTTTGGAATTGTTATTCATTCTGCTTTTTTTCTGGTTATCCTGATTTTTTTTTAAAATGCAAACATTAAGAAGAAATTCAAAGTGTTTTAGAAACTAGAAGAGTAACTGAATCATTTATGGAATGTTTTATGTTGAAATGTTTTACTTATTTAATTTTGATAATATGCAAATTAGTGTGCAAATTTTTTGTGGTTATTCTGTTTTTTTGTTTTTAAAACAAACGTTAAGAAGAAATCTAAAGTTTTTTTAATTAGAAACTAGAGGAGTAATTGAAGTATTTACGGAAGTTTTTATCTGGATATCTTTTAATTAATGTTGATAATATGCAAATTAGTTGGAACAATGAAATTAGAACTCTGGTTATTCTGCTTTTTTTTTAAAAAAAAAAGCAAACATTAAGAAAAAATTGAAAGTGTTTTTTTTAGAAACTAGAAGAGTTATTGAATTATTTACGGAAGTTTTTATGTTAATTAAAATCTTTTACTTATTTAATTTTGATAATATGCAAATTAGTTAAAACAATAAAATTAGAACTCTGGTTATTCGGCTTTTTAAAAGTGAACATTAGGTAGGAAGAAATTGAAAGTGTTTTAAAAACTAGAAGAGTAACTGAATAGTTTACTGAAGTTTTTATGTTGAAATCTTTTAATTAATGTTTATAATATGCAAATTAGTCAGAACAATAAAATTATAACTGTGGTTATTGTGCTTTTGAAAAGCAAACATTAAGAAGAAATTGAATGTTTTTTTAGAAACTAGAAGAGTAACTGAATCATTTACGGAAGTTTTTATGTTGAAATCTTTTAAAAAAAACCTTAAATGATTGAGTAGTTACCCTTCTAGTTTTTAAAACACGTTCAATTTCTGAAACACCTAAGGAGAATTTAAAGTGTATTAGAAACTAGATCATCAGGAAAATATTCTAAGTGATTGAGCCTACCTACCCTTCTAGTTTCTAAAACACTTTCAAGTTTCTTTTAATTGAAAAACTCGATTCATTGTTGTATTTAATTTAATTTGAATTGACTTTCGTTTAGATTCTCCGGAGAGATTTAATTTAAAATTTCGGCAAGCCGAGGATTATCCGGTGGATCTTTATTTTTTAATGGATCTTTCGAATTCGATGGCTGACGACAAAGAGAAAGTGGCTTCTTTCGGAAACCTTTTGAGTTCAGTTCGATTTCAATTGTTTTCTTCGTTTTAAGTTTTATAATAATTTTTTTAATAATTTCTTTTTAAGATACGGAAATGACAAAAATAACGAGAAATTTTCGTCTTGGTTTCGGATCATTTGTAGACAAAGTTACGATGCCTTACGTTAGCACCGTACCACGAAAGTAATATTATATTTATTCATTTGTCGTTAAGTTACTTTTGAAGTTACTTTGACTAATTAAAAACTAATTAAAAGTTGAACTAAATTTTATTATTTTAGGACTTTTTTTTATTATAAACGTTTATTTTTACAAAATTCTTTAAAATAGACAATTTCGGATGTTTTTTTTTTCTTTTTGGTAACTGTCCTGTAGACTAGAATGGGCTAAAATATTTTTATGACATTTGAAAATTCGTTTTCCAACGTTTTCCAAAAATTACAACTTTAAAAGTTTGTCTAACTTTTGTCTAAATTTGTTTTTTTGCATACAAATCCGAACCCTTAATTTTTAGTTTTAATTAATTATTTATTGTCTTATTAATTTCAAGGCTTCTTAGCCCGTGTGACGGTTGTGATCCTCCTTACGGATTTCAACACCACATGAGCCTTAGTTCGGATGCGGACGCTTTTGTCGTAAGTTTTAGAAATGAATTCTCTAAAGGAGTGTGTGACATTTGCCCTAAGGACACTTACCCTAAGAAGACTTGCTCTAAAGGGACAGTTGCCCTGTAGACACTTGTCGTACGGACACTTGCCCTAAAGGCACATTTGCCCTGTAGACACTTGTCGTACGGACACTTGCCCTAAGGACACTAGCTCTAAAGGGACATTTGCCCTGTAGACACTTGTCGTACGGACATTTGCCCTAAAAGGACATTTGTCTCTATAGACACTTGCCTTAAAAATATTTGCCCTAAAGGGACATCTGCCCTAAAACCACTTGCCCTAAAGGGATGTTTGCCCTAATCAGTAGTCTAAATATAAGTCATTTGGCATTTTTTCCCACCGAAAGACACTAAATCGTAGGAAAAAAAACAAAAAAATGGTTTTAGGGCAAATGTTCTTTTAGGGCAAGTGACCCTTTAGGGCAAGTCCTCCCTTTGGGGCAAATGGTTTTAGGACAAATGTCTATATCCTTTCTAAAGTAATGAATTTACTCTTCTAGTTTTTAAAAACTTTTTTAAATTGTTTCATGAATGTTGTTGTTTCTACTAAATATTTAAATTTGTTATTTGTAGCGACTGGTGACTGATACAAATATTTCTGGAAATTTGGATAACAATGAAGGAACTTTTGATGCGATGATGCAAGCGATTGTTTGCACGAAACAAATCGGATGGAGAGAACACGCCCGGAAAATACTTTTGGTTGCGACCGATGCCGGATTTCATATGGCCGGAGATGGAAAGGTGAAAGTTGGGAAGAAATTCACTTTGACTGCAAAAAAAAAAAAAAAAATAGCAAAACAGTTTTACTACAAAAATAAAAACTAAACTGAGCATACAGCTAAGCTGCAATAAGAGCTAAATTTTAAAAGTAGCTAATTTATAACAATAAGCTAAAAATTGCAAAAATAAATAAAAAAAAATTCAAAATTTAGCTCAACTTCAAAAAGTGCTAATTCATAAAAATAACTGAAATGCAAAAATGGGCTAAATTGTAAATTTTTTTAGCTAAACTGCAAAATTAAAGATAAATTTTAAAAATGACTAAACTGTAAAAAGAGCAAAATTGTTAAAAAAAAACTTGAACTGAACTGCAGAAAAGAGCTAATTCATAAAATTGCTTAACTGCAGAAATAGCTAAATCGTAAAAAAATAGCTAAACTGCAGTAAGATGTATAGTAAATAGCAAATACCTAACTGCAAAATAGATAAACTGTAAAAAGAGCTAAGATGTAAAAAAGAGCTAAAATGTAAGAAGAGATAAAATGTAAAAAGAGCTAAATTGTAATTTTTTTTGCTAAACTGCAAAAAAGATCTAATTTATATATTTGCTAATTACATCTTACTGCAGTTTAGCTATTTTTTTTACAATTTAGCTATTTTTGAAGTTAAGCAAACTGCAAAAATAGCTAAATTATAAAAAATAGCTAAACTGCTGTAAGATGTATAGTAAAAAGCAAATACCTAACTGCAAAATAGATAAACTGTAAAAAGAGCTAAAATGTAAAAAAAGAGCTAAAATGTAAAAAAAAGTTAAAAATGTAAAAAGGGTAAAACGAGCTAAATTGCAATAAAAATTAAATAGTAAAATAGCCAATCTGCAAAAATCTTAAAATGCCAACAAAAAAAAATGCAAATAGTTTAAAATGGAGAATGCAATTTTAAACTTATATTTTATTTTGAAGCTTGCAGGAATTGTTCTTCCAAACGATGGCAAATGTCACTTGAATGAAAATGGAATGTACACTGAAAGTCTCAATCAAGTAAAACACGTTAAATTATTTTAATTAATTTAATTTGGTTAATTTAATTTTGATTATTTCAGAAGAGCAGAATTAAGAGAAACTGGAAAGTGTTTTAAAAACTAGAAGGGTAGCTCAATCACTTAAGAATATTTTCATGTTGACATGTAGTTTATTTTAAAACATGTAAACATGAAAATATTTTTAAGTGATTGAGCTACCCTTCTAGTTTTTAAAACATTTTCTAAATAAAAATTTAAAAAAATATAGTCTGCTTAACGTTGGATAGTTTTCAAACTCGCATTAAAAAAGCGTATTTTGAAAGATATCAAAATATGAAAATAACCCTTAAGTGACTGAGCTACACTTTCTAGTTTTCTTATATTTCAAAATAAACATTATTTTAATATTAATAATACATTTCAAAATAAACATTTTTTAATATTAATAATATATTTGAAAATAAACATTTTTTTAAAATTAATAATATATTTCAAAATAAACATTTTTTAAATGTTAATAATATATTTTAAAATAAACATTTTTTAAATATTAATAATATATTTCAAAATAAACATTTTTTTAATGTTAATAATATATTTTAAAATAAACATTTTTTTTAATATTAATAATATATTTTAAAATGACATTTTCTTAATATTAATAATATATTTCAAAATAAACATTTTTTAAATATTAATAATACATTTCAAAATAAACATTTTTTAATATTAATAATATATTTGAAAATAAACATTTTTAATATTAATAATATATTTTAAAATAAACATTTTTTAATATTAATAATATATTTTAAAATAAACATTTTTTAATATTAATAATACATTTTAAAATAAACATTTTTTAATATTAATAATATATTTTAAAATAAACATTTTTTAATATTAATAATATATTTTAAAATAAACATTTTTTAATATTAATAATATATTTTAAAATAAACATTTTTTAATATTAATAATATATTTTAAAATAAACATTTTTTAATATTAATAATATATTTCAAAATAAACATTTTTTAATATTAATAATATATTTTAAAATAAACATTTTTTAATATTAATAATACATTTCAAAATAAACATTTTTTAATATTAATAATATATTTCAAAATAAACATTTTTTAATATTAATAATATATTTTAAAATAAACATTTTTAATATTAATAATACATTTCAAAATAAACATTTTTTAATATTAATAATATATTTTAAAATAAACATTTTTTAATATTAATAATATATTTTAAAATAAACATTTTTTAATATTAATAATATATTTCAAAATAAACATTTTTTAATATTAATAATATATTTTAAAATAAACATTTTTTAATATTAATAATACATTTCAAAATAAACATTTTTTAATATTAATAATATATTTCAAAATAAACATTTTTTAATATTAATAATATATTTTAAAATAAACATTTTTAATATTAATAATACATTTCAAAATAAACATTTTTTAATATTAATAATATATTTTAAAATAAACATTTTTTAATATTAATAATATATTTTAAAATAAACATTTTTTAATATCAATAATACATTTTAAAATAAACATTTTTTTAATATTAATAATATATTTTAAAATGACATTTTTTTAATATTAATAATATATTTCAAAATAAACATTTTTTAAATATTAATAGTACATTTCAAAATAAACATTTTTTTAATATTAATAATATATTTTAAAATAAACAATGTTTAATATTAATAATATATTTTAAAATAAACATTTTTTAATATTAATAATACATTTTAAAATAAACATTTTTTAATATTAATAATATATTTTAAAATAAACATTTTTTAATATTAATAATATATTTTAAAATAAACATTTTTTAATATTAATAATATATTTTAAAATAAACATTTTTTAATATTAATAATACATTTTAAAATAAACATTTTTTAATATTAATAATATATTTTAAAATAAACAATGTTTAATATTAATAATACATTTTAAAATAAACATTTTTTAATATTAATAATATATTTTAAAATAAACAATGTTTAATATTAATAATACATTTTAAAATAAACATTTTTTAATATTAATAATACATTTTAAAATAAACAATGTTTAGGATTATCCTTCAATCAGTCAGATGAGTTCTAAAGCTCAAGAGCACAAAATTCACATTTTGTTTGCTGCGACGACGTCCGAATTCAATGTTTACGAAGAACTGAGTTCGAAGATCGAAGGTTCCCATGTTGGAGAACTGACCAGCAATTCGGACAACATTGTAGAGTTGATCAAAGAGCAATATCAAGTTAGAACATTTTATTTGCTTTTTTTTAATTAATTCATTTTAATTAATTATTTAATTTCAGAAAATTAGCTCCGAAGTGGAATTGAAGCACAGTGCTTCACATGACATTAAAGTGACTTTTTATTCCAATTGTTTGAAGTAAGTTTCACTTTTAGGCCTTGTTTCTATTGGAATGAAAATTTGGAATTTTTTGAAAATTTCAACTGGTGAAAAATAGAAAAAAAACATGGCCTCCGCCCATTCACCTCAATGGAAACAAAGCATAAGCAGTTTTGGAACAAATTATAGTAAGGCCTTGTTTCCATTGGAGTTCAAATTTTCACCCCGGTGGAAACAAGACCTAAATTTGGTTTTAAATGTGTAAACGGGGGGCCTCTCGAACTATTCAATGTAATTTTTGTCTTTCAGTTGTGCAAAATAAAGAGAAAACCAAAAAAATTGTTTTAGAAACTAGAAGGGTAGCTCAATCACTTAAGGAGGGTATTTTCATGTTGAAATATGTTTCAAAGTAAACTTTTTATGTTGAGTTTGAAAATGACACAACTATCAGCAGACAATATTATTTTAATTCTGTCTTTAAAAAGTTTTATTTTGAAAGATGTTAATATGGAAAAATACCTTTTAAGTGATTCAGCTACGGTACTCTTCTAGTTTCTAACACAATAAACTTTTTTTGTTTCCAGACACCAAAATTTAAAAAAATGTCCTCTGAATATAAAATTGAGACAATTTCAGACTGACATAAATAGTTTATTTTGAAAGATAACAACAACCTGAAAAATACCCTTACACGATTGAGCTACCCTTCTAGTTTTTTTAAAAAACAACTTTTGCGTTTTGAGAGCAGCAACACTAAAGAGAAATTGAAAGTGTTTTTAGAAACTAGAAGGGTAGCTGAATCACTTCATAGTATTTTTTTTACGTTGATATCTTTCAAAATAAACTTTTTAAAGACAAAAATTAAAATTAAAATAGTGTCGACTTTTCTTCTGTTCATTTTCAACCTGACATAAAAAGCTTATTTTGAAAGATATCACACATTGAAAATATCTTTATGTGATGGAGTTCCCCTTCTAGTTACTAAAATACATTCAAGTTTCTCTTGATTTTGGACAACTGAAAGAGGGAATAATCGGAGTTCGAGAGGCGCCATTTACACCTTAAATACAATATTGAAACAATAGATTTATTTGTGTATTTTTTTCAAATTTAGAGGTAAATTTGCGGTTCTCGAGAAGACAAATGTTTGTAGTGGATTGAAAGTTGGATCCACGGTATAAAGGATTTCTTTTTAGAAAATTATCTGTATTTTAATTGTTTGCGTTATTAATTGCTTTTAAAACAAAAATAATTGGAAAGAATTTTAGCCTCATCTCGAACTTTGGCCACTTTATGAGGTTTTGGCCACTTTATGAAGTTGTGGCCACTTTATAAGGTTTTGGCCACTTTTTGAGGTTTTGGCCACTTTATGAGGTTGTGGCCACATTCTGAGGTTGTGGCCACATTCTGAGGTTGTGGCCACTTCATGAGGTTCTGGCCACTTCATGAGGTTCTGGCCACATTATGAGGCTGTGGCCATTTACGACTCGTATGAGACTGTGGCCAATTTATGAGACTGTGGCCAACTAATGAGGTTGTGGCCAATTAATGAGGTTGTGGCCACATTATGAGGCTGTGGCCACTTTATGAGGCTGTGGCCACTTTATGAGGCTGTGGCCATTTATGAGACTGTGGCCAATTTATGAGACTGTGGCCAATTTATGAGACTGGCCACTTTTTGAGGCCACTTTATTAGGCTGTGGTCACTTTCTGAACCTGTTCTTTTTTGAACTTTCAAGCCAGTGTCTCAAACTGTGGCCACTCTTTTGACATTGTGGCGTGTTTATGAGCCTGTGGCCACTTTATGAGCATAAGGCCACTTTATGAGCCTGTGACAACTTCATGAGCCTTCCATCATTTTATGAACCTGTGACTACTTTATGAGGCTGTGGTCACTTTCTGAAACTGTTCTTTTTTAACTTGCAAGCCGCTGTCTCAAATTATGGCCACTCTTTTGACATTGTGGCCATTTTCCAAGACTGTGACCACTGTTTGTATCTGTGGCCACTTTGTGATGCAGTGTGATTCTTCACCTTTGAACTTCTTGAGGTTTCGAGAGCCATATTCCAGTTATGGTCACTTGCGAGGCTTTTTTTTTAAAGCTTTTCTTAGATTGTGTATTTTTCTTTCTGAAAATCAAGGCGCTTTTTTAGCTTTCAACGCCTCATCTCGCAATTCTTCTAAGCTTGTCTCATTTGACATAAAACATTTTTTTTGTTTGCATTTTTAGATTGATTTTACTGTTGAAGTGGAAGTTCTCTCTTGTCCAAAAGATCGCCGAAACTGGGAGCAATCATTTCAAATTTTTCCGATCGGAATCAACGAGGCTTTGAGCATTAAGTTGAATATGTTTTGCGAATGCGATTGCGAGAAACCCGAAAACGAGGCACGGCTCGCGGTCGAAACTACGACACGATGCATTACCATCACAAACAATAATATCATTGAATTAATGTACTTTTAATTTAGGTGCGAAAAAGTAGCCATTGTCATAATATCGGAACTTATAAATGTGGAGTTTGCGATTGTCCGAAAGAACGAATCGGACAGTTTTGTCAGTGCGACAGTAGTAAAGCGGAATCCGACAGCGATGAGACGAAATGCCGAAAGTAATTATAAAATTTGTCTCCCTCATCTCGAGAAAATATTATATATATATATATTAAGCCAGGTCTGTGTGTGTGTGATCTAACACTGTACAAACAAGGACAAAAACCTTGAACAACGTCGGAATTTATATAAATTTAAATGAATAAATGAACCGCTTTTTTTTCTCTCAAGGTCAACTATATGTTGCGCTTTCCCCATCTAAGAACCCCATTGATATTAAATTGGAGAGGGGAAAAGGTTGGAAAGTGTAGAAGGGGTGGGGTGGGAGAGAGAGAAACGTGGATGGGGAAAAAAAGGGGGCGGGGGTGATTGAAATTGAAATGAAAGGAGTAAAAAAAGGAACGAACGACGCGCATGCGCACACCAGAGAAAATGAAAAACTCATTTTCTCTTTCAAATATAAAAAGGGGAGGGGATAATAGTAGCAAAATTAAACTACAGTTTATTACAGGCAATTGTGCCCAGCATAAGAATTTCTTTTGCTCAGCCCTTTTATGAACGTCATCAATTTCTAATTAGGTTTGTTACTTGGTCTGACGTCATAAAAGGGCGGAGTAAAAGAAATTCTAATGCTGGGCACAATTGCCTGTGAATTTTGCTCCCGTCATTTATGACGGGTTACCCCATTCGTATTTAATAAATTGTTTAATTTGAAATATTTTCAGAGACAATTCGTCTGCTTTGTGTTCTGGACGTGGTTTTTGCACGTGTGGCGAATGTGCCTGTTATCCAGAAAAAGTAAAACCTATTTTTTTGTTCGAAAAGTCGATCGATATACACCTTATAAATCTAGGGCTCGGATTTTTATGCAATATCAATCAAAATGGTTTCTCAATCTGTGGCTCCAAAATGAAACTTTTTTAAGAAAGTTTTAAGAACTTTAAACCAAAATTCACAGATTTTGAAGAGAAAGAAATTGACATTGTCAAATTTTTATAAATTTATAATTTATTTTTAAAGATTTCTGCATAAAGCTTATTATTATTATTATTATTTTACAATTTAATATTTTCATTTTTATGAGATTTATGTTTCTAAGTGAAACGTTTTAAGAAATTTTGAAAATATTAGACAAAATTTCAGAAACTTATCGAAAAATCATAATGAAAATCTTATTTTATTATTTTGATATTTTATGTTCGTATTTCAAAAAATAAACTTTTTTTTTACTTTTTACTTTTTCTAGTTTCTAACAAACTTTCAATTTTTTTTAAAAAAAAAAATTACTTTAATTAAGCTGAAATAAAAAGGGTTCTTTGTGAATAATTTAATTATCTTAATTTTGTTGCAATTTTTATGTTAATGTTTTGTTTAGAGCGAACTGATGCGAGTTTACGGAGATTTCTGTGAATGCGACAATTTCAACTGTCGTATTGCTCTTAATGACGTCATGTGTGCAGGACACGGCAAATGCGATTGTCGTAAATGCATTTGCGATCCCGGTTGGATCGGAGACGACTGTTACTGTCCTTCGGTCGAAACGTCTTGCAAAGCTTCGAATGGAGTATTTTATTTTATTTTTTTTACATATAATTTAAAAGCAAATGTTTATTTTCAAGTCTTTAGCTTTTTTTTATATGCAACTTTAAAAAAATCTAGAAGAGTAATGGAATTTTTTAATTGTATATAAATTACTATTAAGAAATTCTGTTACTCTTTAAAATCTTTAAAATTAAACTTTTTAAAAAAATTAAACTTTAAAAGTAGATCTCAGTAATTTTGTTAGAAATTAGAATATCCGACAGTAGAGTATTTTTAGCTATTTTTTAGAGGTGGGACGAATCCTAAATTTTCTCGAATCCGAATCCTAAAAGGTTCTCGAATCTCTCGAATCCTTCATATACGAATCCTATATTATTCATTCAGAAGATACAAATAAATGAAATATTATTAAATATTAAATTATTAATAATAAAAAAAACAAGTGTGGCACTCAGGGTCGTCGCCACAATGTGATCCATTGGTGATCCGGATAACCACCGAAATTGCCAACAATCGCCGGTTATTTTTAATTAGTGAACGCTTTTATTGGACGTCAATGAAGTTCAAACTAATTTTACCAAAGTTTTTAACAGGTTTTTTTAAGGTTAGGATTTGAAAGACGAAAAAAGTGCAAAGATTTGAGTTTTCGAATCTCGAATATTTTTTAAGATTCGCGGGATTCGAGGATTCGAATGTCCTATTTCTAAAAAAAAGCAATAATTGAATAATTTGAATTTTTTTTAATGTTTTTCTTTTTGTTCGTAGGAAATCTGCAGTGGACACGGAGAATGCAATTGTGGTGTTTGTCAGTGCGAACCACACTTCGGAGGAATTTTTTGCGAACAGAACAATGTAGACTTGATACGATTGTGTTCAATATTCTGAGATATATTTTCACGATTTTTTTTGTAATTTAAGTCTCCTGGAGCTCAATGCAAGGATTTAAGTACTTGTGTCGACTGTGCCGTATTCGCTAAGGAGAACTTCACAGTCGAGTGTCTCAGTTGTAATTATACAATTACTCTTGTAGACGAAGCAAAAGGTTAAAAACTATTTTGATTATATTCATATTTAGAATTTTAGAGGCTACATCGTAAAAATACTTCGAAAAATCTCCACAAAGAGCGCTAGCATCGTTTTTCTATTCAGCCCCCATAGACCCCAATTGTTAAAGAAAAAATGTTCATTTTTAAAATTTACAGCAGTCGAGGTGGCAATATGTTTGTTTTTCATATTTAAAGTTGTCCAATTTTGATGGTTCAAAGTGCAATGTGCACTTTAAATATATGCTTATCTAGTGATAGAATGACAAAAAATTGGTAAGTGCGGTTCTATTTTTTAAAAAAATATTTCAAAATCGCGAATTTCTAACTCTTATGTTAAACTCCATTGAGTACGCCCAAATAAGAAAAAAACATCCATTAAAATGTTTGTAAAATACGTAAAAATAATGTTAAAAAACTACAATTAAACCACAGTGAAGCCAACACATTGGCGCACGTGCTGAATTTTTTCAGGTTTTTTAAAATTATTTTTAGGTATTTTTATGAACATTTTAATGGTTGTGTGTTTCTTACTCTATGGAGCTTAACATAGAATTAAAAATTCACGATTTTGAAATATGTTTTAAAAATAGAAGAACACTTACCAATTTTTTGTCATTTTATCACTAAATCAGCATATATTTAAGGTGCACATTGCACTTTGAACCATCAAAATTGGACAACTTTAAATATGAAAAAAACAACAACATATTGCCGCCGCGACTTTGTAAATTTTAAAAATTAACATTTTTTCTTTAACATGGGGGTCTATGGGCTGAATAGAAAAACGATGCGAGCGCTCTTTGTGTAGATTTTTTTAACTAATTTTGCGATGTAGCCTTACTTTAAAATTTATTCTGATCAATTTTTAATTATTTTGGAATTTATTTTCAGTTGAAAGAGAAGACGAACATCGGTGTGCGATTAAAGACGAAAATGGATGTCAGTTTTTCTTCGTTTATACTCAGATGAAAGATAAAAGTGATCCTCGAATCAGAGCTCAAAAAACAAAAGGTTGTTTATTTATTTGGATTATTTATGATTTATTGTATTCATTTAAGTTATATATTTTTCTTCATAGAGTGTCCACCTCCAGTTAACGTTGCTTTAGTTTCGATGAGTGTGATCGGAAGTGTCGTTGCGATCGGTGTTTGTACTTTACTCGTGTGGAAAGTTATAACCGAAGTTCACGATCGTCGAGAATTTGCAAGGTTTGAACGAGACCGGCAATTGGCAAAGTGGCAACAGGTAAATTGATGGGACACACCTTTGTTTATATCTATTTTATCTTATTATTTTTTAAGTATTCTATTTATTTTAACATTTTTTTTAATTATTCTATTTGTTTTAACAATTTTAATTATTCTATTTGTTTTAACAATTTTTATTATCTATTTTATTATTTATTTTTAAGTATTTTATCTCTATTTTATTTATTTTTAAGTAATTTGTCTTTATTTTTGTTATTTTAAGTAATTTATCTCTAATTTAGTTCTTTATTTTATCTGTTATTGTAATAATTATTATTAATATTATTATTTATTTTGAATTATTTTCTATTTTAAAAAATAAAATAAAATTTTATTAATTTAATCTAATTAATATCAAATTTAATTCTATTTTATTTATTTTTAAGTATTTTCTCTTATTTTAGTTATTTTTGTCACTTTTCTTTTTTTTAATAATATTATTTATTTTGAATTATTTTGTTTATTTATTTTCTATTTTAAAAATGAAATTTAAGTTTAATTAACTTAATTTATTTAACATTAAATTTAATTCTATTTTATTTTATTATTTATTTCATTTGTTTATTTTTATTTATTCATTTTATTTATTTTATTTATTCATTTTATTTATTTTCATCTATTTTTTTAATCTATTTTCTATTTTTATCTATTAATACTTTTTATGTAAATTTATTTTAACGTTTTTCTAATATTTATATATTTTAATCTACTTATTTTTAATTATTAATTTTATTATTTTCATTTTTCTAAATATATATTATTTTTGTTTCAGGGCCAAAATCCAATTTACGTTCAAGCCGTATCAACATTCAGTAATCCAACATATGGAGAAAATGACGAGGATTATTAGGAGAAAAAAAAACTTTTATTAAATTATTTTTATAAAGTTTTTACAAAGTCATTCATAAAAATATAACTCCTATTTATGACGTCACTGACTCATGAAACTGTGACGTCACTCAATCACAAGCATGTGGGTTAGTAAGCAAAAATTGCACGTGCTCGGAATTATTTTTTTACTGTAATTTAATACAATTCAAGTTTCGCGCTGTTAGATCTGTGACGTCACTTCTATAGGTAGCCAATAGAAAAAAAAATTGGTAAATGGTTTCAAATAACTATTTCAGAAATTTAAGATGAAATTTATTAGACCAAGGGCAGTGAAATTGTTTTTTTTTTTATTTTGTAATAAAATACGACAAAAGTAACTTAGAAAATATTTATTTTAATAATTTAATCTATGAAATATGCAAATTTTTGATTTTATAATGGAGGGATCTGTCTAATAGGGATATTAGAGGATGTTTATAGGGAATGTGAATTGAAATTGACAACACTGTCACTTTTGACCACTCCCCCCCCTCTCAACATTGATGACACATTGATTTCCGTGTAGTGGGTGCGTCACGTGGGTGTATAAAAAAAAGGATGGTCAGAGATTTGTATGACATCATATTGTGACGTCATTCATCGAGGGTTTTTTTTTTGTCCAATTACAGACATTGTCCATATATAGCATCAACAGTGATATGAGTCTTACTTCCGGTTTCAGTGTAAAGTTGCTGTGGAGGTGATTGCTTTCTGTTTTGTTTTTCATTTTGTGGTTTTTCGCAGCTTTTATTCGCATTTTATTTGTTTGTCATCATAAGCGCATATATTTCATACTTTCTAAAGCATTTAACGTAAGTAAATTTGTATATTTAGCTTTTTAGAGGCGTTTTTCGTGTCATATTACCATGAAGATTGGTAGTAGTTAAGGAGACATTAAGCTTGTTGATTACAGTGATGTTTTGAAGCATCATTCGTGATCACGACCGTCTTTGCGTTAGGAGTGATTTGGATGAACCAATATGGCGTATAGCACGTATGAGTTTGTTGTGTAAGAGCGCCATTTTGGTACAATTTCTACCCGCTTATTTGGATGTATTATTGTAATGTCTTGTCACTTCGTAACTTCGCTATGGGACAATATCGGAGAAGGCATTGCATTTAGTGGTTGCACTAATGTTTTGAAGCAACGTTGGATATCTGGTTACTTCTGTAATGAATGAGTGAAGTGGCCAATGTACGGAAGCCTGATAGGCTGATATTATTAGACTATTGATAGTCTAATGAATGGGCAATTTGGTTTATTGCAGTCATTTAAAGAGGGGACTGAGTTGGCGAATATAAAATAGCATCGTTTTGTTATGTTTCTTGTGTGATTGTTGAACTTTCGTGATTCAAAAAAAAATCGGCTCTTTAATGATTCCTCAAGAAGCGGCCCATTTGGGAAAATGCCGGGCCGCCTTTAATAAAGTGGCTGCTAACGGAAAGAATTGCCAAATTTATTAGTGATTGTGGGTTCTTATGTTAAAATTACATGAGCTTCAATTAAAAATATATTTCTCTCGGCTTCGTTTACATTATGTCACCTGAACTATTTTTAAATGTTACCTGATGAACATGAGCCTATTGGGCTTCCGTACTTATGGCGTAATGACGAGATATTGCAGTGTTGGCGCCATGTTTGTACACCTTACGTTAGGCTTCAAGAATAGGCTGTCAAGCCATGATATGTTATACGAGATCGTATCCAAAATATTTGTAAGGAGTGTTCAGATTCTTCTAATTTTGTATAGATTTCAATACAGATTCCAAATAATCCGAGTTAGCTCTGATCAGTTTTCAGAGTTGAAATGGGGCTTAAAATAACTCTTTTTTTTCATTGACTAAATTAACGTTTTTGACGTTAATTTTTTAATAAATGGGTTCATATGAAACAATGAATGGTTAATTGGCCGTTAACTTTAACTGAAGATTATAAAAAAAAATGTGAAACCGCCCAAAAAAAAACTTGTTTCTTAAAGAAAATTAAAGATATGTAACAGAAACATGACAAAAAAAATAATTGTGTGGGTTGAGGGAAAAAAACTTAATATTTTTAACTGGGACAAAACCAAATAAAGGAACATGAAGTTAATTTTGTTATTTTTCTGTATTTTATTTTTCTTAGGACAAAAAAGAATCCAAAAATGAGGAATATTTTCATTAGTTTTCTTTTAATTTCAACTATTTTAGCTCAAGGTAAAGGAAAAATGGAAAATTAAAACAAAAATATTGATCAGATAAATCAGTTTTACCATTCATAAAGAAAAATTTGCATAAAAAATATGTTAAATTTGCATAAAAACTTGTCTCTTTTGTTACTATTGGCACGTATGACTTGTGGGCGGAGCTAATTGAAAGTTGATTGACAGTGTGTGGGGGAAATAGGGGTTAAGGTCCAAATTCAAGAAGATAACTTGAACCTTTGTAGCCTCTGAGCAGGGTTTCCAACATATAAAAACTATGCTTTATTGTGTGAGGGAACCCTGTTAGAGGGTGCAAGTTTCCTTTTTGAATTTTCTCCTTTAATTTTTAAATTTTATCTTGAACTCTCTCTCTCTCTCTCTCTCTCTCTCTCTCTCTCTCTCTCTCTCTCTCTCTCTCTAAAGTCTGATTTACACGGAAAACAATAGCAAAAACAATGTTAGTAGCAAAATGTTAATAACAAATATTAATTAACAGATTTCTTTTACTGTTTTTTTTTGGTAAATGTTGATAACAAAATTGCTAATAACAATGTTGTTTTGACAACAAATGTTGGTAGCATGTCGGCAGGGAAACTAATCCCATGAGTAGAATGTTATTAACAGTGTTGACAAACAGACATAACTTGCTAGTAACTATTTTGTTATCAACATCCTTTGATTAGGACCGCCTCTAGAGCGGTTGCTAAATTTTCTGCTATTAACAAAGTTAGCAACAATATTATAGACATGTTAATTGAGAAAAAAATAACAAATGCTGAAAGCAAATGTTATTGACAAAAGTTTATAGCAAAATGTCATTGACAAAAGTTTATAGTAAAATGTCATTGACAAAAGTTTATAGTAAAATGTCATTGACAAACGTTTATAGCACAATGTTATTGACAAAAGTTAATAGCAAATGTTAATAACAAAAGTTTATAGCAAAATGTTATTAACATTTAACAATGTTACTAGCAAATGTTATCAACAAATGGTGATAACAAAAGTTTTATAACATTTTATAGGCCGATTTTTTATTATTTGTTAAAAACATTGCTAATAACACGTGTTTTCAGCAATATGTTACTTCCGGTGTAAAATGACTTCAAACAGGGTTCTAACATAGAAAACTCTTTAAATATCGATTTTCTATATTGGAACCCTGTTCGGAGGATTCAAGATGAAAGTGCCAAGTTTTCTTCCTTAATTTTGGCCTTTTTGAGTGACAGGTTGGGGGGGGGGGGGGGGGGGGGGGGTTGGAGCTTCTAAGTTATCTGGTTCTTAGAGGTGAAAAAGAGGCGGAGCTTGAGTTAGTTGCATTTGATTTGATTGGCGAAGCTTTGATTTGATTGACAGAGCTCGAGATTTCTATTTCTTCTTCAATGAAGTCACGTGGCCTTTATTATCAATGTTTGATGATCTGTCAATCAAACTTCTAAAAGATGATAAAACCTGTCAATCAAACTGGACACAGTTGCTTTTGACGTCATTTTTTTTTTAATAAACAATGCCAACATTGCAATTGTTATCTTACGGCATCTGTATCCGTAAACGCAAGGCTCTTTAAGCAATTTTATGTTTCTTTATGAATGGGGGACTCAACGGTTTAATATATTTTTAATGAATGAAAAATAGTAACTTGTAACTTTTTTCTATTCAGAGAGCGAAAAGTTACTTTCTAATCCATGTAAGCCGAAACAAACATGCGGCGAATGCATTTCAGCCAATCCGTTGTGCGCTTGGTGCAAGAAAGAGGTAAAAAGAAAAGTGTCACGAAATCAATACACGAAATTACACAAAAAATTACGAATTTATATAAAAACAATTGCGAAATTATGAATTTAAATAAAAAGAAATTACGAAGTTATATTAAAAAAATTACGAATTTATATAACAATTGCAAAATTATGAATTTAAATAAAAAAAAATACGAAATTACGAATTTACGTAAAAAAATTGCATAATTATGAATTTAAATAAAAAAAATTGCAAAATTACGAATTTAAATAAAAAAAATTACGAAATTACGAATTTATGTAAAAAAAATTACGAAATTATGAATTTAAATAAAAAAAATTGCGAAATTACGAATTTATATTAAAAAAATTACGAATTTATATAAAAACAATTGCAAAATTATGAATTTAAATAAAAAAATTACGAATTTACGTAAAAAAAAATTGCAAAATTATGAATTTAAATAAAAAAATTGCAAAATTACGAATTTAAATAAAAAAATTACGAATTTAAATAAAAAAAATTGCAAAATTATGAATTTAAATAAAAAAAATTACGAAATTACGAATTTATGTAAAAAAAATTACGAAATTATGAATTTAAATAAAAAAATTGCAAAATTACGAATTTAAATAAAAAAAATTACGAAATTACGAATTTAAATAAAAAAATTGCAAAATTACGAATTTAAATAAAAAAAATTACGAAATTACGAATTTAAATAAAAAAATTGCAAAATTATTAATTTAAATAAAAAAAATTGCAAAATTCCGAATTTACGTAAAAAAAATTGCGAAATTATGAATTTAAATAAAAAAATTTGCGAAATTGTGAATTTAAATAAAAAAAATTACGAAATTACGAATTTACGTGAAAAAAAATTGCAAAATTATGAATTTAAATAAAAAATTACGAAATTACGAATTTAAATAAAAAAATTGCAAAATTAGGAATTTAATAAAAAAAAATTACGAATTTACCTAAAAAAAATTGCGAAATTACGAATTTAAGTAAAAAAAATTGCGAAATTAATTAATGTTATAAATTATCAAAATATTATAAATTTTAAAATGTTATATTTTTTAAATTTTATAATTTTTTTTTTTTATTTAAAATAATATTGTTTTGGTTGATTCGAATAAAGAATTTCACGGATCCCGGAAAGTCTCGCTGTGATTTTTACGCTACTTTACAACTTTCACGATGTCAAGGCGAAATCGAGTTTCCATCGAATCAAAAATCGGCTCCGAGGGTTCGTATTTTTCTCCTTTGTTTCCGCTTGTTTCGTAAGAATCTAATATTTTTTTAAAATTTTTTTCCCTTTTTGTTTTCTAGTCTCGTCCTCTGAGTAGCCCAGGTGCCAAAACGGAAGATGTAGTTCAGATCGTACCACAGGAGGTTACGTTAAGGTTACGTCCCAACGATCCGTACGATTTAGAATTAAAATTCCGACAGGCGAAAGATTATCCGGTCGATCTTTATTATTTGATGGATCTTTCAAAATCAATGGAAGACGATAAAGACAAGTTGGCTTCGCTCGGAAATCTTTTATGTTTGTTTAAAGCAGATTTTTGACGGTTTTTTTTTTTCATTATTAATTTTCTTATTTCTTGTCGTTAGCCGAACAAATGGGAAAAATAACTCAGAATTTTCAATTGGGTTTCGGTTCGTTTGTCGATAAAACGGTTATGCCTTACGTCAGCACCGTTCCTGCAAAGTAAGATTTTTTTTTTGCTTTTATTTTATTTTATGGAGTTTTCTGCATTTCAATTTTTGAATGAAATACGAGGATGGTTTGGAAAGTTCTCGGAATCTGGTATTGATGCCGCTGCTGTCGGCACGAATTTCATTATTCTCTTGTTTTTTTTTACATTAAGCGTACATCGAGAGCTTTGATTGGTTGTCGAAAACAACCTGTTTCTGTTTGACATATTGCACTGAAATTTTGAGTGCGTTTCTATAGTCTGAGCCATATTAAAAAAGGGTAAAAAATGACTGCCCCCTACTGGACGTTTTTAGCCACATCACCAACAATTTTAAGTTGTATGCATGCATAATACAAAAAGTAGTCCCTGCTTATTTCAAAAATGGATCAAAGGAAAGCCTTTGAGTAGGAAAACAAATGGCGTAGGAATACAAATTTGGTGAAAAGTCGCCACTGGTGGTGCACAAAATTTATCCCTTCTTAATATGACTTTGACTATAGCAATGATGGCGGTTAAAACTGTAACATCATGCCGATTGCAGCGACATCTATATCCGATTACGAGAACTTTTCGAACAATCCTCGTAGTCCAGGGCCGTACGTTAGGGTAAGATGAGCGAGGCAACCGCCTTGAGCCCTGCGCTGCTGACTAAACATTTTTTTCCTGGCCCCGGTCATTGCTTGCTGCATCGGGCACTCTGGCGTAGTCGTTCTACCACAGAAGAAGAAATTCTTGATCTCAATCAAGAAGCTCCTCTTTTATTTTTTTTGGCTTCGAAGAACTTTTAAAACAAAATAAATATTGATTTCTAGGTTAGAAGCTCCGTGTACTGGATGTGCCGCTCCGTACGGATTCAAAAATCACATGAGTTTGAATGCGAGCACCGATCGCTTTTCCGTATGATATTTTTATTTCCTGCACGGTTTTTTTTCTTTCCTCTTCGCCTTTTCGAGATTCTGAATTTGAAATTCGTATTCGTTCGATTAGATCGAGGTTCGTAACGCTCAGGTTTCTGGAAATCTCGATGCTCCCGAAGGAGGTTTCGATGCGATAATGCAAGCGGTCGTTTGCCAAGAGATTATCGGATGGAGAGAAAAGTCTCGTAAGATGCTTCTTTTCTCGACCGACTCTGGATTCCATTACGCAGGAGACGGAAAAGTAAAATTTAAACTTTATTTTACCGATAAGTTCGATGCGTGACGAGTTTTTTTTCTTTTCTTTCACAGCTCGGTGGAATCGTAAAACCGAACGACGGAAACTGTCATTTGGACAAAAATGGTCTCTACACCGAGAGCACGACTCAAGTTAGAGACGAAACTTTTTTTTATCGAGAAAAGTTTGCTTCAAATTGATTCAATTTTTGTGATTTTTTTTTAAAAAAGGATTATCCATCTTTAAGTCAAATTCGGCACAAGATCAGCGAACGTAAGGTTCATATTATTTTTGCCGTAACTTCCGGCCAAGTCAACGTTTATAAAACGTTGAGCGAGAATCTGGAAGGAGCTCATACGGGACAATTGGAAAACGATTCGTCGAACGTCGTACAACTCATTCGAGAACAATACGATGTAAGACGTTCGAGAGATTCTTCGTATTTTTAAACTAAGTTTCTAATGGTGTGACTATGAGGTTTTTTATTCGAATTAATTACAAATGATGCCACTAGATGGAGTTATGTGAATTCACGTGGATCCTTATGAACGCGGCTAAATTCAAGAAGCGAACTTACCTGGTAACAAGTATGTAGGTTCTTAAAAGCATTTATTAAACAAAACACATTGTCTTTTCGAAACTTGATGAATAAATGAAGCGAGTGAACCCTTTTTTGTAACGATCTGTTCGGAAATAATCGTTTCGTAACCGTTTTACAACGCAGATAACAGCAAAAACCAAAGTTCGGCGTTTTAAAATTGTCATAAAATGATTATTTCTAAACGGATCGTCACAAGAAAGGGTTCTCTCGCTTCATTTATTCGTCAAGTTTCGAAAAAAAACAATGTGTTTTGTTTAATAAATGCTTTTAAGAACCTACATACTTGTTGCCAGGTAAGTTCGCTTCTTGAATTTCACAGTACAACTCCGTGTGCGTGGCCACGTTGAGGACACGTAGCGATGGCAACTCCGCTCTAGGAGCAAGATTTATAAAGTAAAAAACCTAATGGTCACATGTTACTGGTTTTATTCGATTGTATAATGTTTGTCGTTTCTTTTTTTTTTTTTAAAGCAAATTACATCCGAAGTTGAAATGAGAGACACGGCTCCTAGTAACATCAAAGTGAATTACTATTCGCATTGTCTCGAGTAAAGTTTCATTTCTTACTATTTGAAGATCTCGTGATCGTAACTTTTTTTTTGGGGGGGGGGGAAGAATTATAAATTTTATATTATTTTAATTTTGTCTTCCAGTGGTCAACGGAAAAAGACAAACATTTGCAAAGGGCTCAAAGTCGGAAACACCGTTAGTATTTCTTATTTTGAAACTACGTTATTTAATATTGTTTTAAGGTGGATTTACACACACGAATAAATAGCAGAAAACATTGTTAGTAGCAAAATGTTAATAACGAATTTGCTAATTAACAATTGTTTTTTTGACTGTTTTTTGATAAAATGTCGATAACAAAATTGCTAATAACAATGTTTTTGATAAAAATGTTGGTAGCATGTCGGGCATTAAGCTGATCCACGAGTAGAATGTTATTAACAGTGTTGACAAACAGGAATAACTTGCTAGTAACAATTTTGTTATTAACATCTTATGATCAGGACCTGCCTTTAAAGTGGTCGCCACATTTCTGCTATTAACAAAGTTAGTAACAATATGATCAACATGTTAATGAAAAAAATAACAAATGCTGAAAAGCAAATGTTATTCACAAAAGTTAATAGCAAAATGTTAATTAACAATTTTTTTTTTTACTGTTTTTGATAAAATGTCGATAACAAAATTGCTAATAACAATGTTTTTGATAAAAATGTTGGTAGCATGTCGGTAGGAAACTGATCCACGAGTAGAATGTTATTAACAGTGTTGACAAACAGGAATAACTTGCTAGTAACAATTTTGTTATTAACATCTTATGATCAGGACCTACCTGCCTTCAAATTGGTCGCAAAATTTCTGCTATTAACAAAGTTAGCAACATTATTATCGACATGTTAATGGAAAAAAAATAACAAATGCTGAAAAGAAAATGTTATTCACAAAAGTTAATAGCAAAATGTTAATAACAAATATGTTAATTAATTGTTTTTTGACTGTTTTTGGTAAAATGTCGATAACAAAATTGCTAATAACAATGTTTTTTTTATCAAAAATGTTGGTAGCATGTCGGCTGCAGAAAACTGATCCACGAGTAGAATGTTATTAACAGTGTTGACAACAGACAATAGAAAGTATGTTAGAAACTAGAAGGGTAGCTGAAGCTTTTCATGATGAGTATCTTTCAAAATAAGCTTTTTATGCCAATTTGAAAATGATCCAACTTTTAAAATGATATATTTTTTAATTTTTTGTCTATAAAAAGTTTATTTTGAAAGATATCAACATTGAAAATAAAAAATACAATTAAATGATTCAATTTTTAAGTTTCTAAAAAAAATTTCGTAAATGTTATAAAAAGTGCATTTTGAAATATATTGAAATGAAAGTCTACTTACGAGCGTAAGCATGTTTTAAAGTGTAAACAAACAGCATTCGAACTGTTGCAAAATACAAAGGAACTCGAATGTGTTTTAGAAACTAGAAGGGTAGCTCAATCATTTAAATGGTAATTTATGTTGTTATCTTTCAAAATAAGCTTTTTATGTCAGTTTGAAAAATGTGCCGACTAAATCAGACAATATTTTTTACATTTTTTTTTTTTTTACTATAAAAAGTTTATTTTGAAAGATACCAACATTGAAAATGATATTAAACGATAAAGCTGCCCTTCTAGTTTCTAACAAATTTTAAATTTTCTCTTTTGAAACGCCTAAGTTACCGAAATCAGCCGTTTTTGTAAATATTTTAATTTGAATCAAAAGTTATTTGATTTCTTCAGGTGTCTTTTGAAGCCGAAATCGAACTGACTTCGTGTCCGAAAGATCGTAACGAATGGTTTCAATCTTTCGAGATCTATCCTGTCGGACTTAACGAAGCTTTGACGGTTAACGTCGAAATGATATGCGAATGCGACTGCGAGACTCCGCGATACGAAGTATAAAACACTCTACGACCAAAAGAAAAGATTAGAATCGATTCGTTACTAACGATTTTTTTCTTTCTCAACAACAGGAGGTGAACAGTCCGAAATGTAACAGCTCCGGAACGTTCGAATGCGGAATCTGTAAATGTAACCCGAATAAGTTCGGTCGTTTCTGCGAATGTGATAGCGATTATTTGGGCCGAGATGACGATGCGTTGAGCTGCCGAATGTTTGTTGTTTTCTTTTTTATCGAGTGAAAGTTGATCGTTTCGACATTGATTGAGTTTCTCATTTTTTTCTTCTATTCAGGCCGAATTCTACTGTCGTGTGTTCCGGAAGAGGAATTTGTAGTTGCGGAGTCTGTATGTGTCACACGAGAGAGGTCGGTCGTGCGATCTTTGATACGACGATGCCGAGAACGTAATCGTTGATCTCGTTGTTTTTTTTTTCTTTTCGGAAACAGAATCCTGACGAAAGTATTTATGGAGAGTTTTGCGAATGCGATAACTTTTCTTGTGTTCGTGCGGATGGAAAACTCTGCAGCGGTACGTACTTCAGAAGCCTTGCCCCCCCCCCGCTTTCGTTTGTCGGCGCTCTTGGCGCGCGCGCCTAAAGTCTCCAGAAAGTCGTACTTTTATCAACAGTAGTTTTTTTTTTAAAGCAAACATGGAAGAAGAAATTTAAAATGTTCTATAAACTAGAAGAGTAAAACCATTTAATATTAAGAAGGAATTTAAGAAGAAATTGAAAGTGTTTTAAAAACTAGAAGGGTAATATGAACTATTTAAGAGGGAATTTAAGAAATCGAAAGTGTTTTAAAAACTGGAAGGGTTATATGAAGCATTTAAGAAGAAATTGAAAGTGTTTTTTGAAACTAGAAGAGTAAAATGAACCATTTAAGAAGAAATTGAAAGTGTTTTAGAAACTAGAAGAGTACAATGAACCATTTAAGAAGGAAATATTAGTGTTTTAGATAGTAGAAGAGCAATATGCACCATTTAAGAGGGAGTTTGAGAAGAAATCGAAAAGTGTTTTAGAAACTAGAAGGGTTATATGAAGCATTTAAAAAGAACTTGAAAGTGTTTTAGAAACTAGAAAGGTAATATGAAGCATTTAAGAAGGAAATATTAGTGTTTTAAGAGGGAGTTTGAGAAGAAATCGAAAAGTGTTTTGGAAACTAGAAGAGTAAAATTAAAGAATTAAAAAGAGGAAATTTAAAAAGAAATTGAAAGTGTTTAGAAACTAGAAGAGTAATGTGAACCGTTTAAAGAGGGACTTTAAGAAGGAATTGAAATTGTTTTATAAACTAGAAGAGTAAAATGAATCATTTAAGAGGTTTTTTTTTTACGTATTACACAATTTTGAAGACATTGTTGTTTTGTAGACTTCGCTGGAAAAATCAAGGAATCTATTTTTTAAACTTTTGTGTTTTTTTTAGGTCCAACAAATGGCAAGTGTAATTGTGGCGTTTGCGAATGTGCAAGCGGTTGGACCGGAAGTGCGTGCGAATGTAATACGGATACGAAACCTTGCATCGGTTTGAATAATGTACGAGCTTTTCAATTGTTTTTTTTTTTTTCTTTTTCAAATCAATATTTTTTGTCCATTGATTACGATAATTTTGTTTGTTTTGTAGGAAATCTGTAGTGGAAATGGCGAATGTGTTTGCGGCAGTTGTGTCTGCAAGGAGAAGCACAGTGGCCCTCACTGCGAGGATTGTCCAGTATGTTTCTTCGTATT
This sequence comes from Brachycybe producta, assembly GCA_036925085.1. Classification (NCBI taxonomy): domain Eukaryota; kingdom Metazoa; phylum Arthropoda; class Diplopoda; order Playtdesmida; family Andrognathidae; genus Brachycybe; species Brachycybe producta. Next base: position 22,006,391 of record JAUPFP010000001.1, read on the forward strand.
TTAAGTAGGGACCTAACGTAAAGAACATCAATTCAGGAAGAAAATTTAATACTTGAACTCTCTGAGCTGGGTTCTAATCTAAGAGACATTATTTCCAAAAAAAAAAAACTTCATACTTGAGGTTTCAACATAGAAAAACGATGTTTTTTATCGGAACTCTGTTACGAGGGTTCAAGTTGAAGTTTAAAAGTTGTTTGGCCTGAACTAGTGTGAAGAAAATTCGTGGATTCTTATAAACTTTGAATTAATCGGAACTCCAGAGACTTTTTGAAGTTGACTTATGTAATTTTTTTTTTTGGTTTGTTTCGTTTCAGACTTGTCTTGAAAACTGCGCTAAATACTTAGATTGCGTTCAATGTCAGGCGTTCGGCACCGGAAAACTAAAGGACAATTGCGTCTGTAGTTTTAATATTACGCTTCAACCCGAAGTCAAGAGTTAGTTAGTTTTATTCTGTTTTTTTGGACACGAGTGGTCGCCAGCGTCTTATGTTTAAATTATCTTTCGTTTAGCTGAAAAGGATAACGAGAGGTTGTGCGTCTTCAAGGACGAAGACGATTGTAAATTCACTTTCGTTTATGGCTACGACGAAAAGAACAACCCGAAAGTTCGCGTTCAAGAGACGAAAGGTTAAACGACTTTTCAATTTTTCTGAAAGACATAATAATCAGAGTTCGAAAGTCAGCTGTTCGTAAAAAAAATGTTTAAATAAAATATTGATTTTGTGAAAAAAGGACTAAACAAAAGTCGAGTTCAGTCAAATTTAGGAGAAATCGAGACTCGTAGCAACACCATCTACCGCCAACCGACTAAAGTAGTCGTATATCTAATCCCCTTAAATCTTGTAAACAATTACAGAATGTCCGCCTCCGCTGAACATTTTAATGATTGTTTTGGCCGTCATCGGCGGCATCGTTGCGATCGGTCTTTGCCTCTTACTGATCTGGAAACTTCTGACTACGATTCACGATCGTCGCGAGTTTGCAAAGTTCGAAAAGGAACGACAGATGGCCAAATGGGACACGGTAAGTCCAAACATTTTTTTTATCTTCTCAGCGGTCAAGTTCAACACATTGCTTTTTTTTTTTTACTAACTTGTAATTTTGTTTCAGGGTGAGAATCCTATTTACAAACAAGCGACGACTACGTTTCAGAATCCGACTTACGGTAAGAAGTAATCGATTCGAAGGTAACATTCGATCGGAGGTTTTTTTTCTGCTCTCGAACCCGATCTCGTATCCAACGAAATGATAATCTCTCTCAAGATGCCAAAAGAAACAGGAAACAAAAAGGTTTTTCTGTTTTCGATATGTTTTCATTTTTTCGCATAATCAAGAGTGTGGTCGTATTTTAAAAAAAAAAAAAAAAATCATGTTTCATTTTAAAAGATCACTAATTTTATATTATTTTTGAAGTCTTTTTTTTTTATATATAATTCAGAACTTCTTTAATTTTGAACTGTTTTCAGTTCGAGAAAAAAATGGTCAACATGTACGATCTGAAAAAAGAATTTGAGAGTTTACTCTCAAGCTCTTTCTTTAATGTAAGATCTGATAAAAAGAACTCGAGAGTTTACTCTCAAGCTCATTCTTTAATGTATGATCTGAAAAAAGAACTTGAGAGTTTACTCCTCTAAAGTTTTTTCTTGAATGTAAGATCTGAAATGGTTAAAAAAACGTGAGAGTTTACTCTCAAGTTCTTTCTTGAATGTACGATCTGATAAAAAGAACTCGAGAGTTTATTCTCAAGCTCTTTAATGTACGATCTGAAAAAAGAACTTGAGAGTTTGCTCTCAAATTCTTCCTTGAATGTACAATCTGAAAAAGAACTTGAGAGTTGGCTCTCAAGCTCTTTCTTAAATCTACGATCTGATAAAAAGAACTCGAGAGTTTATTCTCAAGCTCTTTAATGTACGATCTGAAAAAAGAACTTGAGAGTTTGCTCTCAAATTCTTCCTTGAATGTACGATCTGAAAAAAGAACTTGAGAGTTTGCTCTCAAATTCTTCCTTGAATGTACAATCTGAAAAAGAACTTGAGAGTTGGCTCTCAAGCTCTTTCTTAAATCTACGATCTGAAAAAAGAACTTGAGAGTTTACTCTCAAGTTCTTTCTTGAATGTACGATCTGAAATGAAAAAAGAACTTGAGAGTTGGCTCTCAAGTTCTTTCTTGAATGTACGATCTGAAAAAAGAACTTGAGTTTCCTCTCAAGCTCTTTCTTAAATCTACGGATCTGAAAAGGGAACTTGAGAGTTTCCTCTCAAGTTCTTTCTTGAATAAGATCTGAAAAAAAGAACTTGAGAGTTTACTCTCCAAGTTTTTTCTTGAATGTATCATCTGAAAAAAAGAACTTGAGAGTTGGCTATCAAGTTCTTTCTTGAATGTACGATCTGAAAAAAAAACTTTTGAGAGTTTACTAGCAATCTTTTTATACGTGATATACATGCGAGAGGATACTTTTTACAATTTTTACTTTCTCATAAAAAAAAATCTGCATTCGAATATGTATTTTCATAGAATGCGGAGTTGGTGCTGTCATATTCTCATCTGAGAGCTCAGAGTTGAGAGTTACACGAGAGTTAAGTTGATTGTCGCAAAGTGTCTTTTACAAGAATGTTTTTCGAAAACTATCGAAAAAATGGACACTTTTGACTTAAGTTACAATTGACTACTCTCAAGAAGTTTAAGGATTTTATAGCATTCAAAATTTCTTAATAGTTTACTCTCAAGTGCAAATAAAACTATTAGAGTTTATGGTGCCAGTTGCTTGAGAGTTACATTTCAAGACATTTTATTTATTTGAAATAAAGAGTTCGAGTTGAGAGTTTTGCTCTCTTGTGAAAGGAATACGAGATTATTTTCTGCAGTTTCTTTGACATTAAACTCTCAACTTTCTATCCAACTGTTACTATTAGTTGACTTGAGAGTTGAATTTGACTTTTACTGTTTTTGTTGTTAAGACACTTTGGAAGTCTTAAGAAAGTTAAACTTGGATAAAGTTTATAGCTTTTTTTCTTGGTTTCTTAAAAAATCTCACAGTTAAAACTATTAACATTTGAGAGTAAATTGTTAATATATATATTCTTGATAGTAAACTCTCGGAGAGAAATTACATATATTTGTTTCGTGTTATATCTTAATAGTTATCATGATTATGTAATATTTTAATTATTTTCGATTTGTTTTGTTATCTTGTAAGTGAATTAAAATTCAAGTAGAAAAACTTTGGCAATTTCATCTTAAACTCGAAGCCTCTATACAGGGTTCTAACGTTTATAAACAATGTTTTATTTAGTACTCTCGAACAGGGTTTTTTCTTCTATGTGAGAGAACCCTGTTCAGTAAGAGAGAGTTAAAAGTTCCAAGTGCTAATTGTATTTATTTGAAATTGGATCTTAGTACTTGGACTTCAGATTCAAACCCTCTAAACCAGGTTCCAACATAGAGAAACCCTGATATTGAAACCTTTCTCAGAGGGTTCAAGTTAAAGTTCAAGTGCTAAGAAGAAAGTTTGTCTCTTAAACTCTCTAAAAAAAAAAGCTTTAAACAGGTTTCTATGTTGTATCCCTGTTCTGAGGGTACAAATTTGTAATGTCAGTGCTGTGACCCAAGGTCAAACAGAAAGTTTGACGCCATTTGTAAAATATGTACCCTCAGAACAGGGATCCAATGCTGAAAATTTATATTTTAAGAGTTATTTTGAACCAAGTTTTCCATGTTGGGAACCCTATTTTTTGAGTCTTGCGCAATATTCTGCGGTTTTTACTCTGGTGTAATATGTTCGAACCCTGCTCCGAGAGAGTATAAGTTGAAGTTCAAGTGTCAAGTTTATTTCTTGAATTTTTTTTTAGGCCTATGAAGTTTCTAAAATACTTTGGTGCCTTTTTTTATATACACTTTATTATTATTATTAATATTTACAAATAGAAGAGAAAAATTAATAATTAAGATTCACGAGGGTGGTTTGGAAAGTTCTCGGAATCAGTGTCATAGATAGCGTTACGCTTTCAAGCGCCATCTTTGCTAGAAATGCGCTTCATATTTCAGTGCGATATATCAAACAGTTTGTTTGATGTACGCTTCGTGTGAAAAAATGGAGAATAACGAAGTTCTCTGGAACGCTCTGACGTGTGGAACCCTCTGACATTGTGTCAGTGGTAACCATTATACCTTTACACCGCTAGATGGCGTTTGCAATGGCACTATACTTCTATTATATAATATCTAAACATTTATTTAAGAGCCTAGATACACCGCCATCTTGTTGTTTTGAGCAGACAACGAGACAAATGAGTGTTCTTTTATGGTGTTACTAAAGCTGCAAGAAATCGCCTCACAATCGCTCAATTAAAATACAGTAAAGCGCAAAATGCAATAAAAAGTATTGTTCTTTAATTGCTTGATTTATATAACTTTTGAAAAGGTCCTTCTATTTTTAAACAAGGTTCAAAGTCGTTCGTTTTTTAACCCCATGTTAAATCCCATTGGCCCCAAAACCGTCCCACAAATATTTGAAAAAAACTCGTTAAAAAACGATTTAGAACGATAACAAAATAATTAGCACATACATTCATGTATTGGCTTCACGATGTTTCCTTTTTATAAATTTTGAAAAGGTCCTTCTATTTTTTAATAACGTTTAAAATCGTACATTTTTTAACTCCATGTTAAGTCCCATAGGAGCACAAAACAGTCACCCAAAAATTTGAAGAACTCCCATTAAAAACGACTTAGAACAATTCCATAAAAATTAGCACGTGCATTAATCTATTGGCTTCACGATGTTTCCTTTTTATAAGATTAGCACGCGAAATTATTTTTCTATTAATTATTATGTGACTTCGAACCGGGAGAAAAAACGTTAAAAAACCATCTTTCAATCAACAACGATCGCAGCGCCTACATTCGTAGAAATTTTGAACTAAACGGTGTATCTAGGCTCTTAAAAGGTGAACGTCCTAGGACGGGCAACATCCCCCCTATTCGTATAGGTTCCTTCTATTCTAAAATTCCCGTCTTATGACGGGGGCATGTTTCTAGTATTATTAATATCTGCTTTAATATTGGTTGCGTTTAAATCCTTCTTCACTAGATATTTCATCAGGGCACGAACATCGTTATTTGCCATGCCGATTGCAGCGCCATCTATATGTATACCCGATTTTGAGAACTTTCCAAACCACCCTCGGAAATCGCTTTTTTTTTTAATCTGGTAACGAAAAAAGTCTCGAAAACCACGAAAACATTTAATCTTTATTTTTATGCATCTTAAAGGGAAGATTCTTCTTATTATCGTATTTACTTTCATGTTGTTCGAACAATTTATTTTATTCAAATTTTACAGTGAGAAACCGTTTAACTCGAAATAGAAGCGACCGGGGAATATCTGTTCGTGTTAAAAGAAGGAATTGTATGCTATTTTCTACGAGGCCGAACCGAACAAATATTTCACATTAATTGATTTTTCGTGTTAAACGATTTTTCACGATTTAACACTAAATGGGACGAACCGGATTATATATTTTTTGGTCTGTTAAAAGGTCCTAAAGGACCAGGGCCCATGTTTCTCAAAAATACAAGTCTTGTAATACAAGTGAATTCTACGGAGCCCTGATCAGGACACATGCATCGAAAATTCACAATTTGTTATTACAAATTAACAATTCGTAACGAATTTGTACGAATTAACAATTCGTAATGACAAATTGCGAATTTACGACATGTGTCCTTTACAGGGAGCTGTAGAATTTATTTGTTTTACAAGACTTGTATTTTTAAGAAACATGGGCCCTGATCGAAAAAATATATTTCGTGTTATCCGATTTTTGTGTCAGTTTTTTTAACGTAGATTCTGTGTAGTTTCGGCACTGAAACTTGAAATATGTGACATCAGAAAAGAGAGGGTCTTTTATCATAGAAAAAAGGATGATAGCAAGAAGTGGGTCAACTTTTGTGACGTCACGAGTGTCAAGTTGCAATCTGCGGCAACTATATAATAAAATACAGTGTGTTTCAAAAAAGAAAATGTCTACACGCTTGGGTTGTGATGGGTTAGAAAATTTTGAGAAACATTTGCTTTGCTATTTTGTATAAAAATCCGAGCCCAAAGTGTGTAGATGTAACTGTCAATCTGCGGAATCAGTCAATCCATGCAGATTTTCTAGGCAATCTGCAAAATAACCAACCTGCTAGTAAATCTGCACAAAAATTCAAGACATTTTAGGTGTTGGATTTTTGCAGATTTACTATAGCAGCTTGGTTATTTTGCAGATTGCCTAGAAAATCTGCATAGATTGACTGATTCGGCAGATTGACAGTAACATATATACATTTTTTTGTGACACACTCTGTATAATCATAAAATAAGTTTTTCTTAAGAATATGAAACAACATACGAGAATCTTCTAGTTTTTTGTTTGTTTAACCTGTACATAAATGTGTGTTTGCGTGTGTGCAATATTTAATTTTAATTAATTAATTAATTAATTAATGAGTAAGCTTAAATTTTTTTTCAGCACTGCCGAAAAAGAAAAAAATGAAAAACCAGCTTTTTTAAAAATATTTTGATGTTAAAAACTAAACGAAAAAAAAAAATAAATTAGAAATTATAATTTTAGAGAAATAAAAAATGCTCATATATTTAAAGCATATATATATATATGTTAGTGTCAATCTGTGGAATCGGTCAATCTGCAACATTGCTTAGGCAATCTGCAAAATCACCAACCTGCTAGTGAATAATCTGCAAAATTCAATACATTTTTGGTGTTGAATTTTACAGGATTCACTACTAGCAGGTTGGTTGTTTTGCAGATTGCCTAGGCAATCGGCCGATTGACTGATTCCGCAGTTTGACACTAACATACATACAGAGTGTGTTTGTTTCATTAGAAATGTTTTGTTTTTTATAATGAAATTACTCTTCTCTAATCTCGCTCTGTGTATTATCTTAATTAAGCAGCTAAAAAATTGTGTCCTGACTCCTGATATAATTGAAATTTTTTTAAAAAAATGCAAGTTTTTGCATTTAATTAGTAGATTTCAGTCAACAACTAAAAAATGTAAAACTGAAATCATGTTTTTATATGAATTTTAATTTATAAATAAAAATTTATTAAATCATTCAAAGTGTCAAAAGTGTGGCAACGAGAATAACGAATTCGTTAAGTTTTTTTTTTCAGGAATTCTTGCGTGATTTACATATAAGAAGGGTATATAAACATCAGATTGTTATAAATTAACTCAGGCGTTCCTTAACTGTACTTACTGCAGGCTACATCCGGGCCTGCAAAAGGCTTTTATCTGGCCTATCGTGCCTATGAGGCTCGCAAAGCCCACCGGATCTACGAGGCTCGCAAAGCCCACCGGATCTACGAGGCTCGCAAAGCCCACCGGATCTACGAGGCTCGCAAAGCCCACCGGATCTACGAGGCTCGCAAAGCCCACCAGATCTACGAGGCTCCCAAAGCCGACCAGATCTACGAGGCTAGCAAAACCCACCAGATCTAGAAGGCTCGCAAAGCCCACCAGATCTACGAGGCTCGCAAAGCCCACCATATGCGCAAGGATCACAAATCCCACCAGAGCCATGAGGCGCAAAAGGCCCCTACATGCATAAGGCTCGCAAAGACCACCAGATCCATGAGGATTACAAAGCCAACCATATGCACGAGGATCACAAAGCCCACCAGATCCATGAAGCTCACAAAGCCCTCTATATACAGATGGCTCACGAAGCCGACCAGATAAATGGGGCTCACAAAGCCTATTGAATATTCCTTTATAGAAGAATTTGTGGCCTATGAAGCCGATGTGCTTTTTGTATAAAATTTTCAAATCCAGCCCCTGGGTTTGCAATGATGATGAATTGATGATCAATGCAAGGAGGTTCATGCACTTAAAAGCAACAAAATATGCATTTATTCATGCAACAAAAAAACAGCTAAATATGCCATTAGATATATGCACTATAAACAAATCTTATTTAAAATTTCACCCATGAAAATTGACTAAAAATGTTTTATTAGAAATATTACATATTGCAATGGAAAACAAGAAACATTTTTAAATTTTCAAATTCAAAATTTCATCGATTTTTTTTATCAAAAAATGTTAATATTTAGAAAAATTTCTCTCAACAGCAAAGGATGTACGAGGAGCATAAGTGGTTAAGTTAAACCTGATTATATGTTCCCCTTAATATTTCCAAAATTTTCATGAAGTCAGAAAAATTCTGAGACCTTATATTTGTGTGCCAATTTTAGCAAAATATGCATGCATGCTTTGGAAAAAAATGACAAAATATGCAAAAATATGCATTATTAAATTCATATATTTAGCTTCAGTATGATATGAATCATGTTCCTATCTCATTTAGCATGAATTCTGAGCCAAAATACTAAACATGCATTTTGCCCTGATGATGATGAATCAATGATCAACGTTATTTATTGTAAAACAAATCGAAGGCTAACTAACAACCTACAGAGATAGATGCAAACTCATAATATGATAAATTGGCAATAAGCCTTGGTTCCGTAGCCTCGAATACAAAATGCGAAATACTTTTTATTTAGCACAGAAAATTTCTTTATGAAAATAAACAAAAGATCACTTATGATGTTAAAAAAAAATCATTAATAATAAATCCCCAACACACGTGTTGGACGACATAAGTTTTATTTATGGAAACAACGCTGTGATACAAAAATATTCAAAGAGTTGCCAAAATTTCATGATTTTTCCTTTACAAAAATAAAAATCCGAAATAATGATTGATTAAATGGCGGTTTTCTCTTGTTTGTCTTAAAAGAAGAAAAAAAAAACTTATTTAAGAAAAAAAAATCACAGTTGATTTTCTCGTTATATTTCGTGTTGGTATCTTTCAAAATAAACTTTATATTGCAATTTAAAGATGTTGAAAATTATAAATGGTAAAATTTCATTCAAGTTTTTATTTTTAAACGTAATTTCACCCTCATTTTTTGTCAAGTGGAAACAGAATCTACTTTTTAAAACTTAATAAAAAAAAAGTTCATTTTGGAAGATATAATTCATTTGCTATAGTTTTTATGGCGAAAAGAGGACTAAACAAAAGTCGAAGTATAAACGCCTTTCAGGTGCAAATTATTTTAGAAACTAGAAGGGTAGCTTAAACATTTAAGGCTATTTTAATGTTTTTGATATCTTTCAAAATAAACTTTTTTTTAAGACAAAAAATACCGTCGTCTTAAAGTTAGTTAATTTTCAAACTGACATAAAAGGCTTATTTTGAAAGATATCAACTTGAAAAAAAAAGCCTTAAGTGATTGAGTTACCCTTCTAGTTTCTAAAAAACAGGTTCAAGTTTTTCTTCATTTTGCACCTGAAAGACAAAATGATCTATAATTCGAAAGGCGTTTATACTAAGTCTTGAAAACCACTTTAACTAAAGTTGATTTTATTTCATTTTAAGATCAACTAGATTTAAATTTTCATTAAAATCAAGTGGATTTAAATTTTCTTTAAAATCAAGTGGATTTAAATTTTCTTTAAATGCAAGTGGATTTAAATTTTGATTAAAATCAAGTTGATTTTAATGGAAAAAAATCAATTGATTTTAATGGGAAAAAATCGATTAAATGATTAAAAAATCAATTGATTTAAATTAAGTTGATTTTAATGGGAGAAAATCAATTGATTTTAATGGAACCGATTTTAATGGAAAAATCAATTGATTTTAATGAGAAAAAAAATCAATTGATTATTAATTAGAGAAAAAATCAATTGATTTAAATCAGTCTATTGTGGTTTCCACACCCTTGTTGCTTCTTTTGAAAATTGCCACAATGAAGTTGCCTCATTAAAAAAAAGTAGGCAACTGCAATTTTTGAAAGTTGCTTTTATTTTCCCCATCTATTAACAGTGACCTTAAAGGGTGAGGGGCTGAGGGGGGGTCTTGCCGCCCCCCCCCCCTCTTTTTCTCTTCCCTTCTGTTGTTTGGCCTGACTCCAGAGGTGTTTGATTTTTTTTTGGAGGTTTTTCTATCTGAAATCTCGTGCCAAACTTAC
>JAUPFP010000001.1:22021436-22197174 GCA_036925085.1 Brachycybe producta
TTAGTTGACTAGGCTGTACTCGTGAATATTCTCCCAGCAATGAAGTGCTTGATAATAAAACTGGATCTGGTAATCAAAGCTTTGTCGTCGCGCTTCGGATTAGCACGAGTCAAAAACCCTCTTGAGTAACTGAACTCTCAACCTGCAGTTGATGAGAGCACGAGCCCGACTAGTCAACAAGGGCACAAGTACGAGCACGAGTAGTCTGAACGCGTTCAGATTCTTCGGGCTCGGTGAGGTGGCTCGTCGACAAGCCCGAGTAATGTGGACCGACTCACGAGCAGCGATACAAGTATTGCACGAGTAACGCATGCCAGAGGCTCGTCTGGCACCGCTTGATGTCGGTACGAGTCAAAGCCTCTCGAAGTAACTGAATTCTCAACCCTCAGTTGACGAGAGCACGAGCCTGAGCCGAACAAGGGCACGAGCAGTCTGAATGACCCAAACACTTAGAAAGTTCTGAGTAGTTTGAGAACAAAAATAGTTTGAAATACAAGAAGCAGAAGTAATTTGCATTTTTCATTAGAAAAGTAATTAATTACAATTACATTTTACAAAGTTTCAAATAGTAATTGGCAGTGAATTACTAATTAATTGGAAAAAAAAAATTAAATTACAGTAATTTGTTACTTTTGACAATCAGGAATAGTTAACGAATGTTTCGAGTAGTTTGAGAATAGAAATAGTTTAAAATACAACAACAAAAGCAATTTAAAAAATAATTAAAAACAATAATATTTTTAAATAGAAAATGTATTTAATTATAATTGAAAATCACAAAAAGTTTCAAAAAAAGTGAGGTAAATTACTAATTACTTGAAAAAGTATTTTAATGCAAATTAACGCAAGTTCCGAAGTAGTTTGAGAACAAAAATAGTTTAAAATACAAATATAAAGGTAATTAAAAAGTAATTGGGTTTTTCATTAGAAAAGGCAATTAATTACAATTGCAACTTATATAGTTTCAAAAGTAATGGTGGTAAATTGCTGATTAATTGAAAAAGGAATTTAATCACGTTATTGCAATACTACATTTAAACTATTCGGAACCTCTGTTAACTATTCCTGAATGTTAAAATTCAGGAATAGTTGACAGAGGTTCCGAATAGTTTAAATTGCAAATACAAAAGTAAATTTGAAAAAAGTACAATAATTAAAAAGTAATTACATTTTGCATTAGAACAGGTAATTACAATTCAAAATTGCAAAGTTTCGTATCTACTTACTAATTAATTGGAAAAGTAATTTAATTACAGTAATTTGTTACTTTTGATAGTCAGGAATAGTTAATGAATGTTTCAAGTAGTTTGAGAAAAGAAATAATTTAAAAGGCAACAACAAAAGTAATTTATAAAGTAATTAAAAACAATAGCATTTTTAAATAGATAATGTATTTAATTACAATTGCAAATTGCAAAATTTTCAAATAGAAATTGGTGGTGAATTAAGAATTAATTGAAAATGTAATTTCATTATGGTAATTTCTTACTTTTGACAATCAAGATTAGTTAAGAAAAGTTTCGAGTAGTTTGAGAACAAAAGTAATTTGAAAAGTAACTGCATTTTTAAAATACTAATGGTGGTAAATTATTAATTACTTTTTCTAATGAAAATTTTTGTTCTAAAGCTACTCGAAGCTTTTGTTAACCATTCCTGTCAAAAGTAACAAAATTACTGTAATAAAATTACATTTCCAATTAATTAGTAATTCACCACCATTAATATTTGAAAATTTTGTAATTTGTAATTGTAATTAAATATATTCTCTATTTTAAAACTAGTGGGGTGTAACCCTTCATAAATGACGGGAGCCAAATTCACATTCAATTGTGCCCAGCATTAGAATTTCTTTTCCTCCGCCCTTTTATGACGTCAGACCAAGTAACAAACCAATTAGAAATTGATGACGTTCATAAAAGAAATTCTAATGCTGGGCACAACTGCCTGTGATAAACTGTAGTTTAATTTTGCTACTATTATCCCCTCCCCTTTTTATATTTGAAAGGGATAATGAGTTTTTCATTTTCTCTGGTGTGCGCATGCGCGTCGTTTGTTCCTTTTTTACTCTTATCTTTTCAATTTCAGTCACCCCTCCCCCTTTTTTCCTTCTTCCTCTTCTACACTTTCCAACCATTTCCCCTTTCCAATTTCAGTCACCCCTCTCACTTTTTCCCCCTCCACGTTTTTCTCTCTCGCTCTCTCTCTCCCCCTCTCCTCTACACTTTCCAACCTTTTCCCCTCCAATTTAATATCATTTGGTTCTTGGATGGGAAGGGTGCAACATATAGTTGACCTTGAGAAAAAAAAGCGGTTCATTTATTTATTTAAATTTATATAAATTCAGATGTGCTTCAAGGTTTTTGTCCTTGTTTGTACAGCGTTAGGTCACACACACACAGACGGGCTTAATATATACATAATAATGCTATTGTTTTTAATTACTTTTTAAATTGCGTTTGTTGTTAATTATAGTATATTTGCAACTGTATGAAAAATTAACTTTTTTTTTTCAAAACTTTTAATATTTTGAACAAAAAAAAAATTGTTCAAAATTTAATTTTTAACTAAATTTTTCTCAAGTTTTTCTTTTTGTCACCTGTTGCTTTGTCATTAACAACAACTCTTACTTTTATCTTTTATTTATTTTCTTAACTTGACTTTTTCCAAAGCCGAAAATAAATATTCTAAATTTACAACAGACTCTTGTTTGAGAGAAAGAGAGAGAGAGAGAGAGAGAGAGAGAGAGAGAGAGAAAGAGAAATATTTTAAGCCCATTGGATTCATTGAATATGACATTGGTTGAAAATTATTGCAATGTGTGAGTTTGAGTTTGCACTAAATGCCGTCTACATCATCATCATCATCATCATCATCACAGACAATGTAACTTAAAAATGCGTTTATTTTTAGAATTGAAACTTTCAACAAAGTTTTAAAAAACCACAAAATGAGTTTTAAAAGTTTTATTAAGATGGGGGGTTTATGGATGAAATGGTTTATATATTGACAATGCATCTTGCAGCACTTGGATCTTAAGGTCCCTCTGCCATAGGCCAACAAGGGGCTGCTTGCAGAATATTTTTTTGGTTGTTGTAATAATAATTGTAACAGCTGATTTTCGAACTTTTTTTTGGATTATTTTTGTCTTTTCTCGGAAGAGCAAAATGAATAAGAAACTAGAAAGTGTTTTAGAAACTAGAATGTGGTATAGCTAAATCCACTTGAGGATATTTTTTTATGTAAGATATCTTTCAAAATAAACTTTTTATAGAGTTCTGTCATTTTCAAACTGCAATAAAAAGTTTATTTAAAAAAAATACCTTCTTAAGTGATTGAGCTATAGTTTCTAAAACACTTTCTAGTTTCTTATTCATTTTGCAGCCTGAAAGACAGGATAATCATAGTTGGAGAAATTAACATAAAAGTTTATTTTGAAAGATATCGAGCGTGACAACGCTACTTAATTGAGTGACTTTACTGATAATTTACCCGATAATTTAAATGCATTTAAATAATAAACATGTTCTACAGAGCCCTGTGAAGGCCAAACAATATGTCGAATTCAATTTATTCAGTTAATTAATCTGAAAATATTGAGTTAATACTTAAATATAAAATATATAAACTATTGACATTAAAATATTGATTTAGTATTTCAATTTAAAATATTAATAATAAAGTCAATTTTTAATTTGGTTCATGTGTCCTTAACTGGATTCCGTATAATTCACCTAAACACATTTAATTTGAATTCATTTAACTCATGTGTGTGTACAAGGTATTAGATTAGTTATCAAGCCATCTTTAATTAAAAATTAAAGAAAAAAAACTGTATTTTCATGTAATTTTAATTGAAAATTTCAAGGATTTTCTTGACATTTTTAATTCTGAAAATATCTCAAAATTATAATGGTAATGAATAAAAAATTAGAAAGTGTTTTAGAAACTAGAAGGGAGTAGCTTAAGCCCGCCACACACACACACGTTCCGGTAAACCTGTCAGGCGACGTGCCTATGCAGTCACGCCTGTACAGGTTAACCGGACGATCAGAGTGCACCCACCACCTTCCTGTAAGCCTTTCGGGTATGCCTGCATCGTGCACATGCTCTGGTAAAACTGCCACCATTCAAACTTTCTGTCGTCTGCGACACAGGCAGTTGGGCGCAGCCAGAAAAAATTCTGTTATAGCCCCGCCCTTTTATGAGCATCAGACCAATAACAATCAGACTAAACTTTTCTGGCTGTGCCCAACTGCACCTGAACTGATGCCTGCCACGCGACTACACACAGGCAATTGTGCCCAGCATTAAAATTTTATTGGCTCTGCCCCTTTATGAGCATCATTCATTTCTATTTGGTTTGTTACTTGGTCTGATGTCACATGCCCCGCCCTTTTCAATTTGTAATTGGTTGATATTTGGTCTGACGCTCATAAAAAGGCGGGGCCAATAACATTTTAATGCTTGGCACAATTGCCTGTGTGACTACACATGCTCCGGTTTGCCACAGGCATTTAGAAATCGGGACGAACACAAGTAGGCTCCGCCCTTTTTATGACGACCGGCAACTTCTAATTGGTAGGTTATGTGGTCTGACGTCACATGCTCCGCCCTTTTCAACGTCGAACCACACAACAAACCAATTAGAAGTTGCCGGTCGTCATAAAAAGGGGCGGAGCCAACTTGTGTTCGTCCCGATTTCTAAATGCCTGTCCGGTTTGCCTGCGCAGGTCTGACTTGTGTAGGCCGCTCCTGTGTACAGGCAGTTAGAAACAGGTCAGAACTTCAGTTGGCTCCGCCCTTGTTATGACGACCGGCAACTTCTAATTGGTTTGTTGTGTGGTTGGTGGTTGAAAAGGGCGGAGCATGTGACGTTAGACTACATAACCAACCAATTAGAAGTTGCGTTCGTCATAAAAGGGCGGAGCCAACTTGTGTTCGTCCCGATTTCTAAATGCCTGTGGCAAACCAGTGCATGT
This sequence comes from Brachycybe producta, assembly GCA_036925085.1. Classification (NCBI taxonomy): domain Eukaryota; kingdom Metazoa; phylum Arthropoda; class Diplopoda; order Playtdesmida; family Andrognathidae; genus Brachycybe; species Brachycybe producta. The sequence goes on from JAUPFP010000001.1 coordinate 22,026,416, forward strand.
GTAGACACACAGGCAATCGTGCCCAGCATTAAAATTTTATTGGCCCCGCCCTTTTATGAGCGTCAGACCAAATATCAACCAATTACAAATTGAAAAGGGCGGGGCATGTGACATCAGACTACATAACCAGCCAATTAGAAGTTGCCGGTCGTCATAACAAGGGCGGAGCCAACTGAAGTTCTGACCTATTTCTAACTGCCTGTCTCCTGTGCAGACAGGCATACCTGAAAGGTTTACCGGAATGTGTCTGTCTGGCAGCCTTAAGAGGGAATTTTTATGTTGATGATGATATCTTTGAAAATTAACTTTTTAGGGACAAAAATTTAAAAAAAAAATGCTTAAAATTGGGCCATTTTCAAAGTCTCAAAAAATACTTAATTTTGATAGATTCAGAGCTTTACCCTTTCTAGTTTCTTAAAACACTTTCAAGTTTTTCTCTTAATTTTACTTTTTTTTTCTGGAGTTATATATGAACCATTTTGGTTGTAATTTTCAAAATGTGGAAGAAAAAAAAAGGGGAAAATATAAAGCCTTGAAAAAAAAAATTGGGCAAATTCTTTGACAAAAAGCCAACATAAAATTGTGTTTTCTTTATTCCCTTCGGGGATCCTTCGGTAAGAAATATATTTTGGTCTTTTTTTTGTGGTGTCACCGTTCCCCTTATTTTCACAAGCCAAACCATGTTTACAATTTGTGGGTCTTTTTTTCAGAGAAACACTTTTTACCAACATTTTTTGGTTTTGGTTTAGTTTCTTTGGATTCACTGAATCCAAACTAGAAATTCAACAAAAAAATAAAGTTAGCCTCAAGGTTAGCAAAAAAAAATACACATTTATTTGTGCTAAAACAATAATTAATGCAACATTAGCATTCACTGAACTGTTTAAAATTTATTTTTTCAGATATAAATTTCGAAATTGCAATCAAAACTAAAAACAGCAACACAAATGAGTCGTATTCTTAATGGTTTTTTTTAGTTCAAATCAAGTGCTAAATTCGTCAATTTCTATCAAAAGTTCATGGCTTTTTAGCCATTACCTTTAACTTATAGACAACCATTATGAGTTACTACCCTTAGTCCTGACTGAATAAGTGCTAAACTTAATTAGAAATAAATTTTCTGAAATAGAAAAGTAAAATGTCAAAGGAGCTAAATTCGAAAATAGTTGTTTAAGAGCCAAACTGAACAGTTAAGCTTGCTGCTAATTTAAATATTCTTTAGCACTTTCATCAGTTTAGCTTATTTCCACACTCTTCACTCTTCAGCTCTTGTCCTGTTTAACACTTGTCTAGTTAAACTGTTCAGCAGTTAATACTTGTCTAGTTGAGTTGTTTAGCTATTTAGCAAGTGTCCAGTTTGGCTCTTCCGTAGTTAAGCTGTTGTCTAGTTTAGCTATTGAGCAGTTTGGCACTTTTCCAGTTACGCTCTTGTCCAGTTTGATTAAATTGTCCAGTTTGGCGCTTGTCCAGTTAAGCACTTGTCCAGTTAAGCACTTGTCCAGTTAAGCTCTTGAACAGTTTAGCACTTGTCCAGTTAAGCTCTTGAGCAGTTTAGTATTTGTCCAGTTAAGCTCTTGTCCAGTTTGGCTCTTGAGCAGTTTAGCACTTGTCCAGTTTGGCACTTGAGCAGTTAAGCACTTGTCCAGTTAAGCTCTTGTCCAGTTTGGCTCTTGAGCAGTTTAGCACTTGTCCAGTTTGGCTCTTGAGCAGTTTAGCACTTGTCCAGTTTGGCTCTTGAGCAGTTTAGCACTTGTCCAGTTTGGCTCTTGAGCAGTTAAGCACTTGTCCAGTTAAGCTCTTGTCCAGTTAAGCTCTTGTTCAGTTAAGCTCTTGTCCAGTTAAGCACTTGTCCAGTTTAGCTGTTTTTCATTTTACCACTGCTAGTTAAGGTGGGATATCTGTTACCATATGCTGCTATATGCATTGAACACAGAATCTATAATCACTAGCAAACACTTCGTTTTTACCAATCTGTCATATGTGTGTGTGTGTGTGTGTGTGTCCCGTGTAGCCTCACCCTGACCCTGATCGCATGGCTTTCGCAACGGAAAAATACTCTCGAAACAGCTAATAATAATAGTACTAATAATAATAATAATAATAATAATAATAATAAAATACAAGATGCTTTTCTCATTGGCTTTGCATCTGTCTTTGGTGTTTGTTTTTTCGCTTTTTGGCAGGGTCTTTGAACGCGTCGTTTACTACTTCGACACTTTTCTCAGCCTCATTCCACTGTCCTTCGTACTGGGCGTTTACGTGACCCTCGTTGTGACCCGATGGTGGCAACAATTTCTCGCCATTCCCTGGCCTGACAAGTAAGTCTTTATTTTTAATTCGATTCCCCTCCCTCCTCCCTTTTTTAGCCTTTTTGCAAAGTTGGTTATGGCTTGCGACAGTGCACTCAACTTTATTCCGTTGACGTTCATCACCGGTTTTTACGTTACTTTTGTGGCTGCACGGTGGTGGAAACAGTACGTGGCTATTCCGTGGCCAGATAGGTAAGTTTGAAAGTTTTTCAAAGACGATGTCGTTTTGGTAAAACTATCTCCAGATCTCGACAACTTCCTCGGTGTCGGACTTGGTGTCACTAAAGTTGCAATTGTAAAAGATGGTTTTCTTGAAGTTTATAGACTTATTGAGGTTTTAATGGTGTTTGTTACTGATTTCTTCCAGAAACTTTAATGAATTTCTTGAAGACAATGAAAACTTTCTTGAAGACTGAAGAATTTCTTGAAAAGTTTAAGTATTTCTTGAAGAAATCTAACAATTTTTTCAGAAGTTTCAAAGAACGTCTTCGAGAAACTTCAAAGATTGGTTTTGAAGAAACTTTAAAGAATTTCTTCCAGAAATTTTAAAGAATTTCTTCCAAAACTTTTAATGAATTTCTTCCAGAAATTTTAAAGAATTTCTTCCAGGAATTTTAAAGAATTCCTTCCAGTAATTTTAAAGAATTCTTCCAGAAATTTTAATGAATTTCTTCCAGAAATTTTAAAGAATTTCGTCCAGAAATTTTAAAGAATTTCTTCCAGAAATTTTAATGAATTTCTTCCAGAAATTTTAATGAATTTCTTCCAGAAATTTTAAAGAATTTCTTTCAAAATTTTTAAAGAATTTCTTCCAGGAATTTTAAAGAATTTCTTCCAGAAATTTTAAAGAATTTCTTCCAGGAATTTTAAAAAATTCCTTCCAGAAATTTTAAAGAATTTCTTCCAGAAATTTTAAAGAATTTCTTCCAGAAATTTTAAAGAATTTCTTGCAGAAATTTTAAAGAATTTCTTGCAGAAATTTTAAAGAATTTCTTCCAGAAATTTTAAAGAATTTCTTCCAGAAATTTTAAAGAATTTCTTCCAGGAATTTTAAAAAATTCCTTCCAGAAATTTTAAAGAATTTCTTCCAGAAATTTTAAAGAATTTCTTCCAGAAATTTTAAAGAATTTCTTCCAGAAATTTTAAAGAATTTCTTGCAGAAATTTTAAAGAATTTCTTGCAGAAATTTTAAAGAATTTCTTCCAGAAATTTTAAAGAATTTTTTCCAGAAATTTTAATGAATTTCTTCCAGAAACTTGAAAGAATTTCAACGGTGTCGGAATTTTCTCTACAAAACTTAAAACCTGTAAACAATAAATATGATTTTATTGATTTTTACTGATTTGAGTTTGGTGTTCGTTTACGTATAGGATTGCTCATTGTCTGTCACTTTACGTATCGGGAAATGACGAAAGGTCACGTATTGTACGCCGTACATTGACTCGCTACCTCAACCTGAGCCTCGTTCTCGTGTTGCGTTCCATCAGTATGGCTGTTAAAAAGAGGTTTCCGACGTTGCAACATTTGGTAGAGGGAGGTTGGTGGGTGCAACTGTCCTTTAAACTGAAAACAAAATTAATTATAATTAGGGCTCGGATTTTTATGCAAAATCAAGCATATTTTTCTCATCATCATCATCATCATCAGTAGAGGAACTGTAATTATGAAGTTTTCTAACCAAAAATGGCTAGTTAGAGGCTAGATGTACTGGTTACTATCAGTTGTCAACCAAAGTTCTAGCGTCTAGCCAGTATTTTTGATTGAAAAAAATCTAATTGTTGGTTGATGTAAACAGGATTGTTACTTCACAATTGGCTCTTGGGCCACAGATTGAGAAACACTTGCTTGATATTGCATAAAAATCCGAGCCCTAAGTATTATATTTTTTACACACTCTGTACTGTAAAGGAACTTGTAACTGTATTGGTATTTTTTTGAAGAAACATAAGTTTGAAAATTTCTTGAAAAAAAAAACTCTTGAGAAACTAAAAACTTTGTTCAATAAGCTTTAAAGAATTTCTTCCAGAAAATTTGAAAAAACTTCTTCCAGAAAGTTCAAAGTTTATTCCAGAATCCTAAGTTTTTTTTTCAGAATTTTTAAAGAATTTCTTCTGAACACTTGAAAGGTTTTTTAAGAAACTTGAAAGATTTTCTTAAGAAACTTGAATGATTTTCTTAAGAAACCTTGAAAGATTTTCTTAAGCAACCTTGAAAGATTTTCTTAAGAAACCTGAAAGATTTTCTTAAGAAACTTGAAAGATTTTCTTAAGAAACTTGAAAGATTTTCTTAAGAAACTTGAAAGATTTTCTTAAGAAACTTGAAAGATTTTCTTAAGAAACTTGAAAGATTTTCTTAAGAAACTTGAAAGATTTTCTTAAGAAACTTGAAAGATTTTCTTAAGAAACTTGAAAGATTTTCTTAAGAAACTTGAAAGATTTTCTTAAGAAACTTGAAAGATTTTCTTAAGAAACCTGAAAGATTTCCTTAAGAAACTTGAAAGATTTTCTTAAGAAACTTGAATGATTTTCTTAAGAAACTTAAAAGATTTTCTTTCATAAATTTTTAAGAACTTCTCAGAAATTTTAAAGAACTTCCTTTCAGAAACATTAAAGAATTTCCTTCAAAAATTTGAAAGTTTCTTGCAGAAACCTGTAAATTCCTTTTTTTTCAACTTTCTGGAAGGAACTGTCACGTTTCTTAAAGATATTCTTTACAGTTACTTTAGTTGAATTGCAGTTACTTTTCTGAAAGCAACTGTAGTTTTTCTCTCCCCCCGCCCCCAATATAGCAAAGTATTCAAGACTATTAATATTTCTAAAATGAATTTTAAGACATTGTAAATTGTAATGCTGATGGATGTTTTGTTTCGTTTTTTTTTCGAGTAATTATATAGGTTTCATGACCAAAGTGGAACTGGATATTTTTCAGTCCGTTCCATCTTCCGAATTCAACACTTATTGGATTCCCTGCACTTGGTTCATTAATTTAATCAAAGAGGCTAAAAGGGGAGACTTAATTACGGACAGCCAAGGATTAAAACTTGTAATCGAAGTACGTTCTCGTGCTGCGGTTTTTTTTTAAATTTTTACTAATAGTCTCTCTGCCACAGGCCCTCTGAGCTCATTGCAAAGTTGGAACTCAAAAAGATTTTTTTTAAATATAATTTCTTTATAATAATTTGTAAAAGTAATCGAAGTTTTACTTTTATGAAAGTAACTGTAACTCAAGTCGTTTTCATAAAAGTGAAAGAAATCAATTGAAATTAAAGTAATTGTAACTTCAGTTATTTTCATTTAACGAAAACTTAAATTTCTTAAAGAAAAATAACTAACTCCAGTTATTTTCATATAAGTAAAATTTCAAATGTTGCAAGAAAAGTAACTGTAACTCAAGTTACTTTTCTTGAAACAGTTGAAATTTCACTTCTATAAAAATAACTGGAATTACAATTACTTTAATTTCAATTGATTTTTCACTTTTATGAAAATAACTTGAGTAACTCAAGTTACTTTCATAAATTCAAGTTTTACTTCTATGAAAGTAACTTGAGTTACAGCTGCTTTAGTTACAGTTACTTTTCTTAAAGTGATTGAAGTTTTACGTTTCTGAAAGTAACTTTAGTTAAATTTACTTGTAGAAAAATAACCTTAAACATGCAGTTCTGCTTTTGTTTTGTTTTTTATTGAAGGAGTTTAACGAATTCCGATCGAAATGCGGACTCCTGTGGAGTTACGATTGGGTCAGCATCCCTTTGGTGTACACTCAGGTTTACGATCCTCGAAAGCTTTTTTTATATACGGTGCCTTCGAAGAGTGTTCTCGATAATTGTAATTCTCTTTCGGTTTGTGTGTGTTTTTAGGTTGTGACTTTGGCGACTTATTCGTTCTTTGCCGCCTGCGTCATCGGACGGCAATACGTGGCTTTACCCGATCCAGAGTTGAATAAGAACCGTGTCGATCTCTATGTTCCGATCTCGACCATTCTACAGTTCTTTTTTTACATGGGGCTTTTAAAAGTGAAATAACCTGTCGAATTATAAATGTTGTCTTTGTTTCTTGTGTCAAATTTGACGGATAATTTGGGCATTTTTTTTTTGTTGTTATTTGAAGGTGGCCGAAGCTCTGATTAATCCTTTCGGAGATGACGACGAAGATTTCGAACTAAATTGGATGATCGACAGACATTTAAAAGTATTGATTTTAAAATTTATTTTAAAACATAGAACATTATAATTAATTTTTTTTCATTTTTTACATTTAGCCTCGAATTCACGAAGAAAATTTTTGTTAAAATTATCCAATTATGAAGAAGAAAAAAATATTTTAAATAAAATATTAATTATTTTTATTATAAAAAAAATCTAAGACCCAAATTCAAGAAGGAGACTTACGACTTGAGGTTCAACTTGAAATCTCTAAACAGGAGTTATGAACATCGAAAAGATTTTTTCGAAAATATATTTTTTTTCTTCTAAAAACAGTTACAATTTATGTTGGAACCCTGTTTAGAGGCGTTAAGTTGAAAGTTCAAGCCGTAAGTTTCTTTCTTGAATTTGAGCCTTAAATTTCTTTTAAATTAATAAAAAGATTACATCATAATTTAATTTAAATGTTTTTATTTTTTATATATTTTTGATAATTTCTAATTTTTAATTATTTTTTTTACGTTTTTTTTTTTTAAAAATTATTCAAAATTTGATATTTTAATTTGAAATTCCTATTTCAAAATTTAATATTTTAATTTAAAATTTGTTTTTCAAAATTTAATATTTTAATTTAAAATTTGTTTTTCAAAATTTGATATTTTAGTTTAATTTTTTATTCAAAATTTAATTTTTGACTTCAAAATTTAATATTTTAATTTAATTTTTTATTCAAAATTTAATATTTTAATTTAAAATTTGTATTTCAAAATTTTATATTTTAAATTTATTTTTTTATTAAAAATTTAATATTTTAATTTAAAATTTTTTATTCAAAATTTAATATTTTAATTTAATTTGTTATTCAAAATTTGATATTTTAATTTGAAATTTGTATTGAAAATTTAATATTTTAATTTATTAATTTTACTTCAAAATTTATATTTCAAAATTAAAAATTTTAATTTAAAAGTTTATTAAAGTGGTTTAAAGTGTAAACTCAACTTGAACTTTCATTATGTCATCTTTTAGAAGCAAAATGAATGGAAACTCGAAAGGTTTTTTAAAACTAGAAGGGTAACTGAATCCACCTAAGAGTATTTTCATGTATGATTGATTATCTTTTAAAATAAGTTTTTGTTACATTAGTTTTGATAACGAGCGAAGTTGTATACAAGTTTTTATTAATTTTTGTCTCTTAAAAGTTTAATTCAAAAGATATCTCTTGAAAATATTATTATTAAGTGATTGAGCTACCATTCTAGTATCTAACACACTTTGAGTTTCTCCTTAGTTGTTGTTATTCTGTTAATTTTTAATTTAATTTAAAAAATAATAAAATATTTTGTAAAAAATATAGGTTTGAATTTGTTCGTTAGGTTTGTTATCTGGTTGTCGACACTCTTCTGAGTCGAAATCCTCCGTTAGTTAAAGATCAACATTACGACGATCCGGAACCGACCTTAGCTTACACGAAAGCTGCGATGATGTACAAGAAGAAGACTTTCCGTGGTTCCGTAGCAGCCGTGCTGTAAGATATATACAAACATTACGGGGTTTCTTCGATCGTAATACCTCGTCTCTTTTCAGAGTTCCCGAAGAGGAACAGAAGATGGTTATGCCGGAGATCGTCGAAGAGGACGAAGAAAACTCCGAATACACATCCGATCTATCGATCAACAAACATTCAAACTCCATTATGAATTTAATTAGTAATTTCTAATTTAAGATTAATTTCTTTAACGAAGTTGAGAGTTGCCTTAATTTGCACTGAAGAAATAACAAAAACATTTCTTAGTAGCAAAATGTTAATAACAAATATATTTGTTATTAATATTTTGAACAAAAAACATTATTGTTAATTAACAATAATTTTTTTACTGTTTTGGGGAAATGTCGACAGCAAAATTGCTAATAACAATGTTTTTGACAAAAATGTTGTCAACACTGTTAATAACATTCTACTCGTGGATTAGTTTCCTGTCCGACATGCTATACCAACATTTTTATAAAAAACATTGTTATTAGCATTTTGTTTATTAACATTTACCCGAAACAAAATGCTAATAACAATGTTTTTGATAAAAATGTTGGTATAGCATGTCTGACAGGAAACTGATCCACAAGTGGGATTTTATTAACAGTGTTGACAACAGAAATAACTTGCTAATAACATCCTTTGATCAAGGTGGATTTACACAAAAGAAATAGCATAACCGTTGTTAGTAGCAAAATGTTAATAACAAATATTGTTAATTAACAATATTTTTTTACTGTTTTTGGTAAATGTCCATAAACAACATTGCTAATAACAATGTATTTTGACAAAAATGTTGGTAGCATGTCGGCTGGAAACTGATCCACAAGTGGGTTGTTATTAACAGTGTTGACAACAGAAATAACTTGTTAATAACATCCTTTGATCAAGGTGGATTTACACAAAAGAAATAGCAAAACCGTTGTTAGTAGTAAAATGTTAATAACAAATATTGTTAATTAACAATATTTTTTTTACTGTTTTTGGTAAACGTCCATAAACAACATTGCTAATAACAATGTTTTTGAGAAAAATGTTGTTGACACTGTTAATAACATTCTACTCGTGGATCAGTTTCCTGTCCGACATGCTATACCAACATTTTTTTTTATCAAAAACATTGTTATTAGCATTTTGTTTTGGGTAAATGTTAATAAACAAAATGCTAATAACAATGTTTTTGACAAAAGGAGTGTGTTTACGCTTTTAAAACCACCCTTAAATAGTCGCAACTCTAGTCTCTTATATCGAGTGCCGCGAGGTTACGGAACGGTAAAAGCTTTATGATTTCTCTCTGCAGGTTGGACGACGGCGGCCGGTGGACGCATGTTGCATCCAAAGAGAAGTCTGGCCGAAGAGTTTAAAGCGCATCGTTCGTTGAGCGTAACCGAAGACATCATAAACATGGATGTCGGATACATGAAGCCGAAACAAGCACCGGACACGACTTCGGAGAATACGAACGAACCCACACGCACATCAGGTATCAGGGGGTAAGATTTGTCTCCTTACCCCTTAGCCTCATTTCTGAGGCCGTTAATGGGGTACCAGACCAGTTTCAAAACAAAAGAAAGGGGGAAAAGTTGTTTTTGTCTTTGTAATTTTGTTTTTGTTTTGGAACTTTAAAATACATTTCAACTGGTTTGGTCGAAATTTGTGAAAAATTTAAACTTAGATCTTTAAATTTTGTGCGTGTTTGTGTGTACATTTATCAAAATAGACATAAAAGTTACTGTTTTAAAAGCAACTTTTAAGAACAAAATTCAAAGTTAATTAAGGCTCGACCCCATATCATGCTGACAAAAGAGCAACATGAGTTCGAGACAAAAACACAACAAAAATACCAGAAAAAAGCAGATCTTGAAAACAAAACAAAATCCTGAAACGACAAAAGTGCAACATGAATTCGAGACAAAAACACAACAAAAATACCAGAAAAAAGCAGATCCTGAAAACAAAACAAAAGTGCAACATGAGTTCGAGACAAAAATACCAGAAAAAACCAGATCTTGAAAACAAAACAAAAACCTGAAACAACAAAAGTGCAACATGAGTTTGAGACGAAAACACAACAAAAATACCAGAAAAAAGCAGATCTTGAAAACAAAACAAAAGTGCAACATGAGTTCAAGACAAAAACACAACAAAAAATACCAGAAAAAAGCAGATCTTGAAAACAAAACAAAAACCTATAACAACAAAAGTGCAACATGAGTTTGAGACAAAAACACAACAAAAAATACCAGAAAAAAGCAGATCTTGAAAACAAAACAAAAGTGCAACATGAGTTCGAGACAAAAATACCAGAAAAAACCAGATCTTGAAAACAAAACAAAAACCTGAAACAACAAAAGTGCAACATGAGTTTGAGACAAAAACACAACAAAAATACCAGAAAAAAGCAGATCTTGAAAACAAAACATAAGTGCAACATGAGTTCAAGACAAAAACACAACAAAAAATACCAGAAAAAAAGCAGATCTTGAAAACAAAACAAAAACCTGAAACAACAAAAGTGCAACATGAGTTTGAGACAAAAACACAACAAAAAATACCAGAAAAAAAGCAGATCTTGAAAACAAAACAAAAGTGCAACATAAGTTCAAGACAAAAACACAACAAAAAAAAAACCAGAAAAAAACCAGATCTTGAAAACCAAACAAAAACCTGAAACAACAAAAGTGCAACATCAGTTCGAGACAAAAACACAACAAAAATACCAGAAAAAAGCAGATTTTGAAAACAAAAAAACTGAAGCAACTGTCAGTAGTACTCAAGACAATACCACAACAGATTTGTGACGCAAAACACAAACAAAACTGGGTTTTGTTTCGGTACAAATGACGAAAAATAGGAGTCTGTTCCTTAAAAGTTGCTTCTAAAATATGCGGCATAACCAAAGTTCTATTTATTCCTTTTATCTTTACGATTAGCATTAAATAACTATCTTTTTCAGGCTTTTTTCTACATCGTTGGCTTGTTCGTCTGAAAGCGTACATCTTAGCAAAATTATGAGCCATAAAAGTGGTTCGAGTGTGGTTCAGCGTGGAGAGAGTTTCTCCGGACATAGCAAAGGAACCGAATCTATCGACACCGGTCAACTAGACTCGATAGCTTCTCGTACTAAATCGAGAAGCCTCGATATAGGCGAGCAACGTCGAAAGTTCGAAGAAGATAGTTTGACGAGCCAACGGAACAGATCTCGATCTTGCGTTCCACGGCTTCGAGACCTAAAACGAAAACGAAAACGACAACAACAGCAACAAAAGGACAATCTTCTCGAAGAACAGAAGTTAGACAAAAAGCGTCCGTGGCGGTCGAAAGAATCGATTCCGATCACAGAGATTACGGAACTTGACGACATCGAAGTGTCCGTTCCGTTAGAGGAAGTATCGAAGTGCGGAGCCGCAACAGCATTGTCGTACAGTCTTCCGAGTCTCCATCTCAGAGTTCCCGTGGATAACACGACGTTGCAGATCGAAGAGCCAAACGTCGACGATGACGAAGACGACGAAGACACAACGGATGTCGAAGAATATTCGTCTCCAAACCACAGTCCTGAAACAAAAAGAATGTTAGAACCGATCCAACCTATGCAGCAATATGGACCTGATAACGGCGTCAGTGCGACGGTCAATCCATTTCATCGTCATTACCATCAACCCGTTAAAAAGGACTTGTCGCCACCGACGTCAAAACGCTCGACCGTCGCTACGACACCGAAACATCTCGTGTAGCAGTGCGAGTTTTATTATTCGAAAAGAAAAAAAAAGGAGACATAAAAATCGAGTTGTGGTTGGCTCGATGTCGGCATGCCGTGAAATGGCTTAAAGTGGTTGCGGAACAACTTTGCATCGGTGCTTGCGAGTTAATAGTGATAAGGGCATGCAAAGAGATTCAGCCGTAAAAGGCTATTTTATAAGTGATTCGAAAAAGAAAAAAGAAATGGAAGATAAACATTTCGTTATCATTTCGTGTTTTAGATTCAAAGTTTGTTAGAAACTAGAATAGTAAATGAATAGACTAGATAGTATGATATCTGTCAAAATAAACTTTTTTTTAGAAAAGATTGGAACTTTTCAAGAAAGTTTGAAACTTCTCGAGAAAGTTCCGGAACTTCTCGAGAAAGTTTGGAACTTCTCGAGAAAGTTTGGAACTTCTCGAGAAAGTTTGAAACTTTTCGAGAAAGTTTGGAACTTTTCGAGAAAGTTTGGAACTTTTCGAGAAAGTTTGGAACTTCTCGAGAAAGTTTGGAACTTTTCGAGAAAGTTTGGAACTTCTCGAGAAAGTTTGGAACTCGAGAAGTTCCAAACTTTCTCGAAAAGTTCCAAACTTTCTCGAGAAGTTCCAAACTTTCTCGAGAAGTTCCAAACTTTTATTTCATTCATTTACTAATTTCTAGTTTCTACGAAACTTTGAATTTCAACATAAAGTTGTCTGAGTAACTTAAACTTTCTTAACCGTTACGGCTATATTTTTTTTTTTTTGCAACCACACGCGTTCAAGTTTTCAGCGTTCCAAACAAAAGCTGTGCAAATATGAATCCAAACACAAAAAATCTTTCTTTCACTTTCTTGAAATGAAAGGAGAGAGTTTACGAGAATACGGGCGCGACAACCACGCAAGATATACGGATCACGGTATCCTCGCAAGAAAGAGGGAGAGAAAGAGGACATTCTTCGCTGACCACTTGTTTGCATTCTTTGTTTGTTTTTTTCATTCTTCTTAATCAGTAATTCTCTTTTTAAGTTTCATGCACCGATCGAGATGTTTACGGCAAAGTGGCTCGATTATCTACTTCGACGGGTGTTTACGATACGAAAACGCGATCGTATCGTAAACCCGTGGACTCGAAAGATTGGTTTCGCATCGAAACATGGGTGTTGTTGTGGTTTCCAGAGAAAGAGAAAGAGACACGAAACAAACTCTTCTGGAATGAACGCCGTAATAAATAAAAAAAAGCAACAAAGTCGGGAACAGGAATGTTTAATATTGATTACAGATTCTTTTCAATATGGTTACTTTTTCATCGATTTCTGGGTTAAATTTTTCGAACTCCAAGAGATCGATGAAACAACAGAACCATGAAAATGAATTAATTGAAAATTCGGTTCCTTTTTAATTTAATTTCTTTGCTGTGATTTGAGAGAAATAAAAAATTCAGAAAAGACACTCAAGTGTTTTTCTACGAATTTGTTTTTTTTAGAAACAATTTAAAACAAAAATAATTCTTAAGACCCGATCCACATCAAGCGGACAAAAGTGCAACAAGAGTTCGAGACAAAACCACAACAAAATGCAAGAAAAAGCAGATTTTAAAATTAAAACAAAACTGAAACAACTGTCAGCAATTTGAATTTGAATTTGAAAAATTACTCTGCAAGCAGCCATAAAGGCCTATGGCAGAGGGACAAGAGTCCAAGTGCAGCATAGAGAATGCATTGTCAAAACCAGAAAATATAAAACCCCATTGATATAAACCCAATGCTCTAGACAAAATGCTCGAAACAAAACCACAACAAATTTGTGACATAACGCAAACAAATTTGGGTTTTGTTTTTGTTTTTCTATAGCTGTCCCTACGTAAAGTACGCAACTTGTTCTGTTGTTGTTTTAATACTAATTGTCCACAACTGAACAGACAACAGTTGACAAAATGTTGAGTAAAACAGAGACAAAACACAAACATTTTGTTGTTTACCCACTTGAGCTGGGACACGGAATTGTTTGTGAAATTCAAGACAAAACAAAAACAAAACACAAAAGTCGCAGAAATGTTAGGCCAGATCGACATCAAGATGAGAAAACACAAACAAAACAGAAACTCAGCGTTTCGAGACAAATTGGCGACAATTCTAAAACATTTCTACGACTTTTGTGTTTGTGTTTTGTCTGAAATTTCACAAACTGTTTCCATGTTCCGCCGCAAGTCGGTAAACATTAAAATGTTTGTGTTTTGTCTCAGTATTACGCAACATTTTGTCAACTGTTGTCTGTTGCAATTGTGGACAATTAGTATTAAAACAACAACAGAACAAGTTGCGTACTTTGCGTAGGGACAGCTATAGAAAAACAAAAACAAAACCCAAATTTGTTTGTGTTGTGTCACAAATTTGTTGTGGTTTTGTCTTGAGTAACTGCTGACATTTGTTTCAATTTTGTTTTGTTTTCGAAATATGCTTTTTCTGGCAATTTTGTTGTGTTTTTGTCTCGAACTCATGTTGCACTTTTGTCAGCTGGATGCGGATTGCATTAACGTTTGCTTCAAACGTTTTTTTTTTTTTAATTTTTACGTTTTTTTTTCAAATAACAGTTTGAAAATGTTAGTTTAAAAAAACGTTAAGCCAACCAGAAAAATGCGTTTTTTTTTGTCAATGAACATATTTAGAGGCTAGAATTCAGTGGCTATAAGTAGGGCTCGGATTTTTATGCAAAATATCAAAGTAAATGTTTCTCAATCTGTGGCCCAAGTGCCAATTGTGAAGTAACCATCTCAGTTTAGATCAACCAACAATTATGGTTTTTTTTTTCAATCAAAAACACTGATTAGAGGCTAGAACTGTAGTTGACAACTGATATTAAGCCGACATCTTAGCCTCTAACCAGCCTTTTTGATTAGAGAAAAAAAAAGCATAATTGCATTTGTTCTAATGATGATGATTACTTCACAAATTGGGCCACAAATTGGGAAACACTTGCTGGGTATTGCATAAAAATCCGAGCCCTAGCTATAAGTTAAAAACTAGCATCTTCTAGAACTCGAGCCTCTAACCAAGGTTCTTTGACTGAAAAACGCATTTTTTTTTTCCTTTGCTTTAAAACATAGTTGTGAAAATAAACTCAATTTTTGACACTTCTAGTTTTTAACAAACTGTGAACTTTTAAGGGTTTCTTTCTAAGAAATGTTTTTTTTTTTAATTTGCTTTTAATTTATGACAAAACAAGTTCAAGTATTTCTTAAGTTGAAAAACAAAAATCATTTCAACATGATTTTAATATTTTTTTAAAAAAAGTTAATTAATAAATTAAATTAAGTAATTTTAAGTTAATTATGATTTAACGAAGGAGATGATGCAATTTTCATTTTAAAATATTTCATTCGACTTTAGAGACTGAATGACATTTAATTGATCCGATAAAGACAACGATTCGATGTGAAGATCACGAAACAAAGTCAAGGCTAACCTAGAATATAAAGAAAAAAATATTTAAATTTAGTTAAAAACTAGAATAGCCGGTATAATATTACAAGTAAATTCTAGTTTCTAAACTAACTTTCATTTACTTTTTGATTATATTCAAACTCTCTTATCTTTCAAGGAGCTAAGTTAAGAACAAATTTGAAAGTGTTTTAGAAACTAGAAGGGCAGCTCAATCACTTAAGAGGTTATTATTTTCATGTTGATTATCTTTCAAAATAAACTTTTTATTATTTGGGTCATTTAAAAAAAATGACAGACGATATTTTTTTTAATTAATGTCTTTAAAAAGTTTATTTTAAAAGATATCAGTATTAAAATAACTGAAACAACAACAAAACTAGAAACTGTTTTAGAAACTAGATGAGTAACTGAAATAATTAAGTTTTTTTCGTGTTGATATCGTTCAAAATAAACTTTTTATGTCAGGTTGAAAATGACCCAACTTTAAGCAGACAATATTTTTTTAAATTTTTATCTATAAAAAGTTTATTTTGAAAGATATCAACACGAAAACACTATTAATTGTTTCAGCTATCATTCTAGTTTATAAAACACTTTTAGTCTCCTTTTCTTTAAGGACAGGTAATTTTGGAACTTTGGTTTATTCTTTTATATTTGATATCTTTCAAAATAAACTTTTTAGAGATGCAAATTTTAAAACAAATCGTTTGCTTTAAATTGGATCATTTCTAAACTGCCATAAAAAAAGTTTATTTTGAAGGATATTAACTTGAAAATACCCTTAAGTGATTGAGCTCTACCCCTTCTAGTTTCTAAACCTAGCTCGTGAAATGTTCGCGAACAGAAACAGAATCCGGTTTAGACGGGAGCTCGCGCGAACAGTTCTAGGGTTGTTCGCGAACCGGTACAGAGCTCGCGAAATGTTCGCGAACAGAAACAGAATCCGGTTTAGACGGGAGCTCGCGCGAACAGTTCTAGGGTTGTTCGCGAACCGGTACAGAGCTCGCGAAATGTTCGCGAACAGAAACAGAATCCGGTTTAGACGGGAGCTCGCGCAAACAGTTCTAGGGTTGTTCGCGAACCGGTACAGAGCTCGCGAAATGTTCGCGAACAGAAACAGAATCCGGTTTAGACGGGAGCTCGCGCGAACAGTTCTAGGGTTGTTCGCGAACCGGTACAGAGCTCGCGAAATGTTCGCGAACAGAAATAGAATCCGGTTTAGACGGGAACTCGCGCGAACAGTTCTAGGGTTGTTCGCAAACCGTTACAGAGCTCGCTTTTGAGGCGGGTAGATCAAAGGGTTGGTTCTCGAACATCCGCCGAACCAAGAACCCGGCCTAGATGCGATTAAGCTCGTCTCGCCAGTTGATAATTATTACAATTAATACATGTTCATCGTTTGATGAATTTTTTTAATAAAACGCGAACTCTCTACGAACTAACAAACTCTCGAGAGCTATTCGGCCAATGCAACTCTCGAACAGTTCCCGAGCAGAGTTCGCAAACATCTAATTTTGATTTATCCGCGCCTTGAAACACTTTGAAGTTTCCTCTTAATTTTGCTCTTCTGAAATAATCAGAGTTCCAAGCGGTAATTTACACTTTAAAAACGACTGTGACGAAAGTAACTTTTAAAAAAAGTTACTTTTCAAAGCACTGATTGTAAAAGTTTGAATTTTTTTTTAAAAAAAACTGAGGAAATTACTCAGTTTTTTTCGATCGCGTTACGATCTCGTCGGCTTTGCTCGCAGCTCTTTCCAAGATGCCATCATCAATTCCGGCAAGACGAGCGACGTTTCTCGCATAAGTTTCATTCCCAATCCCTTCAACTAAATTATATAAATAAGTGATTGTTTTCTTTTCGTGAAAATTCGCTCCGAAGTTTGCTAATTATTGCAAAAAAAAAAAAAGAAATCGATCCAAGGTTAGGTTTATTTTAAGGCGCGTAACAAACCAGTTTTTCTATCGTACTTTTGATTTCTTCTTTAATCAGTACTGACATGTGATAATTTTTAGCCAAAGTCGGATAGAGTTCTTCTAATTTGGTCACCTCGGTGAAGTGGCTTATAACGATCGCCAAACATTCGATCTGTAACGAGAATTATAGAAATAAGGCTTGTAGTATAAATCTGTATATTATTAACAGGCTGGATGAATGTGAGAGAAAATATCCGCAATTTTTTATTTAAAACAATTGATTTGTTTTGTTTTTTTGTTTCATCAACTTTTTTGATGAAATGTTTAGTTTCGTAAAACTTATTAATTTTTATTAAATTTTTATATTTTGTTAAATTTTTAATTTTCTTTTTAATTTTGTTACATTTTTAATTTTATTAAACTTTTATTTTAAATACATTTTTAATTTTGATAGATTTTTAATTTTGATAATTTTTTAATTTTGATAGATTTTTAATTTTGTTAAATTTTTAATTTTGTTAAATTTTTAATTTTGATAAATTTTTAATTTTGATAAATTTTTAATTTTGATAAATTTTTAATTTTGATAAATTTTTACATTTCGTTATATTTTTAATTTCGTAAAATTTGAAATTCGTTAAATTCGGATTAAAATTCAATGAAATTAACGTTGTAGCCTCTTAATGAGCTTTATTTAAAATTAAAAATTACTAAAAAAATCGAATTAATTTTCATTAAAATTTGAAAAAAAAGGTTATTTTATATTATTTCAAATAATGTAATTTTAAAACGAATGACAAGAATTTTAGAATTAGGACCCCAATATTCTAAAATGTTGCTTAAGGTAACGTTTTAGGTTGGCTCTTAGATAACTTACGTCGGTCAGACAATAACGTAGAGTTCCGATAGCGATTGCGGATCCGTCGGAATCGCTCGTACTCCGACCAAACCCATCTAAAATGACTAACGACTTCGAAGTGGCTTGTTTTAGTATCGTGGCCACTTGTTCAGCTTCGACGCAAAACGAACTCTTGCCGGTCATTATGGAGTCACGAACTCCCGATCTGAAAATGACGTTCAAACTTCGTCAATATTTTTTTTTAAACGAAGTTAACCATCATTTTTTAGTGGTCGAGATAGACTGCAAAAAGTGGTTATAGTGTGTGGCCGCTTGAGTTGACAGCAAACTGATTGAAAAGTGGTCCAAGTAAACTGTAAAAATGCACAGTAGAAAGCGACTCGAATGGTCGGTTTCAAGCCACACACAGACCACTTTTTGCAGTTCACATCTCGACCACTAAAAGTCGTTTGTTTACAAACGCTCTAAGACCTTGCAAAAATGGCATCGAGTGGCGTCAGAGTTGCCGCTTCTGCCGGAACGAAAGATCCGATCTGTGCCATCAGCGCTATAATGGCCACTTGCCGCGTGTAACAACTTTTTCCTCCCATGTTCGCTCCACCAATAATCATACAGGTCGCGTAACTTCCCTTTAACCATATAAAAAACGTTCACTTGACGTTTTTGCGTCCAAATTTTACAAAAAAAAAAAACGTTCGCTTGACGTTTTTGCGTTCAAATTTTACAAAAAAAAAAAAAAAAACGTTCGCTTGACGTTTTTGCGTACAAATTTTACAAAAAAAAAAAACGTTCACTTGACGTTTTTGCGTCCAAATTTTACAAAAAAAAACAAAAAAACGTTCACTTAACGTTTTTGCGTCCAAATTTTACAAAAAAAGCATAAGCCACTGCAGTGGCGCGTTGCAGTGGCAAGTTGAATATCTATTCAGCCACCTTAAGTGATTCATTTACTCTTTTAGGATTCGAAAACACTTTCAGATTCTTCTTAATTTTGCTTTTTTTTTAAATTCACTTTCATTTGCATATTTTGTAATGGACACTTTAAAAAAAAATAGGCTTACTCCGAGGTTCGTATCGTTCGTAATGTAATCTTTGCATTGCGAAAGTAACTTTCTAGTTACAATGTGATACCCTCCTTTGATGTTTATCAGCGTTTTATCGCAAGTTCCAATTTCTGGGCTGTTTCATAAAAGTACAAAAATATAAAATATGCACACAAAAAAAAATATAAATCAAAATCGGAAATCGTGGCCCTGAACCTGATTAGATTCTCCGCTTTTGCCACCGTTGCGAACGATAAAAGACAATCTAAAGTGGCCAGATTTGAAACGACTTGTCGACATCGTTGATAAAAAGTCTTGAAGTTTCTAAGACAAAGAAAACAAACAAACAAAAATTCTTAACAAATTTGACGTCAAAAAGTGGGTTTAATCGTATCGTACTCGAGATAACCGATCCACGCAACGTGACATCGGTGGATCAGATGATCCTGAAGCATCCGTAGTTGCGCAACGAGGTTATTCATCTCGGGTGAACGGCAACAGATTTTGCTAACGGAACTGAGAAACATTTCAAGCGTCATTTTTTTTTATATGTTACGATGATCGAAATGTTTGGTTCAGAAACCGTGAAATAGTAATCCAGTCCGACGGAATCTTGTGAACGGAAGATTCATTTACAATTACGACGTACTGTTCCGAATAGACGTAATGATTAAAACAAAAAAAAACATTAAGTGTAACGCAGTTACTGAGTAACTTGACTTTCAGTTACTTCTAAAGAGTAACTGAAACTTCCAGTTACTTCTGAAGAGTAACTGAAACTTCAAACTTCCAGTTACTTTTAAAGCGTAAACTGGAACTTCCAGTTACTTCTAAAGAGTAACTGGAACTTCTAGTTACTTCTAAAGAGTAACTGGAACTTCTAGTTACTTCTAAAGAGTAACTGGAACTTCTAGTTACTTCTAAAGAGTAACTGGAACTTCCAGTTACTTCTAAAGCGTAACTGAAACTTCCAGTTACTTCTAAAGAGTAACTGAAACTTCCAGTTACTTTTAAAGCGTAAACTGGAACTTCCAGTTACTTCTAAAGAGTAACTGGAACTTCTAGTTACTTCTAAAGAGTAACTGGAACTTCTAGTTACTTCTAAAGAGTAACTGGAACTTCTAGTTACTTCTAAAGAGTAACTGGAACTTCTAGTTACTTCTAAAGAGTAACTGGAACTTCCAGTTATTTCTAAAAAGTAAACTGGAACTTCCAGTTACTTCTAAAGCGTAACTGAAACTTCCAGTTACTTCTAAAGAGTAACTGAAACTTCCAGTTACTTTTAAAGCGTAAACTGGAACTTCCAGTTACTTTCTAAAAAGTAAACTGGAACTTCCAGTTACTTCTAAAGCGTAACTGAAACTTCCAGTTACTTTTAAAGCGTAAACTGGAACTTCCAGTTACTTTTAAAGCGTAAACTGGAACTTCCAGTTACTTCTAAAGAGTAGCTGGAACTTCTAGTTACTTCTAAAGAGTAACTGGAACTTCCAGTTATTTCTGAAAAAAATTTTGGAAATTCTAATAACTATAATCAAATGGTTAATGGAATTTGCAGTCATTTCTTTAAAAGTTTCTAGAAATCCCAGTAAATTCTTGGAACTTGCAGTTTCTTATGAAAAGTTTCTGGAAATCACAGTAACTTCTAGGATATTTCTGAAACTTAGTTACTTCCTAAAAGTAACTGGAACGAGCTAGTTACTTAACTTCCAGTTACTTCTGGTAAGTGTCTGGAATTTGCATTTACAACTACGATATTGCTGGAACTTTTAAGAAAATACTAGCAGTTACTTCTGAAAAAGTAACTTTGACTTCTAGTTACTTTTGTAATAGTATCTTGTTAGTTCCAGTTACTTCTTGAAAGTAACAAGTCACTTTTTTTATAACTTTACAAAATCAACTTGAACCACACCTCATTTCCATTGAAAGACGAATAAACGAAATCATCGTCTTTCAAAACGAGTCGTAACGCTGGAACGAAATTGTTAAGTTTGAGTTCAACGGATCTTATTTCTTGAGCCACTTCGAAAGCGTCCGGAAACTGAGCCAGATCCTTGAAAAGATGTTTTTTGTTTCCAAGCCTTAAAAAAAACGGTTCGAGAGTTTGTTACGATCTGTAATTTTACTAAATTGTTTATATAGAAAAAAAAAATCCCTTTTACGCACTTTGCAGCTTCGATGTCGATGTTTGAGATCAACGTTTCAACTCCTTTCAGATGAACCGCAGTCGACTCGAGAAGTGATTTCAGAAGAGGCGTTTCGACCTCGGTTCGTATTCCGTCTCGAGCCTGAGTCAGAATATCTTTTAGACGTACGAACGTCGATATGATCTTCAAATATTTATTTGTTCCGCACTTTTAAAGTTTGCAAAAAATAATATTTAGTAATCAGTAGGGTTCGAATTTTTATGCAATTCTTTCTAACTAAAATTACTTCTAAAAAGTTCATTTTGTAAAATATTATCATGAAAAACACTTATTTACTCTTCTAGTGCGAAAGATATTAATTACTCTTCTAGTTTCTAACAAACTTCGTAATTCTTCATAAAAAAATGCTTCTAAAAATTTCATTTTGAAAGATTTTATCATAAAAACCCGTCTAATCATATATTTACTCTTCTGGTTTCTAAGAAACTTTGAAATCCTTTATAAAGTTTACTTCCAAAATTTTCATTTTGAAAAATATTATCATAAAAGTACTTCTAGCTCCCTTAATTACTCTTCTAGTTTCTAACAAACTTCGAAATTCTTCATAAAAAAATGCTTCTAAAAATTTCATTTTGAAAGAATTTATCATAAAAACCCGTCTAATCATTTATTTACTCTTCTAGTTTCTAAGAAACTTTGAAATCCTGCATAAAGTTCACTTCCAAAATTTTCATTTTGAAAGATATTATTATAAAATTACTTAAAGCTTATTCTAGTTTCTAACAAAATTTTAATTTCTTTTAAAATCTGGACTTTTGATATTTCCAATTATATTTTCATATTTTTGACCTATGACCTATTTTTGAATATGAAATGAACCTTTTTATGAAAAATAGCCGTAATTCCCTGTTCCAAATCGGGTAACTTCTGTAGTAAATTGCTAATTAACGAATTTACTACAGAGTTCGAAACGATTTCTCCTACGGCCGAAAGCCGATTTTGTATTTCTTTCTTATTCCGTAAAGGATTTCCGATCCAGTTTCGAATCGTTCTGGAGCCGAACGCAGTACGAGTCTGGTCCAGAATCCAGACGAGACTTCCCTTTCGAGTTCGATCGCTCGACGTTTCGAACAACTCCAAACTACGAGTCGTCATCAGGTCCAGGTAAAGAACGTTTGTTCGAGACGAGAATTTTCTTTTAAAACTAAAAGAAACGTTTTAAATTTTGGACGATTTATAAATTTAACAATAATTTAATGCAAATTAATTTGAACTTTTCGGTTATTTTGAATCATTTCTGAAAAACTAGTTTATTTTGTCTTTCGGGGGTAAAATTCAGATAAACTAGAAAGTGTTTTAGAAACTAGAAGAGTAGTTTGAAAACTTAAGAGTATTTTCATGTTGATATCTTACAAAATAAGCTTTTTATAGACAAAAAGGTAAAAAAAATATTGCCAGCTTAAAGTTGGCTTATTTTCAAACTGACATAAAAAGTTTTATTTTGAAATATCTCAAAATAAAATCTCAATGTAAAATACCCTTAAGTGATTGAGCTACCCTTCTAGTTTCTAATACATTTTCTAGTTTCTCTTAATTTTGTTAATCAGAGTTCGAGAGGCCCCGTTTACACTTTAAAACCACCTTAAGACATTTTAAAAATATGCAAAATTAATAAAAAAACAATGGAATTAAATAAAAAATAAAATCTTAATTAAATAAGAAATTAAATTGAACTAAAATAAATCCGATTTAATTAAGAAATTAAATTGAATTTAAATAAATCCGAACTAAATTTTTTTTAAAAAAATTGATTAAATTAAAACATATCCGATTTAAATAAGAAATTAATCTGAATTAAAATAAATCCGATTTAATTAAGAAATTAAATTGAATTTAAATAAATCCGAACTAAATTTTTTTTAAAAAAATTGATTAAATTAAATTAAAATAAATTTGATTAAATTAAAATATATCCGATTTAAATAAGAAATTAATCTGAATTAAAATAAATCCGATTTACATAAAAAAATATTAAATTGAATTAAAATAAATCCCAATTAAATTAAATTAAATTAAATTAAATTAAAATAATAGAAATTAAATTGAATTTAAATAAATCCGGACTAAATTTTTTTTGAAAAAAATTAAAATTAAAATAAATTAAAATAAATCCGATTTAAAATAAACCCCAATTAAATTAAATTAAAATAAAATCCAATTGAAATAAGAGCAAATTCAATTAAATAAAAATCTTATTTAAATAATAAAAAAAATCGTTTAAATGCAAAAAAAAAATCCTGAATTTTTTTTCCTCCCAAACTCACTTAATGAGTTTCAAAACATATTCCAACTTAAAGTCCTTTAAGTAAAGTAGAAGAGCGGCTAAACAACAGATTATCGGTGGTTCCAATTCCAGCACAACATTTAGTAGGTTTACGGAACTATTAACTTTAAACAAAAATCATTAATGAAAATCGTTGATTTTGACTAAACAAGTCAGATAATTTGAAAAATCTCACCGTTTTCCGAATCCGTTTCATAGAAATCTCGTAAACTGATCAAAGCATCTTCGAATCTAAAATATTCGTCTGGCAATCTTTCGATTCGTACGATTTCGTCGTATAACGAACTGAAACGAAAGTATTTTGGAAGCTAATCATGCAAAATAAACGCTTATTTTTTAATTATTTTAAAATTCAATATTTTTTAAGTGCGGACACAATTATGAAATTCAAAATTAAAAAGTAGAATAGTAAAATGAATAAGATAAACATATTTTCATGAATATCTTTTTTCAAAATGTCGGAATTAAATTGCTTTCTAAAACGTTTATTTTGAAAGATATCATGAAAATACTTTTAGCATGTTTGTTTACTATTCTAGTTTCTAACAAACTTTTAACTCCTTTCTAAAAAAGTTCCTTCTAAAAACGTTTATTTTGAAAGATATTACGAAATTACTTTTAACATGTTTATTTACTATTCTAGTTTCTAACAAACTTTTAACTCCCTTCTAAAAAAGTTCCTTCTAAAAACGTTTATTTTGAAAGATATTATGAAAATACTTTTAGCTTGTTTATTTACTATTCTAGTTTCTAACAAACTTTTAACTTCCTTTTAAAAAGTTCCTTCTAAAAAAGTTCATTTTGAAAGATATCACCATGAAAAAACCTTTTAGCTTCATTTAACTCTTCTAGTTTTAGAGAAACTTAAAAGTGTGTTATAAACTAGAATAGTAACTGGATCACGAAAAGAGTATTTTCAGGTTGGATATCTTTGAAATAACCATAAAAAGTTTGTTTTGAAAGATATCAAAAATGAAAAATACCCCTTAAATGATTGAGCTACCCTTCTAGTTTCTAAAACACTTTCAATTCCTTCCATTATTGCATGTGAAATGTAGAATAACCAGAGTTCTATTCAAATTTGCTCTCTTTTAATTTGCATATTATGCAAATATCTACTTATAAAAAAAAGGTTTTTACAGTAACTGTAACTGTAAAGTAACTTAATGATGTTGTTCTTGTTACCTCTTAGAAATCGCTTCGATAAACCGATACGACTCGTCTGTCAAAAGCGAATCGGGAACGAGAATTTCAACGGGTTTGATTTGTGCAAATCGTACTTCGAGTTGTCCTCTTTTCTCCGTATCCATAAAGTAATCGTAAATAATGTCTCCAGAAAGTGGAGAAACGGCCTTTTTTTATAATTTTTTTGAATAATTTCAAAATTTAACAATTTATATTTTGATCGATTTATTTTAGGGGAGGGAGGAGGAGGGATTATACCAAAAGTCCGATTCGAACTGCCGCATTCTCCATCGGAACTTCGAATAGACACAATAAGTAGTTGGAATCATCGTTACGATCGATTTCGTCCGGTCCGACTTCACCATCAGGATCGATTTGTGAAGAAGTTAGTTAATTCTCAATGTTCAAAAAAAAATTGCGGAAGAATTTTCACATAAATTCCAATTGTAATGTTCGAGAATTTCGGTAGAGTCTCAATTCCCTATTCCTTTACATTTCGATATGAATTATTTGTCTCATGTTCGTCATTTGTTTGGGATCTTGGTTGCAGTTACTTTTTTCTAGAAGCAGTTCCCAAATCCTTACGGCCTTAATTCCCATTTTATTATAGAGGCAGTTCCCAGTTGCATTGGAAACTGGACAACAATTCCCTTGGACCGCAATTCTGTTGGGCCTCAACTCTCTTGAACCTCAACTCCCTAGGACCGCAATTCCATTGGACCTCAACTCCCTTGGACCGCAATTCCATTGGACCGCAACTCCCTTGGACCACAATTCCCTTGGACCTCAGTTCTCTTGGACATCAGTTCCCTTGGACCTCAGTTCTCTTTCTTCTAGACAGTTATCCAGTCCTTCGGGCCTCAATTCCTTTCTTTTCTAAACCTACTTCAACATTCCTTTAGGGCCTGAATTCCTTTCACTTTTAGGCCTATTTCAAAATTCCTTTGAGTCTCAATTTACTTTCCTTCTAGACCTGCTGTAGTTCTCAATTCCTTAGGGCTCTAATTTCCTTTTCTTTTTGACTCAGTTCCCAATTCCTCGGACCTCAATTCCCTTTCAACCTAGACCAACTTCCCAATTCATTTGGGCTTTAATTCGCTTTTCTTCTAGACCTAACCTTAATAAGCTTTTCTTTTAATCCTTGATTCCTATTAACCTTTCTTTAAATCGTAAATCGCAATTCTCCAGTATTGTCATCCTTGTAGCTCAAACATCCCTGAGCCCTCAAATCATTTAAAGTTGATCAAATAAAGGATATCTTCTCCGACGAGCGTTGATTTCGTGTAAAGATTCGTAAGTTCTCTTCTAAACAAGAGACCAGTTTCCTGAGTCTCGTTATCATTGGACGCTGCTGCTGCAGCCGCTCTCATCAGGGCCGTTTCCATTTTAGTTACGATCCCTACTTTATATCCTTTCGCAACGAGCCTCCTTACGTGAAGATGCATCGTTTGTTTCGGCATACTCGTCGAACGAACTTTACGGTTCGTGTTCAATTTAAAGTTCAGCTCTTTGGCGGCCACCTGAAAAAAAACATCGAAGAAAACTTGTTTTTTTTTAAAAAAAACCTCCAAAAGTTAGATTTTGAATTTAGAAAACCAGATTTCGTACGTCGGCATCATCAGAGAAGAGCCGAAATAAGTAACCGGTCTCAATCAGTAATACGACATTCGGATGTTTCTTCTTCAGATCGAAGTACAGTGTCTCGAGAGGCGTAAAAGTGGATTCGGATCGGATTGCAACACACGGAGCATCGGTTCGCAGTCCGGAGCATGATGTCTCGCACGGTGATTCTCTTTTCGAGGCTGAAGGAACTCCGCCATCATCCTAAGACACGTTTTTAAACTCATAAATTAATCACTCCGTGGATTCATCGATGAGTTTAAAAATTACATATTTAAAATCACCGATTGATTCATCAGAATCTTTTGGATGCTGCTTAAAAAAATTATATTTAAAACCGGTTCAGTTCAAAATGTAATTTAAACATTTTGAACTGAACGTTTAATCAACCGGTTTATTCACCGCCGAGTTTCAAAACGTTGAATAAGGTGGTTTTAAAGCATAAAACGCCCGTCAAACTCTGATTATTCTGTCTTTCAGGTGCAAAATGAAGAGAAATTCGACTGTGTTTTATAAACTAGAAGGGTAGCTCAATCACTTAAGAGTATTTTCATGTTTGATATCGTTCAAAATAAACTTTTTATGTCAGTTTGAAAATGACCAAACTTTAAAGCAGACGATATTTTTCTTAAATTATCTGTCTATAAAAAGTTCATTTTGAAAGATATTAACCTGTAAATAGCTTTAAGTGATTGTGCTACCCTTCTAGTTTCTAAAATACTTTCTAGTTTCTTTTAATTTTACTCCTGAGAGACAAAATAATTAACTCTTCTTTATAAACCACCTTTAATTGAGATTTATAATCTCGCGCCAGAATGTCTTTGGAGCGCTCCGAGTGCTCGGAGCTTTAATATGATAGCAACAATAATAAACATACAACCAAAAACCAATAGAAACGAATGCAGTCATGCATACCACGTGAAGGTCAGTGCTGCTAATGATAGACTTTGATCGCTCGGACGTTTTAAAGTATTTAGAAACGTGTGAAGTCATTAAATATGCAAAAAAAAAAGCAGCTTTGTTTCACATTTCGCTCGTATTGAAACCACGTGACGTCAAAATTCACTGGTAACCGGTGAGAGTGATTTTAATAACCGGTATTATTTCATATAATGTCGCTTTAGTTCTTACTGAGCGATGCCGTTATTTTTTTGTTTCTTGAAAACAACATTTAATAAAGCATGAACAGAATATCTGAAATGATTAGATTTAGTTAAAATCGCATTATTTCCGTAATTATCACAATTGACGCAAATTTCTTATTTAAACGTAAATTGTCGTCATTCAGGTGTTAAGCCTGAGTGACGTCGCTGCTCAGAGCGCTCTTTCGTTACTTGTTTATTATACTGTGAAATACTAGCTTCATATCGCTCCGAGTGCTCTAAGTGAGTTACGAACGGCACCAAGCTATCTAGTTTATTATTGGTCAGTTGCAGCCACGTGGTTGCATTTTTGGCGGGAAGACGTTAGATCAAGGAAAATAAAAACAATACTGTGATGACATGACGTCATATCTATGAATATCACTTTTGCCAAGATTTTCGAATTAAGGTTAACCTAACATGGCGTATTTTTACGTATAATTAAACGAGATTAAACGTCATCATAGGAAGTTTCTAGATTTTTCTGGCGGCTTCAAAATAGTATTATGCGCTGATAGTCTTATGTCGTATGTAACTTTCTTTTGTGAAACACATGATGATCTAACTAAAATTGTCATTTCGGAAGATTTCTCATTGTTTTCATAGCATTATTGTGTTGTTTAGATTGTTTTTAAGTCTGGTCGGTTTTGAACGTTTATTTTAATTGCTGATCAACGTGTTTTATTCATTTTTTTCTTAATCCGTTGTGGTTTTAATAGTTCAAAGTTGAAAAATGGCTTCAAAAGAAGAAGAAGACATGTTTCAGGATTTTATTGCACAAATGAAACATCATCTAACGGGTGAAAATATAGATGACATTATTAAGGCGATTAAATGCGCTAAAAAAGCGTTAGCTATAAGAGATTCTGAAAAACTGAAAAAAAGGATAAAAAAAATGGAGGTAAAGGTCATTTTTCAACAGGCAATTAGAAATCGGGACAAACAGAAGTTGACTCCGCCCTTTTTATGACGAACGGCAACTTCTAATTGGTTGGTTATGTAGTCTGACGTCATATGCTCCGCCGTTTTCAACGTTGAGCCACACAACGATGATGAAAACACGTGTTATTAACAATGTTTTTTTAACAAATATTACAAATCGGCTTATCAAATGTTTTTAACTTCTTTGTTATAAATATTTGTTGATAACTTTTGCTATTAACATTAGAAATCTCTGGAAATATTAATAAACGTTTTGCTATTTAATTTTGTCAATAACATTTGTATTTAGGACGGATTAATAGGATGAATATTTGTGGGTAACGCTAAAACCCGAAACTGAATGCTTATAGAATCGGATAAACAGTATTTATACAGGCAGTTAGAAATCGGGGAGAACTTCAGTTGGCTCCGCCCTTGTTATGACGAAAGCAAGTTCTAATTGGTTGGTTATGTAGTTCTGACGTCACATGCTCTCCGCCCTTTTCAACTTCGAACCACACAACAAACCAATTAGAAGTTGCCGATCGTCATAACAAGGGCGGAGCCAACTTCTGTTCATCCCGTTTTCTAATTGCCTGTGGCATCTGTAGACAGCGTCAGATTTTAATTGGCTCCGCCCTTTTATGAGCGTCTGAGCAAATATCAACCAATTAGAAATAAAAAAGGGCGGGACATATGGCGTCAAACCCAGTAACAAACCAATTAGAAATTGATGACGCTCATAAAAGGGTGGAGCCAAAAAAAATTCTTAAGCTGTCTACAGATGCCTGTTTGTTTGGGCAGGCATGTAAAGACAGGTAGATTCAGTCGTTTGCCCCGCCCTTTTATGAGCGTCAGACCAAATATCAACCAATTGGAAATTTGAAAAGGGCGGCGGAGGCATGTGACGTCAGACCACATAACAAACCAATTAGAAGTTGCCGGTTCTCATAAAAGGGGCGGAGCCAAACGACTGTGACTCATAAAAGTCACTTCATTTTTAATTATCTTAAATTTTGTTTATGAATTATTTTTA
Source organism: Brachycybe producta (assembly GCA_036925085.1). NCBI lineage: Eukaryota > Metazoa > Arthropoda > Diplopoda > Playtdesmida > Andrognathidae > Brachycybe > Brachycybe producta. The sequence goes on from JAUPFP010000001.1 coordinate 22,055,778, forward strand.
ATTTTAAAAATTATTTGAGTAATTGTTGGGTAAATCTTGACAATGTTTTAGAAAGAAATATTTAAATAATTCTGAAATGTATTTTTTTTTTTCAGGATTTCGTAGCCGAACATGGCAGCGACGAAGATGATGATGATGACGATGATGATATGGTCGATTTGGGCCAGGGGCTTTTTCTCTCGAATGAGATTGTGAATAAGCTGTATGATTACCAAAAGGAGGGACTTCGGTGGTTATTTCGCCTTTTTCTTAAGAAGAAAGGAGGAATTCTTGGCGATGATATGGGTCTCGGAAAAACTGTACAGATAACTACTTTTTTGTCGGCGATGTTCGATTTACAAAAGATAAAAACGGTTCTGATCGTGTTGCCCGTAACGCTCATACCGAATTGGGAGAGAGAAATCGATAGATGGTTTGCATTTTTTTTTTTTTTTTTTTTTTTAGATAAAAAGTATGAATAATAATTCAAAGTTAATAAAAGTTCAATAATATTAGAAACTGAAACGAAACTTGAAAGGGGTTTTTATTAAGTCGAAACTGTTTATTTTATTTTAGGGGTCCCAATTTGAGTGTTTATAATTATCACTCGGCGACCAAAAGAGGGAGAGAGCGACTTATCGAAAAAGTTCAACGCAGAGGAGGAGTTGTTCTTTTGACTTATGGTATTCTGATATCCAATTGGGAACAACTCGGAACGGATTTATTATGTTATGGTCGATCGTTCGTTTGGGTACGAAAAACAATCCGGAAATGAATGGCTAGTTTTCGGGACCAATTCTTATTTTTGAAATTCGCAAATAATGTTATTAAACAAGAATACATATTATTATATATATATTAAGCCAGCTCTGTGTGTGTGTGTGTGTGTGTGTTACATCGGAATTTATATAAATTTAAATGAATGAACCACTTTTTTCTCAAGGTCAACTATATGTTGCACGCCCGGCGTCCCCCTCTCCCTGATGTCCCCCTCTCCAATTTAATATCATGGGGTTCTTGGATGGGGAATCCAAGAACCCCATGATATTAAATTGGAGAGGGGGAAAGGTTGGAAAGTGTAGAAGAGGGGGGAGAAAAAGTGGGAGGGGTGACTGAAACTGAAATGAAAGGAGTAAAAAAGGAACAAACGACTGCATGCGCACACCAGAGAAAATGAAAAACTCATTTTCGCTTTCAAATATAAAAAGGGGAGGGGATAATAGTAGCAAAATTAAACTACAGTTTATCACCGGCAATTGTGCCCAGCATTAGAACTTCTTTTGCTCCGCCCTTTTATGAACGTCATCAATTTCTGATTGGTTTGTTACTTGGTCTGACGTCATAAAAGGGCGGAGGAAAAGAAATTCTAATGCTGGGCACAATTGCCTGTGAATTTTGCTCCCGTCATTTATGACGGGTTACCCCACTAGTAGTTTATATATTAAATTATTAATAATAAAAAACAGTGTGGCACTCGAGGTCAGACCACAAAGTCACATTGGATAACCATTGGATAACCACCGAAATTGCCAACAATCGCTGGTTTTTTAATTGTTAGTGAACGCTTCTATTTTTACTCAAAATGGAAAACAGGATATAAATGTTGTGCAACATTTTGTAGTGTTATCCGTGTAGTGAGATAATCAACTCGAGACACCACAATTCAAACGCACACCCTGTTTAGCAATCAAATGAAAGTCATAATATTAAAATACCAAATATGACATCATTTTGAAGTTTGATTAACGCTGGATCCACATGAAACTGACGAAATGTCTGCGACTCTTTTGGGTTTTGTTTTTGTTTTGTTTGCAATTTCGCAAACTATTTTATGTCCCAGGGCTCTAGTCGGTAAACATCAAAATGTTTCTGTTTTGTCTCTGTATTAAGGGTAGTACACACCGGGAATTCTTTGTTGCGATACATTGTTTCGGGACTGAATCGCGTCAGCTCAGATTCATGTTTTTTGAGTCCCATCGAAATGGGAAACATTTCAACATTGTTGCGGGACATTTCATGGTGTGAACGTCTTTTGAAACATAAACAAAGACTCAGAAGGCTCAGTTTGCTTTTAATTATAAAGGACGTCTTTAATAATTAAAAGCAAGCTTTTGAGTCTTTTTCAGTGGTCCATTGAAAATACTGTTAAGCTAATTGAGGACCTTCTGTATAAATTGTTTTTTGTGGGAAGTTATAGTCTTCTGACTACAATGGCAACTAAAAGAAATGAAATTTAGAAATCCTGCCCCATCTTCCAATTTCAGGGTGTCCAAAAGGCTTAAATCGAATGTGCTCTCAGCTGAGAAGAGCTTGTGTGCCCACCACCACTTCTACTTTTATTTGCCCCTCTTTATGAATCACCGCATAGGCCCATCTCCGCTGGTGATATTTACATGGTGAAAGCAAGAAGGAGGAAGAAACACTGATTGTAGGTGTGGACACGGAACAAATGTTGCGGGTCTGAATCGCGTCAGTTACGATTCTGCCCCGCAACATTGAATCGCAACAAAGAATCTCGTGCAGTTGCGGACAGTTGATATTAAAACAACAGCAGAACAGTTTTGTAGTTTATGCAGGAGACAGCTATAGAAACAAAAGTGTCTTAATGTGAGGGCATGTCTTTCAGTTTGCCTTTATTTTCGTCAGGATTACGTCATTCTGGACGAAGGACATAAGATCAAGAATCCGACTAAGGCGACGAAAGGAGCGCATGCGATTCCTGCTAGAAATCGCATCGTAGTCACCGGAACGCCCATCCAAAACAACCTACAGGAACTCTGGTCGCTATTCAACTTTGTGCATCAAGGAACGTTGCTCGGAACGTTGAGGACTTTTCAAATGCAGTACGAGGGACCAATTACTCGTGTAAGGATTCTTAAGCACTTTTGGCGAAAAAATTGGATACGAAGAGAAATAAAATTATGGGTTTTGACTTTGAAAATATTTAAATGGAATTTTTATATTTCTGAAAAGCAGAACAAAAATGAATAATATAAGTTTATATTATAAGTTTACATTAATGTTATTTCTAACGAAGAAAGGTTTTTTTTCTGTCTTAGTCGAGACAAAGAGATGCATCGGCGGCAGAGAAACGACTCGGTACCGAGATGGCAGAAATGTTACGAAAAAGAATCGCTCCTTATTTTCTTCGTCGGACCAAAGCCGAGGTTATGTCCAATAAAGAAAACGATGACGGAAGCTTGAGGTTGAGTTTTATCAGTTTATTTTTTAGTTTTGCGATAAAATTTTTTTCTATTCTAACGTTCACTTCTTTTGTTTCTGTTTGATTTCCAGACCTGATGAACTGAAAAGGAAAAACGATTTTGTCATTTGGACTTGCTTAAGTCCGAAACAAATTAAGCTCTACAAAGATTTTGCGACCAGTGAGGAAGTCCAAGAGGTTTGTAGAATTTATTATTTTTACATTTTTGTGGTTGGTGTTTGAGGGGAGGGGGTGTTAATTTTTGTTGATTTTGCAAAGTAACTGTAACTCTTCCAACAAGTAACTGCTATTTACGAAAAGTAACTTCATTGCTCTTTTGAAAAATAACTGGAACTCGGCGAAATGTTTTATCGCTAGCTGGAAAAGTAACTTAATCTTTGGAAGTAACTAGACTTTTTTGAGAGAAAAAGAGTATCACTAACTGACAGAAGTAACTGCTTGCTAAAAAGAAATTTGTTCGATTGAAAAGTTAATGGTTCTTCCAAACAGTAATTTGTTTTTTTCGAAAAGTAACTGGTTCTTCCAAAAATTAATTTGTTCCATCGAAAAGTAACTGGTTCTTCCAAAAAGTAATTTGTTCGATCGAAAAGTAACTGGCTCTTCCAAAAAGTAATTTGTTCGAACGAAAAGTAACTGGTTCTTCCAAAAAGTAATTTGTTCGATCGAAAGGTTACTGGTTCTTCCGAAAATGTGATGCTTACAAATATCTTGGATTACTTTGAGGAACACAAATAAAATGACATTTTTTGTTGTGATTTCTAAATTGTTCTAAGGTTCTGATGTCTTCAAGGTCTCCATTGGTCCAACTGAACATTATGAAGAAAATTTGTGATCATCCTCGCCTCTTGTCCGCTGGTGCATGTCACGCTCTCGGACTGGACGACTCTCAAAGGTATGATAGTATTTAATAATTTATATTCATTTTACCGAAAGGATTCCTAAAAGATTACAAACAAAATTGGGGCATTAAAGGTGTCTTTATAGATAATTACTTCGTTGTTGTCCCCTCGGACGCGCCACTGCAGTAGCTTAAGCTACGCTCCATAAGGGTTTTTTGTGTAAAATTTGGATGCAAAAATTCAAATTGTTTTCAAAACTAGAATGGGTAAAAGATTATGTTAAAAGTCTTTTCATGGTGATATCTTAAATAATAAACAAATGACAGTTTTTTTCAAGTTTTTCATTGAAATTTTGTAAAAAAACTATTTTCCGCTTTTTTCAAACTGTCATAAAAAGTTTATTTTGAAAAATATCCTCATTGAAAAAAAAACCTTTTAGCATTATTACCAACTATTCTAGTTTCTTAGGTGATTGAGCAACCCTTCTAGTTTACAAAAACACGTTCATGTTTTAATTTTACTGAAAAAGAATAGTTAGTGTTCCATAGAAAACTACTTGCATAAATGCAAAATAGATGGCGCTTGCAACCCTCCTTGGCGTGCCAAACTCCACTTGTGTCAATTAGTTGAAATAGAATGCACCCTTTTAGCTCTAAAAAGCGTCGAAAACAACCTTAATTATCAGCACGTGGACAAACTTACACACAGAATACATATAAGTGATGAGAGCACGTGTAGAAATAGCGATGATGCAATTAAATGTTTGCCACGTGCAAAAAAAGAAGTCAAGTCAGTACATTTCTATGGGGGGCTAGTGGCGCCATCTAACGCTACGCGCACAAAATCAATGATCTACTTGTATTCTTAAAGTAATTCATTTAAATTACTTAATGCTGTTTTTATAGGTTTAATGGATTTTTTTTTGTCCGTAAACACTTTTTAGACAGATGGTTATTGGAGAAGGTGTCGATTACGGACATGTTTCTGACGAAGAGCTAATTCGGGAATCTGGTAAAATGAGTTTTTTAATTGAACTCCTTAAAGATTTCAACCGCGAAGGCCATCGATGCCTCGTTTTTTCACAGTCACGAAAGGTCCTCGATATGATACAGGTACGTCGTTTTCGTTTTGCGACTGTTTTTTCTGCTTCTTCTTCTTCTCTCTCTCTCTCTCTTTCTTTCTCGAGAGAGAGAGAGAGGGAGAGAGTTCTAAATTGAGTTTTTCTTTTTCTTGTGTAGCGAATAATGAAAAACCTCGGAATCTATTTGATGCGAATCGACGGAACTGTTTCGAAAGGTAGCGAGCGACAGGATATGATCGACAAATTTAATTCGAATCCCAAGTACACCGTTTTTCTGTTGACGACACAAGTATGGACGCTTACTTTGCATTTTCTTTGTTTTGAAGAAAATCGGTTTTAAAAACTAGAATAGTGAAGTTAAATAAAGGCCATTTTACACTGGAGTGTTATTAGCAATGTTTTTAACAAATATATATTACAAATCGGCCTATAAAATGTTATTAAACATTAAGTTTCTAGAAATGTCAATAACATTTTGCTATTAACTTTTGTCAATAACATTTGCATTCCAGCATTTATTATTTTTTCCATTAACATGTCGATAACATTGTTGCTAACTTTTTTAATAGAAATTCTGCAACAGCTCTGAAGGCGCGGTGTCCTGATCAAAGGATGTTAATAACAAAATGTTACTAGCAAGTTATTTCTGTTGTCATTTGATGTGATTCATTCACTCTTCTAGTTTTTAAAACTCTTCTGAATAAGTTTCAGATAATTCTAGACCATATAACTTCGGAACTTTTGATTTAGGTCGGTGGAGTTGGTCTTTCGATCACGGCCGCAAATCGTGTCGTCATTTATGATCCCAGTTGGAATCCGGCAACCGATTCGCAAGCCGTCGACCGATGTTATCGAATTGGACAGAAAAAATCTGTCATCGTCTATCGTTTGATAACGTGCGGCACGATAGAAGAGAAGATCTACCGTCGTCAGATATTCAAGCAGTCGCTTCATAAGCAAACGACGGATGGCGCACAGAATCCGTTTCGATACTTCAGTAAACAAGAAATTTATGACATGTTTCTGCTCGACGATACGACACATTCCAAGACTCAAGTCCAACTTGAAAAAATGCATTCGGCGAATCGCATCACCGATGAAACGCTCGATGCGCACATTGCAAAGTTGTACTCTTACGGTGATGATCTTTTATGAAATTGGAATATTCTTTCGATTGGGATCCGTTAGCCTCCGAGTTTAGGCTGCGTAGTTGCCATATGGGTTGCGCCGAAGGTACGGTGAAAGGAAACGGTGTCCTGCATAGAGGCTAAACGGCTGCTAATCGAAAGAATTTTTCTAAATTGTTTGGAATATTGATTTTTCATAAAATAATCAAAATGTGAGTTTGGTTTTAGCTCCAAATACAAAGAAGGGGGAAACTTGACACTTAACTTTTAACTTCAACTCTCTAAACAGGGTTCCAACATATGAAGACACTCTGTTCAAAAGATATTCAATAAAATTGGAGGTTTTTTTTATGTTGGAGCCCAGTTTAGAGGGTTCAAGTTTTAAGTGTTAAATAAAAAATTCAGAAAGTAAACTTTGTACTTGAACTTTACCTTCTACTCTCTAAACAGGGTTCCAATATAGAAAAACTCTGTTCGAAAGTATTCAATAAAATAGGGTTTTTCTACGTTGGAGTCCAGTTTTGGGGGTTCAAGTTTTAAGTGTTAAGTAATTTCGTTAAGTTAAATTAATTCTAAAGTGTATAGAAAATTGCAATTACTTTTTTCTCTCTAAACTACTAATTTATTTCGAAGTAATTTAACTTCGTAAATTAGAATGACGTAAAAAAAAACGCCTCCAAATGTAACTCTCGAATCGTTTTTATCTTCTCCGTTAGACATTTTCGGTATAAGTGATCATGATCTGATGTTCAGTGTGAACCAAGCCGATGAAGAAGTCAATCAGATGGAAAAGGACCACATCTTCGAAAAAGTTGTTCTTTTCATGTCGTCAACTTAAATCTTTATTTATCTCGTCCATGTTTCTTTATCGAATCGCAGGTGACTCGAGCCGAAAAGCTGGTTCAAATGGAATGCGATCTGAACGAACAAGCTTCAGAAGGAAAAGCAACAATGCCTTCAGGGCCGAGCGCAAGTTTGAGATCAAATTCAACAAAGAACGTGCCGATCACGAAATCAACTTCAACGAAGACGAACGTGCCAATTACACCGAAGCCAGTTAAAAAGTCGATTTCTTCTAACGAAAGCTTGGATTTGATGGATGTGAGCTTAGGAATTCAGAACATGACTGTGGTCGATGATGAGGAACCATCTTTTGAGGTTTGTTGGTTAAAATTTCTACTAGATTTCGTAAGATTTTCTGTGTTAATTATCTTTTAAAATAACATTTTTATGTTATTTATCTTTAACATAACATAAATAACATAAAAATTACACTTTTTGTTACCAAAGTGATTGCTTAGAGGCTACAATTCCTCTAGAATTAGAACAGCCTAATTATAGGTTTATATTGACTTTAGCCTCTAACGAGCCTCGTTGATTGCAAAAAAGCATAGTTTTGCCATAATGATAACGTATACAACAGATATCGTTGTTCTAGTGTGTGGTTTAATTATCTAGCCTCTCTACGAGGTTCTTCTTATTCATTTTACGTTTTCTTAACATAAGAGAACCTTAAATTTTTGTACGAAGCCACTCGCTGTTTGTGTAATTACTGAATCATGATGTAACCAAGAAGGGAATTTAGGTCTGGGTATAGGTGGCGCCATCTATTCGGCACACTCAGCCCTAGCATGGAATGCTCTATGCCGAACTCTCGGTTTAGCTATTTTTAATCTGATCTCTTTGCGTTTCAATTAATTTTTTTCAGAGCGAAAATAAAGATCATAAGGGTGCAATCGCAATCGTTATTGACGAAACTCCAGATAAGTCGAAAACAAAATCCTTAAATTCGTACGAATCGGAAAGATTTTACTAAACGATCTCGATATCGAAGCTTTTAAATGTTACTTTTTGTTTATATCAGAACTAGTAGTCCAGTCGTCATATCAGATTCCGAAGGTAACAATTCTGAATCCGAAACCGACGTTACTGCCACATCTCATTCTCTCTTGAAGACTTCGTCGTCCATTTACGACAAGAACACCTCGATAGAAGGTGATGGCCCTTCGGTCGTCAGTGAAACTTCTACCGAAGACGAATATTATCTTCCAGGTAAATTTATAAAAACTTTATTCAGTTAATAATTTATAAATTGTTCAAATGTCCAATTTTTGGAAAAGAAAAATTGCTAAATTTGGCTAAACTGATTATCGAGACGAAAAGTTTTGCTTAAAAATCACGAATCACATAATTACGGTTCCAATCCACTTACGATATTGTACGAGTGTCACATTTGCAAATTTATCAAGTTTAAGGTGGCTGAATAGATTTCTTTTGCTTTTCTCCTCAGCGGACAGCGCCACTGCAACAGTTAAGAGGGTTACAAAGTAGATTAATTCCTAAACATATTCATAGATGGTGCTCGCATCGTTGGTTATTATGTATATAGGACATATGGTAATTTTTTTGCTATGTATTAGAGGCTACAACGGACAAATTTTTTCCGCCATCTTGGATGTCCGTTAGCGTGATTTAAGTCACCAACGTATTTTATTTGCTTTTTTCTAGCAAATTTTTTTAAATTTTGAAAAAAATAAATATAAAAATAAAAGATTTAGCGAAATTTCGTAATAAAATAACAATTTTAGTTAGGGAAGACACTATAAAACAAAAACGTAAACGAAATCATTCACCTTATATACGGCGATTTGTGTGGCAATTTTTGACTGAAAAATCGCTACTAAAGGTAGATTTTTTTATATTTTATTGTTCTTTGCACTTAAAATTCTTACCTTAATCGGAAATCTTCTATGTAGGGTTGGTTATTCTTTTTAAAACGACGTCGTTTTCGATCGAAGCGGTGGAAAAATGGCGTCGTTTTCAACTTTCTCAAACGGCGTTAAACCGCTTCTGCGCATGCGCGCTCATTTCGATTCAAACGAAATTCAAATACGTACTCTCTAACCAGGCCTTGACTGAATCAGATTCTTATTGATTGAGTTTTACTTCAATATAAAAATAAACGTAAGCAATTAGGTAATAAAATTTGATTGTTCTTATAGAAAACAAATAAATCTACCACCACATTTTTTTATTTTACTATTATCTCCTTTGCAAAAATAAGATAATGGATACCAAATATGTAGCTTTTTTTCTTCTATGAGATTTTGCATAGGGAAAAAAAAACACCTTTTTAAATACTTAATTAAAAATATTTAAAGGGAGATTTAAAGTCTGAAAAATCATTAATCTGTTCCATTAAACAATCTAATATTTATTACAGTTTTAATCACATTTTAAAAATTTATATGTCTCCAGATAATGGCTACCAAACCTAACTGTATGTTTGAAATTTAAATTAGCATTATGTCTATGCTAATTCAATACAAGTGGCGCCTCTGATGTCAGACACTGCAATCAATGTCGTCTGTCAAAAGAAAACGTCCGTGACGCTTCTGTAACCCTCTTAATGCTTATGCTCCACGGACGGTTTTTTTTAGAAAAAAATAAATACTGAACAGTGGCGCCATCCAAAGGGACAAAAACAAAATAAATATCTATTCAGCGACCTTAAAGAAGTTGGAGCCAAGATATTTTACGTTTTGTACTTTTTTTTTGGGAGGGGGGATTTATTTATTTAAGACTTGAATTTTATTAAGTTTTGAACTTAATAAAATTCAAGTCTTAACGTTTAACTCTGAATTTATCTTTTTTGATTTGACTATAGCTGTAGAAATGAACAGTGCAAGCTCGTTTTTAGAGTCATCCACTGCCAATACGACTATCGAAATGGGAAAAGGTGACGTGAGTAAAGAAACCGCTCGTAAGCTACGTCGCTCGTCGATGTTTTTTCACCTAGTCAACAAAGTAGAAGATGAAAGTGAGGATTCTGATAACAGCTTTGTCGCATCGAGCGATGAAACGGATTCGAATGATCATGAAACTATGTCCGAAACTTCAACCGTAGCGTCAACGAAGAAATATAGACGGATTCAAGTGATAGAAAGCGATTCAGATTAGATTTTTTTTTCTCAATTAAAGAGCCTTGTTGGTGAAGCAAGTTATTGCCGCTCAATGGCGCACATGTGCTCGAAATGCATGTAATCTTGATCGTGGATCAAACTCGAAGCTGGCTGTGTGTGTGTTTTTTTTATATATTTTCGTTTTCAATGTTTGTAATTTTTGTTCAAGAAATTTTATAAATTTTTATCGTCACAAAGGTGAATAATATAAATTAAATAAAAAAAACGTTAACATATAAATTAGAGGTGGGATAAATCCTAAATTTTCTCAAATCCGAATCCTAAAAGGTTCTCGAATCTCCCAAATCTCTCGAATCCTTCATATAAGAATCCTATATTATTCATTCAGAAGATACAAATAAATGAAATATTAAATATTAAATTATTAATAATAATAATAAAAAAAAGTGTGGCACTCCGGGTCACCGCAAGGTGATGCTGGTGATCGGGGTCCGACCACCGAAATTGCAACAATCGCCGGTTTTGTTTTAGTGACGTTTCTATTTGGCGTCAATGGAGTTAAAACTAATTTTACGATAGTTTTAAAAGTTTGTTTAAAGTTAGGATTCGAAAGACAAAAAAGCGCGAAGATTAGAGTTTTCGTATCGCGAATATTTTTCAAGATTCGAAGATTCGAATTGCCCATCCCTAATATAAATCCTTTTATTAAAGCAAATTTGTAATGAGAAATTTTATAATTAAAAAAAATGAGTGGATTGCTGATGTTTTTATGTGTCTGGGATTGAAAAATATATTAGTGTTTGAACTGTTTGATGTTTAATCTTAGACTATTACTCTACTGGACTGGCAACTCCCTATGTTCTACATGTTAAGTGACGCCAGCTCCGTCTGGTGGCATTATTTTAAAAGAAAATCGTTGGCTAGCGTGTTTTTTTTTTTTTTGCAAAGGGGAAGACATTGGGGGTGAATCATGTAATGTATGGCAAGTTATTTTAGTTTTTTCACGTTTTACTGGATTTTCCAATTTTAATTCTATTCTAGGAATCCAGTAAAATGCGGATAAAAAAGTAAAATGAATTTCCACATGTGATATTCTGCTGTGAATTTGTGTAAATCTTAGTGAATCTCGTAGATGATTTTTTTTAATGTCGGCCCAGTTGTCGTTTCGTCTCCTAAGCAAAAAAATGGTTAGAAAACGTTGTTACGGTGTTTGTGACTCGCGTTTTCCTGATAATAGACCACAACCAAAACAGGTAACACTTTACAGACACTTTTTGACAGAACACAGCTCTAGTTCTTCATCAGCCATACTTTTTATAATAATATATATAAAAAATCCACCCTATATAACTACAAAATGAACTCGTCCAAAGTTTGACTTTTGATATTCATGTTTATATACCATAGTCCCGCTAGAGGCGCCACTTCAAAAACGACGTCACGACGATTCAAAACTGTCCAACACAAAATTTCGGGAGTTGCCAGTCCAGTAAAGTAATAAATAGTCTAAGACTTTATCTTTCGAAATAAGCTTATTATGTCGGTTTATAAATGCAAAGTTGCAATTTTAAGCAGACGGTATTTTTTAATTTTTGTTAATAAAAAAGTTCATTTTGAAAGATATCAACATGAAAATACCCCATAAGTGATTAACCAACCCTTCTAGTTTCTAAAAGACTTTCTTGTTAGTTTTAATTTTGCTCCTGAAGGACAGAATAATCCAGCTGTTCATATGTTTTGCTTATTTTTTCTCATTTCAATAGGGATTTTTAGCGATTTATTCCCTAATAATTGACACCATAGCAACTTTTAGAAGCCTGGATATCCAGGTGCCAGGGCTCTGATCAGCTGACAATCATTTGTAATGACATCACTTTCTGGCGGGAGAGCTTATAGGCGACGCGTAATGAACACTTCCGTTGAGGGAGTGCTGGCGCTTAGATCAACAGCTGAAATGAAGAACATCAGCTGTTATTCAATACAATGTGACGTCACAATAAGGGAGTAAGCACAATTGTTACAATTGCTCTGCTACTTCCGCCCATGTGTTAGTGAAGAAGTATTTGCCGGCCGTCAAATTGAGGAGAAACATCGTGTTTGCGTAGAAATGTCTTTTTTTAAATTGTTTTAATCGCGTTAAAGTCGCGAATTTTATACGTTTAAACGGTCAAAAGTGTGATGAACATCGCAAAAGAACGGTAAGTACCGCTTTTTCTTTTGGTTTATTTTGGTTTTTTTTGTGGCGGAATTCATTGCATGAAATTTCATAGCTATTTTACATGAGACATGACGTCATTTGCAAGTTACCTGGACCCCCGGCGACCCTCATTACGTCGTAAGTCATAAAGTTGTAACAGTCATGCCTTATAATGTCACTGTTTGTCGGCTATTATTTTCTGATTGTTATTTTATGCTGTACACTAGTCAATGGCAGTAATTTGTAATTTGCTTTTGTGACTTTTACGGGGTTTTATGACCTATAAACATGACAATTTACCGTCATATGACAGTCTTATTTTCTTTCTGTGGCGTCGTTTATTGGGTTTTGCTGTTTGCGCCGATCTTAGTCTTACGATCGTAACATGGGAGCCTCATTACAGAAAGAAATCGAGACACTCATATGACAATAAATTGTCATATCTTGCTCATAATCTTGTAACAGTCATAAAAGCAAATTGCAAATATAGTATACAGCATTAATACAACACAAGCAGTGACATCATAAAGTATGATTTTTTTCTTCTTCTATAATTAGGCCTCAAGGCTTTACGAACGCAGGAAACGCATCCGTAAGATGCGACATCTACGTAAATGAACGAATACACAGATAAATAAGTGAAATAAATCATTTTTTATTAAGAAAAGAACGGCAAAAGAAAATACAAATTATTCAGGTTTTGTAAACGATTCTGTGCCTGAATTTGGATAATTTACAACTTCTACGTAAGAAGTAGGTGAATGTGTAGGTGAATGAGTTAACGATGCGTAAGTGGATGCGGTTGCAGTTACAAATTGTTGTGTACAGGGTGGGATTACAAATTGTGCATCGTATAAAGTTCGTTGTATCTTGAATTTGGCCCATTTGATGGCGTAAGGGTTCGGTAGGGCTCTTAGGTCGTGGGCCACACTTTTAGCGAATGAATCGTATTTGTCAGTTTGGACCGTGGGCCCCATTCCGACCCGAGGAGTGACTATAGTCTTGGGATATTTATATAACTTCGAAAATGCATTGCAAGTGAATCAGAAGAGCCGGAATGGAAATATTGGATTCGATGCATTCCCAGAAAAGCCTGGAATGCAGCGATGTCTTAGATTCCAGTGTGCACAGCACGCTTCAAAATTGAAGTGTCTATGCTTGCTCTTGGATTTGTAACTTCGAAAATTCATTGCAAGTGATTTATGGGCTTTCATGGTCTTCTGAAGTCTGTTGGGCTCTCCTGAGTTCGTTTCAGTGCTTTTCAAGGCATCTAGAAGACTCATTTTTTCCGTTTTTTGAAAAACTTCCAAGAGGAATTCTTGGAAGAATTTCATTTTTTGACAATTTTTCATTTTTTGAATTTATGGGTTTTCATGGTCTTCTGAAATTTGTTGGGCCCTCCTGAGTTCATTTCGGTGCTTTTCAGGGCATCCGAAAGACTCATTTCTTGTCATTTTTTGAAAATATTCATGGACCATACTCTGGACCTCTTGGAATATTTATATAACTTCAAAAATTCATTGCAAGTGAACCAGACGAGCGGGAATGGAAATTTTGGATTTGATGCATTCCCAGAAAAGTCTGGAATGCAGTGATGTCTTCATTTCCAGTGTGCAATGCACGCTTCAAAAGTTACACCAGTTCAAATTGGGCGTCATTGAAGTGTCTATGCTTGCTCATTTATCTGTAACTTTGAAAATTCATAGCAAGTGAAGCAGACGAGCGGGAATGGAAATGTTGGATTTGATGCATTCCCAGAAAAGTCTGGAATGCAGTGATGTCTTCATTTCCAGTGTGCAATGCACGCTTCAAAAGTTACACCAGTTCGAAGTGGGCGTCATTGAAGTGTCTATGCTTGCTCATGGATTTGTAACTTCGAAAATTCATTGCAAGTGGTTTACGGTTTTCATAGTCATCTGAAGTCTGTTGGGCCCTCCTGAGTTCATTTCAGTGCTTTTCAAGGCATCTAGAAGACTTTCAGTTTTGGCCGTTTTTTGAAAAATTTCCAAGAGTAGACTCTTGGAAGAATTTCATTTTTTGACAATTTTTACTTTTTTGAATTTATGGGTTTTCATGGTCTTCTGAAATTTGTTGGGCCCTCCTGAGTTCATTTCGGTGCTTTTCAGGGCATCTGAAAGACTCATTTCTTGTCATTTTTTGAAAATATTCATGGACCATACTCTGGACCTCTTGGAATATTTATATAACTTCAAAAATTCATTGCAAGTGAACCAGACGAGCGGGAATTGAAATTTTGGATGCATCACATTGCAAGAGCAGTCTGGATTGCAGTGATGTCTTCATTTGCAGTGTGCAATGCACGCTTCAAAAGTTACACCAGTTCAAAGTGGGCGTCATTGAAGTGTCTATGCTTGCTCATGAACCTGTAACTTTGAAAATTCATTGCAAGTGAACCAGACGAGCGGGAATGGAAATGTTGGATTTGATGCATTCCCAGAAAAGTCTGGAATGCAGAGTTGTCTTCATTTTCAGTGTTCAAAGCACGCTTCAAAAGATACACCAGTTCGAAGTGGGTGTCATTGAAGTGTCTCTGCTGGCTCATGGATCTGTAACTTCGAAAATTCATTGCAAGTGAACCAGACGAGCGGGAATGGAAATGTTGGATTTGATGCATTCCCAGAAAAGTCTGGAATGCAGTGATGAATTCATTTCCAGTGTGCAATGCACGCTTCTAAAGTTACACCAGTTCAAAGTGGGCATCATTGAAGTGTCTCTGCTTGCTCATGGATCTGTAACTTCGAAAATTCATTGCAAGTGAACCAGACAAGCGGGAATGGAAATGTTGGATTTGATGCTATCCCAGAAAAGTCTGGAATGCAGTGATGAATTCATTTCCAGTGTGCAATGCACACTTCAAAAGTTACACCAGTTCGAAGTGGGTGTCATTGAAGTGGCTATGCTTGCTAATGGATTTGTAACTTCGAAAATTCATAGCAAGTGAAACAGACGAGCGGGAATGGAAATGTTTAAATTTGATGCATTCCCACAAAAGTCTGGAATTCAGTGATGTCTTCATTTCCAGTGTGCAATGCACGCTTCAAAAGTTACACCAGTTCAAATTGGGCGTCATTGAAGTGTCTATGCTTGCTCATTTATCTGTAACTTTGAAAATTCATAGGAAGTGAACCAGACGAGCGGGAATGGAAATGTTGGATTTGATGCATTCCCAGAAAAGTCTGGAATGCAGTGATGTCTTCATTTCCAGTGTGCAATGCACGCTTCAAAAGTTACACCAGTTCAAATTGGGCGTCATTGAAGTGTCTATGCTTGCTCATTTATCTGTAACTTTGAAAATTCATAGCAAGTGAACCAGACGAGCGGGAATGGAAATGTTGGATTTGATGCATTCCCAGAAAAGTCTGGAATGCAGTGATGTCTTCATTTCCAGTGTGCAATGCACGCTTCAAAAGTTACACCAGTTCAAATTGGGCGTCATTGAAGTGTCTATGCTTGCTCATTTATCTGTAACTTTGAAAATTCATAGCAAGTGAACCAGACGAGCGGGAATGGAAATGTTGGATTTGATGCATTCCCAGAAAAGTCTGGAATGCAGTGATGTCTTCATTTCCAGTGTGCAATGCACGCTTCAAAAGTTACACCAGTTCAAATTGGGCGTCATTGAAGTGTCTATGCTTGCTCATTTATCTGTAACTTTGAAAATTCATAGCAAGTGAACCAGACGAGCGGGAATGGAAATGTTGGATTTGATGCATTCCCAGAAAAGTCTGGAATGCAGTGATGTCTTCATTTCCAGTGTGCAATGCACGCTTCAAAAGTTACACCAGTTCAAATTGGGCGTCATTGAAGTGTCTATGCTTGCTCATTTATCTGTAACTTTGAAAATTCATAGCAAGTGAACCAGACGAGCGGGAATGGAAATGTTGGATTTGATGCATTCCCAGAAAAGTCTGGAATGCAGTGATGTCTTCATTTCCAGTGTGCAATGCACGCTTCAAAAGTTACACCAGTTCAAAGTGGGCGTCATTGAAGTGTCTATGCTTGCTCATGAACCTGTAACTTTGAAAATTCATTGCAAGTGAACCAGACGAGCGGGAATGGAAATGTTGGATTTGATGCATTCCCAGAAAAGTCTGGAATGCAGAGTTGTCTTCATTTTCAGTGTTCAAAGCACGCTTCAAAAGATACACCAGTTCGAAGTGGGTGTCATTGAAGTGTCTCTGCTGGCTCATGGATCTGTAACTTCGAAAATTCATTGCAAGTGAACCAGACGAGCGGGAATGGAAATGTTGGATTTGATGCATTCCCAGAAAAGTCTGGAATGCAGTGATGAATTCATTTCCAGTGTGCAATGCACGCTTCTAAAGTTACACCAGTTCAAAGTGGGCATCATTGAAGTGTCTCTGCTTGCTCATGGATCTGTAACTTCGAAAATTCATTGCAAGTGAACCAGACAAGCGGGAATGGAAATGTTGGATTTGATGCTATCCCAGAAAAGTCTGGAATGCAGTGATGAATTCATTTCCAGTGTGCAATGCACACTTCAAAAGTTACACCAGTTCGAAGTGGGTGTCATTGAAGTGGCTATGCTTGCTAATGGATTTGTAACTTCGAAAATTCATAGCAAGTGAAACAGACGAGCGGGAATGGAAATGTTTAAATTTGATGCATTCCCACAAAAGTCTGGAATTCAGTGATGTCTTCATTTCCAGTGTGCAATGCACGCTTCAAAAGTTACACCAGTTCAAATTGGGCGTCATTGAAGTGTCTATGCTTGCTCATTTATCTGTAACTTTGAAAATTCATAGGAAGTGAACCAGACGAGCGGGAATGGAAATGTTGGATTTGATGCATTCCCAGAAAAGTCTGGAATGCAGTGATGTCTTCATTTCCAGTGTGCAATGCACGCTTCAAAAGTTACACCAGTTCAAATTGGGCGTCATTGAAGTGTCTATGCTTGCTCATTTATCTGTAACTTTGAAAATTCATAGCAAGTGAACCAGACGAGCGGGAATGGAAATGTTGGATTTGATGCATTCCCAGAAAAGTCTGGAATGCAGTGATGTCTTCATTTCCAGTGTGCAATGCACGCTTCAAAAGTTACACCAGTTCAAATTGGGCGTCATTGAAGTGTCTATGCTTGCTCATTTATCTGTAACTTTGAAAATTCATAGCAAGTGAACCAGACGAGCGGGAATGGAAATGTTGGATTTGATGCATTCCCAGAAAAGTCTGGAATGCAGTGATGTCTTCATTTCCAGTGTGCAATGCACGCTTCAAAAGTTACACCAGTTCAAATTGGGCGTCATTGAAGTGTCTATGCTTGCTCATTTATCTGTAACTTTGAAAATTCATAGCAAGTGAACCAGACGAGCGGGAATGGAAATGTTGGATTTGATGCATTCCCAGAAAAGTCTGGAATGCAGTGATGTCTTCATTTCCAGTGTGCAATGCACGCTTCAAAAGTTACACCAGTTCAAATTGGGCGTCATTGAAGTGTCTATGCTTGCTCATTTATCTGTAACTTTGAAAATTCATTGCAAGTGAACCAGACGAGCGGGAATGGAAATGTTGGATTTGATGCATTCCCAGAAAAGTCTGGAATGCAGAGTTGTCTTCATTTTCAGTGTTCAAAGCACGCTTCAAAAGATACACCAGTTCGAAGTGGGTGTCATTGAAGTGTCTCTGCTGGCTCATGGATCTGTAACTTCGAAAATTCATAGCAAGTGAACCAGACGAGCGGGAATGGAAATGTTGGATTTGATGCATTCCCAGAAAAGTCTGGAATGCAGTGATGAATTCATTTCCAGTGTGCAATGCACGCTTCAAAAGTTACACCAGTTCGAAGTGGCTATGCTTGCTAATGGATTTGTAACTTCGAAAGTTCATTGCAAGTGAACCAGAAGAGCAGGAAAGGGAATATTGGATTCGATGCATATCCAGAAAAGCATGAATGCAGATATAACTTCAATTACAGTGTACACTGCACGCTTCAAAAGATACACCAGTTCGAATTGGGTGTCATTGATGTGTCTATGCTTCCTCTTGGAGTTGTAACTTCGAAAATTCATTGCAAGTGAATCAGAAGAGTGGGGATGGAAATGTTAGATTCGATGCAGTTCTAGAAAAGCCTGAAATGCACAGATGTGTATAATTCCAGTGTGCATAGCACGCTTCAAAAGTTACACCAGTTCGAAGTGGGTGTCATTGAAGTGGTTATGCTTGCTAATGGATTTGTAACTTCGAAAATTCATTGCAAGTGAATCAGAAGAGCAGGAAAGGAAATATTAGATTCGATGCATATCCAGAAAAGCATGAATGCAGATATAACTTCAATTCCAGTGTGCACTGCACGCTTCTAAAGTTACACCAGTTCATAGTGGGCATCATTGAAGTGTCTCTGCTTGCTCATGGATCTGTAACTTTGAAAATTCATTGCAAGTGAACCAGACGAGCGGGAATGGAAATGTTGGATTTGATGCATTCCCAGAAAAGTCTGGAATGCAGTGATGAATTCATTTCCAGTGTGCAATGCACACTTCAAAAGTTACACGAGTTCGAAGTGGGTGTCATTGAAGTGGCTATGCTTGCTAATGGATTTGTAACTTCGAAAATTCACTCCAAGTGAACCAGAAAAGCGGGAACGGAAATATTGAATTCGATGCATTCCCAGAAAAGTCTGAATGCGGATATAACTTCAATTCCAGTGTACACTGCACGCTTCAAAAGATACACCAGTTCGAATTGGGTGTCATTGATGTGTCTATGCTTGCTCTTGGATTTGTAACTTCGAAAATTCATTGCAAGTGAATCAGAAGAGCGGGGATGGAAATGTTAGATTCGATGCAGTTCTAGAAAAGCCTGAAATGCAGAGATGTGTATAATTCCAGTGTGCATAGCACGCTTCAAAAGTTACACCAGTTCGAAGTGGGTGTCATTGAAGTGGCTATGCTTGCTAATGGATTTGTAACTTCGAAAATTCATTGCAAGTGAACCAGAAGAGCAGGAAAGAAAATATTAGATTCGATGCATTCCCAGAAAAGCCTGAATGCGGATATAACTTCAGTTACAGTGTACACTGCACGCTTCAAAAGGTACACCAGTTTGAATTGGGTGTCATTGATGTGTCTATGCTTGCTCTTGGATTTGTAACTTCGAAAATTCATTGCAAGTGAATCAGAAGAGCGGGGATGGAAATGTTAGATGCGATGCAGTTCCAGAAAAGCCTGAAATGCAGAGATGTCTATAATTCCAGTGTGCATAGCACGCTTCAAAAGTTACACCAGTTTGAAGTGGCTATGCTTGCTAATGGATTTGTAACTTCGAAAATTAATTGCAAGTGAATCAGAAGAGCGGGGATGGAAATGTTAGATTCGATGCAGTTCCAGTAAAGCCTGAAATGCAGAGATGTCTATAATTCCAGTGTGCATAGCACGCTTCAAAAGTTACACCAGTTCAAAGTGGGTGTCATTGAAGTGGCTATGCTTGCTAATGGATTTGTAACTTCGAAAATTCATTGCAAGTGAATCAGAAGAGCAGGAAAGGAAATATTAGATTCGATGCATATCCAGAAAAGCATGAATGCAGATATAACTTCAATTCCAGTGTGCACTGCACGCTTCTAAAGTTACACCAGTTCATAGTGGGCATCATTGAAGTGTCTCTGCTTGCTCATGGATCTGTAACTTCGAAAATTCATTGCAAGTGAACCAGACGAGCGGGAATGGAAATGTTGGATTTGATGCATTCCCAGAAAAGTCTGGAATGCAGTGATGAATTCATTTCCAGTGTGCAATGCACACTTCAAAAGTTACACCAGTTCGAAGTGGGTGTCATTGAAGTGGCTATGCTTGCTAATGGATTTGTAACTTCGAAAATTCATTGCAAGTGAACCAGACGAGCGGGAATGGAAATGTTGGATATGATGCATTCCCAAAAAAGTCTGGAATGCAGTGATGAATTCATTTCCAGTGTGCAATGCACGCTTCAAAAGTTACACCAGTTCGAAGTGGCTATGCTTGCTAATGGATTTGTAACTTCGAAAGTTCATTGCAAGTGAACCAGAAGAGCAGGAAAGGGAATATTGGATTCGATGCATATTCAGAAAAGCATGAATGCAGATATAACTTCAATTCCAGTGTGCACTGCACGCTTCTAAAGTTACACCAGTTCAAAGTGGGCATCATTGAAGTGTCTCTGCTTGCTCATGGATCTGTAACTTCGAAAATTCATTGCAAGTGAACCAGAAAAGCGGGAACGGAAATATTGAATTCGATGCATTCCCAGAAAAGCCTGAATGCGGATATAACTTCAATTACAGTGTACACTGCACGCTTCAAAAGATACACCAGTTCGAATTGGGTGTCATTGATGTGTCTATGCTTGCTCTTGGATTTGTAACTTCGAAAATTCATTGCAAGTGAATCAGAAGAGCGGGGATGGAAATGTTAGATTCGATGCAGTTCTAGAAAAGCCTGAAATGCAGAGATGTGTATAATTCCAGTGTGCATAGCACGCTTCAAAAGTTACACCAGTTCGAAGTGGGTGTCATTGAAGTGGCTATGCTTGCTAATGGATTTGTAACTTCGAAAATTCATTGCAAGTGAACCAGAAGAGCAGGAAAGGAAATATTGGATTCGATGCATATCCAGAAAATCATGAATGCAGATATAACTTCAATTCCAGTGTGCACTGCACGCTTCTAAAGTTACACCAGTTCAAAATGGGCATCATTGAAGTGTCTATGCTTGCTCATGGATCTGTAACTTCGAAAATTCATAGCAAGTGAAACAGACGAGCGGGAATGGAAATGTTTAAATTTGATGCTTTCCCAGAAAAGTCTGGAATGCAGTGATGTCTTCATTTCTAGTGTGCAATGCACGCTTCAAAAGTTACACCAGTTCAAAGTGGGCGTCATTGAAGTTTCTATGCTTGCTCATGAACCTGTAACTTTGAAAATTCATTGCAAGTGAACCAGAAAAGCGGGAACGGAAATATTGAATTCGATGCATTCCCAGAAAAGCCTGAATGCGGATATAACTTCAATTACAGTGTACACTGCACGCTTCAAAAGATACACCAGTTCGAATTGGGTGTCATTGATGTGTCTATGCTTGCTCTTGGATTTGTAACTTCGAAAATTCATTGCAAGTGAATCAGAAGAGCGGGGATGGAAATGTTAGATTCGATGCAGTTCTAGAAAAGCCTGAAATGCAGAGATGTCTATAATTCCAGTGTGCATAGCACGCTTCAAAAGTTACACCAGTTCGAAGTGGGTGTCATTGAAGTGTATGTTTATGGAGGCTAAACAGGCACATACAGAGTCTGCAATAGCATATATTTCTAGAATAAAAACTCTGAGAAGGGTTTTTACAGGAGAAATGCCTACAGTAGAAGAAATTAGATTAAGGGACAGGATGATACAAACACAACTTCTTAAGAGGCCTTCCACCAAGAATGAAACGATTTGTCCTGACTAGGAACCCTGAAACCTTAGAAGACACTATTAAGGCAATCTTGATAGAAGAGGAAAATGAAATGTTAACAAGTTTAAAATATGGACTGAATGCCTTGGAAACAGAAGAGAAAGAAAAAACGGACTTACAGAAACTAGAAGCAAAGGTGAAGAATCTAGAGCTGCAAAATAAAAACGAAATAGCAGCTCTAGATGAAAAATATAAAAAAGAATTAGAAAAAGCAAATGAAAACAAAATGGAAAAATCGAACGTGGAATGTTTTAACTGCCACAAGCGTGGGCACTTTGCAAATGAGTGCAGAGCCCCAAAACAGTCAGGTTTCCATTGGAATCCACAAAGAAGACCTTTTCAACAGCCAATCCAGGCCCATGCCTCTTTTTGAATACAGTCTTACTGTGGGAAAATGGGACACATGGCTCGAGACTGTTGGTCAAAGCCCAATTAGGTAAAAACACCTCTTCAGAGTGTTTTCATTGTGGAAAGAGTGGACATTTTGCACGGGATTGTCGTGACCGAAATGTTGGAAGACCACAACCAAGGAATGTTAGGTATCAGTCCAGACAAGACCCTAGAAGGGGAAACTAAAGGCGTAACATGGTACATAAAACGCGTACATGGAGGAGGACAAGAAAAGGAACGCGTCTCATATTTAATTCATTAGGTACTAATTCTTCTTGTCCGATATTCTTGGCAATAGTACAACACAACTTAGTCAAAATCTTTCTGATACATGGGCAGCAATATCAGTTGTTTCGAGGAGATGTTTCAAAGAAGTAAAAAAAAACTTCCCACACAAGGTGAAGCCTATTCCAAGTTCTGAACCCTTAGAAATAGTAGCAGCAAATGGGAAGCCATTTTCTACAATTGGGGTGTACAAAATTCCAGTAAAAATTAGATCCACCATTGTTCAAGTACCTATGCATGTTAGCTGTAATGACTTGCCAAGGAAATATCATATGATCTTTGGCATAGACATTATTAAGAAACTGGGCTTAACTTACGAGCCAGTTAAAGATATCATTTGGTATAAAGGACAGATGGTTAGGACACAGATTGGTGAACTTAAACAGACAATTAATTTGTTACAAAAGGTAACAAAGGCACATAAAACCAATTCAAGGGAATGAATCCAAGAGTGTTTAGAAAAAACAGATGACACATTCAAAAGAATGTTAAAACAAGTTCTCGAGGCAAATGCTGATTGCTTTGCGAATAATTTAAAATAACTCACTCCTACACACATAGTGGAACAAGAAATAGAATTTTCAGACAAAACCCCAGTTTTTATTCGCCCATATAAGGTTCTGCAAAAGTTAGAGGGAGTAATGCAGGAAAAAATAGATGAATTATTAACAGCAGGAATTATCAGATCTTCTGTTAGTCCATATTCTGCACCATGTATGTTAGTAGTCAAACCAGATGGAAGCCATAGGCTCGTAATAGATTACAGAACCCTTAACCAAAAAGTTGTCGGAGACGAATATCCCTTGCCAGAATTGCTTAGTGTCAGCAATCAATTGGAAAATGCTAGGAACTTTACAACTATCGATTTAGCTAGTGAGTTCTATCAAATTCCAGTGAGAGAAAGTGACAAAGCAAAATTGGCTTTTAGCACACCTTTTGGACACTACGAATTTAATCGATGTCCAATGGGACTGAAAACCTCTCCTAGTGTATATCAGAGGTTGATGGACAATGTATTGCAGTGACTTAAAAGAAAAATCTGTTTTGTATACATGGATGATATAATCATCTATAGCAGTACCCCAGAAGAGCATGTTCTGCGTTTGAATTTGGTATTCCAACGATTGCGAGAAGCAAATCTAAAAGCAAAACCTTCTAAGTGCATTTTCATGAAAACAAATCAGTTATCTTGGACACACTTTTACGAAGGGACAGATACAGCCAGGAGACAAGAAAATTGAAGCAGTTGCAAAATTCCCAAGACCCACTAAAATGAAAAATGTGCAAAGTTTTCTTGGTTTAGTAAATTTTTACCGAAAATTATACAAAATTGTGCTAAAATGGCAGCACCCTTAACAGCTTTTGGGAAAGGATGTGCCTTTTAATTTAACAGATGCATGTGAAAAGGCATTTGAGACTCTCAAAACATGTCTAACCACATACCCTGTACTAATCATGCCAGATTTTGGAAAACCCTTTTTCTTAACAACTGATGCTTCTAACATGTCGATTGGGGCTATTTTAGAACAAAAGTGGGTGAAAAACTCCATCCTATTGCCTATGCAAGTAGGAAACTAACAAAATCAGAACACAATTACTCTACAACATGGAAAGAAGCTTTGGCATGTGTGTATGGCATAAATTATTTTCGCTATTACCTTATGGGCCGCAGGTTTACCCTAATAACAGACCATCAGCTGTTAAATACCTTATGTTTATGAAAAAGGATAAGGCTCTGTTAACAAGATGGGTGCTTCAATTACAGCAATATGATTTTGAAATTGCATATCGAAAGGGGAAAGAAAATACAAATGCAGATGCTCTTAGTAGAAATCCAATAGAAGTGTTGAATGTTTTAAGTACACAACTTGATGTTTGGGAGGAAAAATGGTCATGAAGGATCAAGAAAATTGTGCTGAATTAAAACCATTTTTGGAGAATTTGCATGGTTGTCCAACTTCCAAAGAAATTCAGAAGGAGGTGGAGAAGCGAAATTATGAGTTGAATACAAAGGGATGGTTAGTAAAGAGGGAGAAAGACATGATTAAATTGGTAGTACCCATAAGAAGAAGGAAGACCATATTGAGAATGTGCCAAGATAATGTTTTAGCAGGACATTTAGGGAAAGATAAGACAATACAGCGCATCGAAGAAAAGTTTTATTGGAAAACTTTACGATCTGATGTAAAACATTACTGTGAATCTTGCATTTCATGTCAAGAAAAGAAAGTTCCACAAGGAAAGAGTCCTTTGTGCAAATTTCCACCACCCTCTAAGCCATTTGAAAGGATTGGGATGGACATTTTAGGTCCTTTACTAACCACTGCCAATGGAAATAAATACATTGTTGTCATCTGTGATTACTTGACTAGATATCCGGAAGCATTTGCCATTCAAGATCAGAGAGCAGAAACAATAGCAAGTGTATTAGTAAGAGAGATAATATCAAGATATGGCAGTCCAAGAAAATTAATTACAGACAGAGGTGCAAACTTCACGTCTGAATTAATACACAAACTATGTAAGATGTTCAGGATAAAGAAGAACTTTACCTCAGCGTATCACCCACAAACTGATGGATTAGTTGAAAGGTTTAACCGTACCTTGACCACCCTGTTATCCCATTACATGGATAAATCACAGAAAAATTGGGATGAGGAACTTCCTCTAGTACTTATGACTTTTAGGAGTGCCGTGCACTCAAGCACTAAGGAAACCCTATATTACTTACTGTATGGCCAAGACATGAGTTTGCCTTTTGACCTAGTCATACAAAAACCAGAACCAATATACAACATAGACGACTATGTTAAAGTGTTGACGACTCATATGCAATCCATTCACGAGTTAGCTAAAGAAAGCTTGGAAGGATCTGCAGAAAAGCAGATAAGGTACCAAAAGAAATCACAGAAACACAAAGCTATTACAATAAGAGATAAGGTTTTTCTTTACATCCCACAGGTAACGAAAGGAAAAACTAAGAAGTTAGCTAGGTTAAATAAAGGTCTATATAGAGTCCTAGCACAAACGTCACCGGTAAATTTTAGAATTCAGCACATGTGCAAACCTAAAGACATGCAGATTGTGCACGAGGAAAGGCTGAAAGTTGTAAAATCAACAAATCCTTGGGAATTCCAAGAATTGGAAGATACAGAAGAGTTAAGTCAGAAATCTATACACCAAGGAGGCAATGTTGAAAATGAGGAAGAAACCTCATCAGAAGAAAACATGGATGAAGAAGCAAATGGAACAGCAATGCATCCAGCAAATTCAACGATGATGGGACCAGCTCGGAACATCGAATCCATACCCACACATCATCAATATGAGTTGCACAGCAGAGCAGAAACCATAGAACCACACCCATTTACCTCTAAGGGAGGAGAACAGAAAAGAAAGTGGGAGGTAGTAAAACCCACAGAGAGTCCGTTAAAATTGAAAATAAGAGGATATTAGTCTGGCAAGGTTGCGAGACAGAATTCGAGGTGAAATGGAAGCTTATACAGAGGCTACCAAGGTAGTAAGCCAGACAGAATCAGGTGATGAAGTGGAGCAAGCAGCATCGACTGAAAGAGTCGAAGTTTTAACAAGATATGACTTTCAGGTTCATATTTTTGGGACTAGCCTGCATATCTGAAGTTGGGTCAAATTCAAATTCAGTGACCATCGAGATTTGTAAATGGTACGAAGGAAGAAAAATGTCAATTCTCAGAGCCTAAAGATCCTAACATTTATTCAAGCAAGCTTTGCCTACAAAATGGTTGCAAAGGATGCGTAACCCAGTGGACTACTAAAGTAGTAATACCACAGAAACCACCAGCTCCTGTAATCAGTTTTCTGCTCCAGCAAATAGAAGCAGAAACTGGCAGAGATGTAGTGTATAAGTGCACTAACCATGATATCGCTTGTACCTGCAGTAACCAATCATGCTCCGGCACTATTGATTATTGTGCAAAGGCCAAAAACTGCAAATCAGAACCTGCAAAATGCCATTGTGAATTAAAGAAAGCATCCACTAAATTAGTACATGTGGATGAAGAAGGACAAGAGACCGAAAACTTTGAAGTAGTCTCATATAGGGAATGTTACTGGAACAGATCTGATATAAGAAATCATGATTCGCAATCAATTGGAAGAAGATTACTGGCACAGGAACAATTCCAAATTGAGAATGGGCAAAACTTTATTGATCCAGTAATAACTGTGAGTGCTGAGGGATCTCTCATCTTAAGAAAGGATGAAATTGAGCGAAGTACTCACGTGGGAAAAAATAAACAGGTTATAATATCTCCTGAATTCGGTATGGACTCAGGCACTCTCCATATCATCTTCATTACCATTGAAGGTCATATCATAGAGGGCCGATTTCCTATCGAAGGGAAATACATTTGCAATAGAATCAAATGTGTAATGTATTTAGAATTTGTATATAATTTTAATTGCATGCCAACTTACATATCATATACGCTTGTGATTACTATGATGGTACTTACAAGTGTTTTTATTATATATTTGAAAAGTGTTATAATTGCCATTTGGGAAATAAGTAAATGGATCTGCTGGTTTTCCATTACGAGTTACAGATTAAGTACAAAATGTTTACGAGTAATTATGGTAATAGGTGTAGCAAGTGGTCATCAGGTAAAATCAAAGGCAAAAAAGGTCCAGAATAAGTTCAAGTCTCTGGAAGAAAGAACCATGAAACCGGTGGCTGTAGCCCCTAAACTGCAATTAAGTGCCACTGTACAGTATATTATTGTTTTTACAGGTATTTTGTTAAGTTTGTTCTCTATTGCATCATCACAATGTACTGAGCATAAGCTTATAAAATCCAGCATCAAAGAATGTATAGATACTGGCATGGGACAGAAGTGTGCCTTGGCAACATCAGTGCAGTTGACATTGTCCAATCTGGGCTATACTGCTTGTTTGTGGTTAACTGATGATCAAGAAGATTATGCAGCTACCTTAGAAGTTATCTTTGAATCTGTTGACTGTGAGTGGAAGACTCAGCAAATGTATTATACTTTCCCTACAAAATTGTTACTTTAAATCAAGTTGTGTGTCCACACAACGAATATTGCGGTTGGGGAGAACATTGTCATAGGAATTATAAATTTGAAACACTAACCAAAAAATCATTGGATTTTCCTGGTGTGACTGATTGCGAAGAAGCAGATTCAGGTATAAAATTCTTCTTGAATAATCAGCCATGCCATTTTTTCTGTTGGTGGCTAAAACCTGTATATTATCAAACATACGAAGTTAAACGAATTGTATCAATGGATTGCGCACCAAAAATCAAGATGATTGTAAAAAATAATAATACAGAAACGGAGTATGTCGTACGCAAATTCAAGACGATTCCAGGTATATTTCATATCGAGCTCTTAGGCACGTTTGATCAAGCTACAGACATAATTTCAAAACATTTGATTGTTCGCTATAGTCACATTTCCTAAGCATATCTAAAAACTGCCGCAGAGGTGGAAAAACCATTGCGAGAGCAGATTGGCGATGTCCAATCTGGTGCAGCTATACCTGAGCAGTTTATTTTTGATGAAAAAATGGTTACCTGCAAATTCTTTGAAAGACGTATGAGACCTGCTCAAAACAGTCATCTTACCTAGAACTCATGATTCAAAGCAAAAGAAATTTCTTGCCTATGGCAACAGTAAACCACAAGATGTTTATTGATGATGATGGTAACTTGAAATCTACCCTTATATCATCAAGCCCAGCTGTAGTGCATATCAACCTTGAACATTTAGATATTGTAATTAATACTGTTCGAGTTTGTCCAAAATTACAAAAAATTGTCTCATACCATGGTTGCCATTCTTGTTCAACTATGGCTACTATAGTGATTGAGGCATTAAGTACCTGTTTACCTGGAGAGGTTTCAATTACATTTGAAACTGTCCAGATGTCAACACGTGCTATATCTTTGACAACAGTAGCCAAAGAAC
The DNA here is from genome assembly GCA_036925085.1 of Brachycybe producta. Classification (NCBI taxonomy): domain Eukaryota; kingdom Metazoa; phylum Arthropoda; class Diplopoda; order Playtdesmida; family Andrognathidae; genus Brachycybe; species Brachycybe producta. The sequence continues at coordinate 22,084,255 of JAUPFP010000001.1, forward strand.
ATGAGATTCAACTTAAATTAAGTCAAAGGTGTTTGCATAATAAAATTTGCCTGATATCCAGGGTGGGATCATGATGCAAATTGTTTAAAGGTTGTTTTAAAGACCCCTATATAGAACTCATTCAACAGAACAATACCTATGTTACATCAAATGCAGTTTTTACTACGGGTGGCAATTTTGATTTTACGAATATATTCTCTGGCATTTTTTCGAGTGCTTTTTCGAGTTTAGGATCTGCCATGGTGATGCCAATATTTTTTATGGTGGGCATCCTGACAACATGTTTCATACTTTCCTGTATGATGAGCATGTTACGAGCCAGGTAGATGAATCCAAACTTCCGCCGGAATGTTTCGTCGTTCAAGACATATAAATTACACATATGCAACATCCGACAAGCCATCATAGCTGTGTTACAGTGAATGTAATATTCCAAAGTAGAAGACATCAGAAATAATTGCAGTGAATTGCAATTGAGGATGGATGATTGAACTTAGAACCATTGTTTAGCTTTAGGTGTAGCATACACATGTACACCTAACAAGGACAATAGGATAACACTTACCTTTATTATTAATAAATGCTTACCGACGATCACGATCGACAATCGTCAAGAGTAGAGTGAATTTAAAAATAAAATTAAAAAATAATGAGGCAAATGATCGTTGGAGCTTGCAATCAGATGATGTATCAGATTTCTACATCGTACGATTGCTTTAATGGTTCCAATGTCCATTTAGGGGGACAAAATTTTATTTTCTCTCTCTGGTCTGTTTTTTGGGGTGCAAAGTGCACCATTTTCAATATCAATGTCAATAACATGAAATCACGGTCATTTATTAATGACGTATGACTTCAACATAGTGTTCAATGAAGTAAAAGTCAAGTAGCGTACCATGCAGCTCTGGGCCAGAAAATAGCCCTGATTATCAACCACATGATACGTCCACATGATAATCATGTGAACAATCCAAAGGTTGTGTGACCACTACGCATTAAAATTACTTTTGCGAAAAACCAGTTGAAAGCTGGACTCGTTCAAGGAGGGAGGTTGGAGCCAGTTAACCACAAAATCAAGTCACAAGTGCCACAAGCTCCAAATAGGATCTGAAGGAAAGGGGATACTCGAAACAACCTATTACGATGGTACTAGTCCTTTTTGCTGAGCAGAGTCTGGTTTGTTGGTTCAACTGTGAAGGAAGACCGTGGACCCAGCAGCCCATAGGAAAAGAGCAAAGCCATGGACCAAGAATTGTTGTGAGTCAAACAGAAGTTTTTCTTGTTTCCTTTGTTCTTTTTCCTTTCTTAACTTAGACCCCATATCCACATAGGCTAAATGAATTCAAATTAAATAAGTTTGGGGGCGTTTATACAAAATACAGGTGGGCCCTGAGACTAAAGTAAAAAATGACCTAACTTGACTTTGATTTTGATATAACTTGATTAAAGTACTAAAAGAATAATGTTGAAAGGCTATGATGATAATGCCCAAACAAGTTGAAGTCAATGTGTTCAACTAATTTGCCAATTGCCCTTCACTATTGACTGTGTTTAGAAACTAGAGGCAATCAACTGTGAAAGTGTGATGAAGCTACTGGGTTGGGTTATGGGGAAGTAGCAATAACTTGAACACATCTAAATTGAATCAGGACAGTACAATTTAGAACTTGGTTGTGTTAGGCTAGATTGAGTTCAGTGGAATTCAATTTAGTCTGGAACAATCAAGTTCCATCATAAACAGGGAGACCCCTAATGGTAATCTAGAAACAAACACCCCAAGGGAACTGACCAGAGCAAGTGTAAAACCGTCCCTACCACCCCTTTTTCTCATTGTACCTTTGTGAACAAATAAAAATTAACCTTTTGCAAAGCAACAAGTTTCCTTTTTGGTGGTAAGGTAACCAGGAAAGGGGGAGGTATTACTACAGCACCTCAGAGCTTCATTGCTCTTGAACCTGAGGTCATCACAAGACCTCTTTTGTAAGCACCTTTCTGCAAGCCAACTTTACTTGGTGAAAAGCACCCAACATATTGACAAAAGATTTATTAATAATAAAGTGTGCTTAAGATCAAAAGTTGGTGTTTCCTGTGAAGCCTTTAATTTTTGTTTCAAAAATCCATTGCTGAAATTTCAGCAAAATCAAGATGTTTGAGTCTCATCAAAAGGATGATTTGTCCCATGCAATGACATTAAAATCTAGCCCTTCTTTCCAGATTTCTGGGGCACTTTAAGGTTAAAGGTCTATATGCCACTGATGATAGCAAACCATGCCAAACCATGCTTTGTATACTCTTGTGTATTATGCCAATTATGCATGTGATAAAAGAAAAAAGTTCAACAAAATGAGATCTTAACAACCATAAGGTAACCAACCACAGAAACACTAAACATTCATTGCATATTCATACTTGAGTGTTATACTATGTTAACAAAATATTATGATGTTTTTAAACAGAAAATGTGTTGTGGATGTACTAAAATATATACCCAAATATATTACCTTTTATATATATTAATGAAAATGACATCTCTCAAGTGAGTGTGTATGAAAATGACATGATTACCATAAGTTGTTGGTTAAATTAAAAAACAAGGTGTGCTAGCAAAAAAGGACAAAAAATCAAGGGTCTGTACACACAGATGCATCAAAGAACAAAATATGGCAGATGCCTACATATACCAATGAATAAAAACATAATGATGCAACAATAGACCAAAAGTTCATTTACCAACCGGGATATTCCAAATTCAAGGTTCTTCATAAACCATAGAAGAAACCCGAGTTCACCATCAACCGATAAATATGCCAGAGAAACTGCAGCTTTCAAATTGGTACTGCAAGTCCTTACAAAAACCTGAAGGAAAACATTTAATCCTCATGTTGGAGCATCATTCGTTGTTGTGCCAATAGAATCACAAGCTGCATCATCAATCGTGCTGGTTATATCATGTAGATAGTGCTTGTAAAATTTCATCTAGCATTGTGTTGTGAACTATATCATCAACCGAAACTGGAACTAAAAAAACTGAGTTCATGGAAAACCTGTGGTCAACAAAAGACAATATACAAAAAACAATATACAACAAGAACATTATTCAGTGTGTTTGGATTCTATAATATAGCATACCTTGAGGAATTTCATAGTTTTTGTTATTAAAGAACAATCATGGAAATCAGTCAATAGTAGAAAAAAGGGGGCAAAAAGATTTAATCGGTAGGGATGTTAGGTGTACACATAAATAATAATCACCTAACATGAAAAGCAAAAGAAATAAGCTCTCAAAATTGACGAAAAAATACCTGCATTCATTGAAGAGATGCTTATTAACAAGCAACCAAGAGACACTATAGGGAACTTGTTAGTTAGTCACAATATTTTTCGTGGAATACCACATGGAGTGGTTTGGTTTATTGCTACAGAAAGTCAACCCCAAGTCATTGGCAAAAGACATAGATGCTATCAAGCATGTTCAGAAGCCAATTCAAACTAAGTGTCTGGAACAGCAAGTATCAAGATGACCAGAGGGTGCCCACAAGGTTCTTGTCTAGGACCTATACTTTGGTTGGTCCTTATGGAAACGTTTTTCACAGACATAAGGATGAAACTGGGGCAAGACGATGCAGTACAAGCATTCGCTGATGATGTAATATTCATTGTATCTGGAAAATCTGTCAAAACCATTGAGGAAAAAGTCAGTCCAATCTTGGAAAGTTGTTCCCTATGGGCGGAAAAATCTAAGTTGCAGTTCTCGACTCTCCAAACCACGGCGTTGTTCTTTCCAGCGAGTAATATACTAAGACATCCCAAAGTATTGTTCGAAGGACGTCTAATCATGCTCGAAGCCAAAATAAAGTACCTAGGACTTTGGATAGATCCTAAGTGGCAATGGCTTAGCCACATTAAGGGCATTTCTGAAAAGTCAATGGGTCTAGCCTCACGACTCTTCTATATCTGTGGCAGTGAATGGGGTATGAGACCCAAAATACTGAGAGATGTATACCTCAGATGTGTAGAACCAATGATCATGTATGGTTCTGAAATCTGGGGAGTGAGGGGCAGGGATACAAGAGTCAATACAAGGCTCAATGTGACTCAAAGACAGTTCCTGAGAGCCATTTGTAAGGCATACAGGACTACCTCGAACAAAGCCCTGCAGGTCATAATGAACTGCCCTCCACTGTGGTTGAAAGCAGAGCAAAATCACACAGGTTGGAAAATGAGGCACCAGTATGCAGAGAGAATAGAAGCTCCTATGCTCATGAGATACAGAGAACATCCTGGCCAATGCAAGGTGTACACGATCGAAGAGTTCGAGGAGAGCGATAAGAAGAGCCACCACCTACAAGGGTACACAGATGGATCAAAACTGGATGGCAAAGTTGGAGCTGCTATGGTCCTCGTTGACCACCAAAAAGTAATTCGAGAATGGAAAGGAAGGCTACTGGATGTATCGACAGTACACGAAGCCGAGCTGTATGCAATTAATGTGGCAGTAACACATATCCTACAGCTGGACATAGAAGGAAAGAATATCTCCTTAATGGTTGACTCTAAATTAGCGCTCCAAGCTGTGACCGAAGGCGATAAAAAGAACTGTAATGCCTATAGAGCAAATAAAATTATGAGCAAGATTACCGATAGAGGTGGGATCATAACGCTTAAGTGGGTGAAAGCACACGCAGGGCGGAAGTGGAACGAACATGTGGATAAATTAGCAAAACTCGCCACCAGGAATGCAACGCAACTGCAAGGGAAGACTCCACAATGTTGGATTACCCGCCAACTTGAGAAAACAACAATCGAAATGTGGCAGCAGGACTGGGATCAGTCAACAAAGGGTCGAGAAACTCACAGATGGATTCCAACAATAGAAGCGAAAAGGCAGCCCATGTCTGGGAAGCTAGTTCAGATGATCACTGGTCATGGTGATTTCAACAAATATAAAAGACGGTTCAACCTTGGAGATAATGATACTAATGGTATGTGTAACTGTGGTCAGGAGGAAGATTCAATTGACCACGTGCTCTGGAGATGTAGAGCAGCGCATGTCACAGAAGCAAGAAATAAGCTACAAATAGCAACGAATGAGGCCAACCATGGATGGCCTTGCAGAGTGGAATTTTTTTTAACTAACGATCTTATTGAACATTTTAAGATCTTCTGTAAAGAAACATTTGAAGAAGAATAATGATAAAAGTTAAAATGACGTTGGGTTTTTGAGCATAAGCTTTTCCCAATAAATAAAAGAGGGTCTTCTTAGGGGTTCGCCACTGGGCGGGTCCACGCTGAGCCTTCCGACCTGTTGGTGTGGCTAGCAAGAGAGTATGGTGTGTAGAAGCCCTTATACCCATTTGGGTGGGTGGGGCATAGAATCATTCCTGTCCTAAACTGCAGTCCAGCGATATTCATGAAACACTACATATAGGCAGGGATGACCATTCTAAGAAAATTAGGGAGATTTTTGCTAGGACGGATTTGTATTATTGGTCTTTTTTTTCTAGTTATAAGACAATGGAACTCTGTTTTTGAGGCAGTGGTGAATGGGGATAATTTTGTTTTGTGGGATTGACATTTGTACATTCATTGTGTTTTTATAAATGTGCATGTATATGCACTTGACAATGATTAATGCTGCATATGTACTTATATATGTACTAATTGTAATTGCAATTGTAATTAAAACAAACATAAAACAACAAAATAAGCTCAAAATAACAAAAAATTGTGTTAAATTAAAAAAGGCCATCTTCTTGGGATATATGTGCATTGTTATTTTAAATATAAAACAGTTATAAAAAACAAATTAAATTAAATAATCTAAAATCTGTAAGCTTGAAAACTAATATAAATAAAACAAATTTAATAATAAAAATTATGAATAAACACTTAAATAAAAACAATACGAATAAAAAATACATTATTTACATACATATTTTCAAAAATACGAATAAAACACTTAAAAAAGACAATATCAATAAAACACTAAAAAAAATTATGAAAATAAAATAAATCAATATAAAAACTTATGTAATAGTTAAAACATTATTACAACTTGAAAATGGTTTTGCCCTAATCGTAAATATAAATTATTTTGTGGGTCTGTTTCCACATCTATAGGGGCAAACTTGACCCAGTGTGCCCCATTATACCCACACTGCACTTCATTAAATAAGAAAATGGCACTTGAAAAAGCATGGCAAGTTGAAATGATGCTGTCTAGGTTACCCCATTCAGTAGCATTTTTCATTTTAAGTATTATTTTTGATATTTCTTCCTCACTACTGCTGCTGTTCCACATTAAAAGATTGTGATTCATGTCTAAAAATTCTGTCACTAATTTTCTAATTAACATGTGATGATTTTGTGTTCCTGTTATAATCCAAGAAATGGTCCTATAAAAGCAGTTGCCATCGCGACCAACATCCTGAAACTGAACTGGTTTGGTCAATAGTTCATTAATGTTATAAAATCGGTCAGGATGGCCAACAAAGTCAACGTTCAGTTTTGAACAAATTTGACTACACCATAAATCACAAACTGGCAAAAAGTGCTCATTTGATTGCATACTGACCATACTGTAAGTTCCTGGTACTCTTCTTAAAAATGATCTGTATGACGTATCAATAATCTGATGGCAAATCGTCATGTCTTTTGTTTTTTGTTCTTTTTTGCTGTTTTTTTTTATTTCCTGGTCTGGATTTTATGGACATAAGCGATAAGTTCAGCCTTGTATTTTTTTCCATATTTGTTAATGTGAAGTCTTCAATTTCGGTTTTCGATCTGTTTTGGAGTATTCCGAAATGAAGAATAGCCTTTTGAGCTAGGATGTTATGATAAATAAAAGACAATATTATTTTTGTTTTCTTCATCAACTCGTATTTTGAAATTCGGCTTGGCTTATTTAGCTTTTCCATAATGGGGAATAAAGAACGGTACAACCCAAATGATGTTAAGGTGACCAGTGTCCCCAAGCACAGTATTTTTTCCAGCCAATCCATCTTCTTTTCAAGTGCAATCGTAGGTGCTAGAAATAAACAACATTTGTCAGTTATTTTTATAGCTAAATCTATAATTAAACTTATAGTCAAATCACCTCAGATAAAGCTTGTTAATTAAGGTTAGAAATTAGAAAGTATAACCAATTTACACTATGATATTTACATTGTTGTTTATCAGTGGGGATAATAAGGTTTTTGGTACATAAACTACTTTTATGGCTGATTTCTACTGCAAAATGTTGTTGCAGGTGGTTGGGATGTGATTGCAGAGTATTGCCATGGAATAAAAGCTGGGTCTTCACAGACAAGTGACTTTTGAAGTCACAAAAAACCAGTGACTGGACTGAGAGGTAGAGAAAGAAAGAGAGAGAGAGAAAGAGTGAAAGAAGTAGAAAGAGAGGGAGATAGGTAGAGAAAAAGAGGGAGAGAGAGGTAGAGAGAAAGAGAGGTAGAAAGAGAAGTAGAGAAAGAAAGAGAGAGAGACAGAGGTAGAGAGAGAGAAAAAGAGAGGTAGAAAGAGAGGTATAGTGAGGTAGAAAGAGAGGTATAGTGAGAGAGAAAGGTAGAGAGAAAGGTAGAGAGAAAGGTAGAGAGAGAGGTAGTGAGAGAGAGGTAGAGGGAGGGAGAGAGAGAGAGGTAGAGTGAGAGAGAGGTAGAGGGAGGGAGAGAGAGAGAGGTAGAGTGAAAGAGAGGTAGAGTGAGAGGTAGAGACAAGTAGAGAGAGAGAGAGAGGTAGAATGAGAGAGAGGTAAAGTGAGAGAAAGGTAGAGAGTGGTAGAGAGAGAGGTAGAGAGAAGTAGAGAGAGAGAGGTAGAGTGAGAGAGAGGTAGAGTGAAAGAGAGGTAGAGTGAGAGGTAGAGAGAAGTAGAGAGAGAGAGAGGTAGAGTGAGAGAAAGGTAGAGTGAGAGAGAGAGAGGTAGAGTGAGAGAAAGGTAGAGTGAGAGAGAGAGAGGTAGAGTGAGAGAGAAAGAGGTAGAGTGAGAGAGAGAGAGGTAGAGTGAGAGAAAGGTAGAGTGAGAGAGAGAGAGGTAGAGTGAGAGAGAAAGAGGTAGAGTGAGAGAGAAAGAGGTAGAGTGAGAGAGAGGTAGAGTGAGAGAGAAAGAGGTAGAGTGAGAGAGAAAGGTAGAGTGAGAGAGAGGTAGAGTGAGAGAGAGAGGTAGAGTGAGAGAGAGAGGTAGAGTGAGAGAGAGATAGAGTGAGAGAGAGAGGTAGAGTGAGAGAGAGAGGTAGAGTGAGAGAGAGAGGTAGAGTGAGAGAGAGAGGTAGAGTGAGAGAGAGAGGTAGAGTGAGAGAGAGGTAGAGTGAGAGAGAGGTAGAGTGAGAGAGAGAGGTAGAGTGAGAGAGAGAGGTAGAGTGAGAGAGGTAGAAAGAGAAGTAGGGAAAGAAAGAGAGAGAGACAGGTAGAGAGAGAAAAAGAGAGGTAGAAAGAGAGGTATAGTGAGAGAGAAAGGTAGAAAGAAAGGTAGAGAGAGAGGTAGTGAGAGAGAGAGGTAGAGGGAGGGAGAGAGAGAGTGGTAGAGAGAGTGGTAGAGAGAGAGGTAGAGAGAGAGGTAGAGAGAGAGGTAGAGAGAAGTAGAGAGAGAGAGGTAGAGTGAGAAAGCGGTAGAGTGAAAGAGAGGTAGAGTGAGAGGTAGAGACAAGTAGAGAGAGAGAGGTAGAATGAGAGAGGTAGAGTGAGAGAAAGGTAGAGAGAGAGGTAGAGAGAAGTAGAGAGAGAGAGGTAGAGTGAAAGAGAGGTAGAGTGAGAAGTAGAGACAAGTAGAGAGAGAGAGGTAGAATGAGAAAGAGGTAGAGTGAGAGAAAGGTAGAGAGTGGTAGAGAGAGAGGTAGAGAGAAGTAGAGAGAGAGAGGTAGAGAGAGAGAGAGGTAGAGAGAGAGAGAGGTAGAGAGAGAGAGAGGTAGAGAGAGAGAGAGGTAGAGAGAGAGAGAGGTAGAGAGAGAGAGAGAGGTAGAGAGAGAGAGGTAGAGAGAGAGAGAGGTAGAGAGAGAGAGAGGTAGAGAGAGAGAGAGGTTAGAGAGAGAGAGAGGTAGAGAGAGAGAGAGGTAGAGAGAGAGAGAGGTAGAGAGAGAGAGAGGTAGAGAGAGAGAGAGGTAGACAGAAAGAGAGGTAGAGAAAAAGAGAGGGAGAAAGAGAAGTAGAGACAGGTAGAGAGAGAGGTAGAGATAGAAAAAGAGATGTAGATAGAGAAATGTAGAGATAGAGAGTGAGATGTAGAGATAGAGAGAGAGGTAGAGGGAGAAAGAGAAAGGTAGAGAAAAAAGAGGTAGAGAGAGAGGTAGTGAGAGAGATGTAGTGAGAGAGGTAGTGAGATAGAGAGGTAGTGAGATAGAGAGGTAGTGAGATAGAGAGAGGTAGGGAGAGAGAGATTTAGAAAGAGAGAGGTAGAGAGAAAGAGAGAGGTAGGGAGAGAGAGATTTAGAAAGAGAGAGGTAGAGAGAAAGAGAGAGGTAGAGAGGTAGAGATCCCGGAGTTAGAGGTCCCGGGATTAAAATTTTTTAAAAGAGATGTTGAAAACGGCAAAGTGTATATGTATAGCTGTATAGTATGTATAGCAGGCAAAATCAGGAACATGTTTAGAACTCCTAAACATGTACGTGATTTTTGTGTTGTTTTTTCTTAGACTTTTCAACTTTAAATTTTATTTTAATTTTTTTTAAAACATTGACAATTTAATAGAAAATAAGAATTGTTTTATGTTAATATCTTTAAAAATAAACTTTTTATGGCCTTTTGAAAATGATGACATATCTAAGTGTAAACACTTTTCGAACAGTGGTTGTTCTTCTGTTTTTAAGAGAAATCTTGAAAGTATTTTTTAGAAACTAGAAGATTAGTTCATGATAATATCTTTTAAAATAAGCTTTGTTCCGTCAGCAGACGATTTTTTATCTACGTTTTGACTATAATTACTATTAAAGTGGTTATTCTGCCTTTCAGATGCAAAATGAAGAGACACTTGAATGTCTTAGAAACTAGAAAGGCGTATTTTTATGTTGATATATTTCGAAATAAACATTTTATGTTGTCAGTTTGAAAATGACCAAACTTTCAAGTAAACTATATTTTTTTTAAACTTTGGTCTATATAAAGTGTATTTTGAAAGATATCAAACATAAAAATACCCTTACGTGATTGAGTCGAGGCTTGAGCTACCTTTCTAATTACTAAAACACTTTCTAGTTTCTTTTAATTTTGCTCATCTGAAAAACTAGACTAGAATATTCAGAATTGAAAACTCAGCTGACCATATACTCATCTTAATATAGATGATGATTAGGGCTCGGCTTTTTATGGAAAATATCAATTAAATATTTGAAATTATTTGGTTATATTTTTTAATTGTTTGAAATTAATGAAATTATGTCAAAGAATACTCACCCATTTCAGAGAATTGAAAAATTTCCCACAAATACAATAAAATAATGGTTACAGTATAATTGTTGTCCGGTTGAAACGATAAAATGACAACGTGTGGCTTCGATTGAATTTTCTTTTTCCGTTGTCTTTTGAAAAAAAATTTTCAGTTCCCTCCAAAATTTTATTTTGCATCACCTTTTGAAAAAACAAGCCAATTAAAAAATCTACCCTATATAACTACAAAATGAACTCGTCCAAAGTTTGACTTTTGATATTCATGTTTATATACCATAGTCCCGCTAGAGGCGCCACTTCAAAAACGACGTCACGACGATTCAAAACTGTCCAACACAAAATTTCGGGAGTTGCCAGTCCAGTAAAGTAATAAATAGTCTAAGACTTTATCTTTCGACTACACCATAAATCACAAACTGGCAAAAAGTGCTCATTTGATTGCATACTGACCATACTGTAAGTTCCTGGTACTCTTCTTAAAAATGATCTGTATGACGTATCAATAATCTGATGGCAAATCGTCATGTCTTTTGTTTTTTGTTCTTTTTTGCTGTTTTTTTTGATTTCCTGGTCTGGATTTTATGGACATAAGCGATAAGTTCAGCCTTGTATTTTTTTCCATATTTGTTAATGAAGTCTTCAATTTCGGTTTTCGATCTGTTTTGGAGTATTCCGAAATGAAGAATAGCCTTTTGAGCTAGGATGTTATGATAAATAAAAGACAATATTATTTTTGTTTTCTTCATCAACTCGTATTTTGAAATTCGGCTTGGCTTATTTAGCTTTTCCATAATGGGGAATAAAGAACGGTACAACCCAAATGATGTTAAGGTGACCAGTGTCCCCAAGCACAGTATTTTTTCCAGCCAATCCATCTTCTTTTCAAGTGCAATCGTAGGTGCTAGAAATAAACAACATTTGTCAGTTATTTTTATAGCTAAATCTATAATTAAACTTATAGTCAAATCACCTCAGATAAAGCTTGTTAATTAAGGTTAGAAATTAGAAAGTATAACCAATTTACACTATGATATTTACATTGTTGTTTATCAGTGGGGATAATAAGGTTTTTGGTACATAAACTACTTTTATGGCTGATTTCTACTGCAAAATGTTGTTGCAGGTGGTTGGGATGTGATTGCAGAGTATTGCCATGGAATAAAAGCTGGGTCTTCACAGACAAGTGACTTTTGAAGTCACAAAAAACCAGTGACTGGACTGAGAGGTAGAGAAAGAAAGAGAGAGAGAGAAAGAGTGAAAGAAGTAGAAAGAGAGGGAGATAGGTAGAGAAAAAGAGGGAGAGAGAGGTAGAGAGAAAGAGAGGTAGAAAGAGAAGTAGAGAAAGAAAGAGAGAGAGACAGAGGTAGAGAGAGAGAAAAAGAGAGGTAGAAAGAGAGGTATAGTGAGGTAGAAAGAGAGGTATAGTGAGGTAGAAAGAGAGGTATAGTGAGAGAGAAAGGTAGAGAGAAAGGTAGAGAGAGAGGTAGTGAGAGAGAGGTAGAGGGAGGGAGAGAGAGAGAGGTAGAGTGAGAGAGAGGTAGAGGGAGGGAGAGAGAGAGAGGTAGAGTGAAAGAGAGGTAGAGTGAGAGGTAGAGACAAGTAGAGAGAGAGAGAGAGGTAGAATGAGAGAGAGGTAAAGTGAGAGAAAGGTAGAGAGTGGTAGAGAGAGAGGTAGAGAGAAGTAGAGAGAGAGAGAGGTAGAGTGAGAGAGAGGTAGAGTGAAAGAGAGGTAGAGTGAGAGGTAGAGAGAAGTAGAGAGAGAGAGAGGTAGAGTGAGAGAAAGGTAGAGTGAGAGAGAGAGAGGTAGAGTGAGAGAGAGAGAGGTAGAGTGAGAGAGAGAGAGGTAGAGTGAGAGAGAGAGAGGTAGAGTGAGAGAGAGAGAGGTAGAGTGAGAGAGAAAGAGGTAGAGTGAGAGAGAAAGAGGTAGAGTGAGAGAGAAAGAGGTAGAGTGAGAGAGAAAGAGGTAGAGTGAGAGAGAAAGAGGTAGAGTGAGAGAGAAAGAGGTAGAGTGAGAGAGAAAGAGGTAGAGTGAGAGAGAAAGAGGTAGAGTGAGAGAGAAAGAGGTAGAGTGAGAGAGAGAGGTAGAGTGAGAGAGAGAGGTAGAGTGAGAGAGAGAGGTAGAGTGAGAGAGAGAGGTAGAGTGAGAGAGAGAGGTAGAGTGAGAGAGAGAGGTAGAGTGAGAGAGAGAGGTAGAGTGAGAGAGAGAGGTAGAGTGAGAGAGAGAGGTAGAGTGAGAGAGAGAGGTAGAGTGAGAGAGAGAGGTAGAGTGAGAGAGAGGTAGAGTGAGAGAGAGAGGTAGAGTGAGAGAGAGGTAGAGTGAGAGAGAGGTAGAAAGAGAAGTAGGGAAAGAAAGAGAGAGAGACAGAGGTAGAGAGAGAAAAAGAGAGGTAGAAAGAGAGGTATAGTGAGGTAAAAAGAGAGGTATAGTGAGAGAGAAAGGTAGAGAGAAAGGTAGAAAGAAAGGTAGAGAGAGAGGTAGTGAGAGAGAGAGGTAGAGGGAGGGAGAGAGAGAGTGGTAGAGAGAGTGGTAGAGAGAGAGGTAGAGAGAGAGGTAGAGAGAAGTAGAGAGAGAGAGGTAGAGTGAGAAAGCGGTAGAGTGAAAGAGAGGTAGAGTGAGAGGTAGAGACAAGTAGAGAGAGAGAGAGAGGTAGAATGAGAGAGGTAGAGTGAGAGAAAGGTAGAGAGAGAGGTAGAGAGAAGTAGAGAGAGAGAGGTAGAGTGAAAGAGAGGTAGAGTGAGAAGTAGAGACAAGTAGAGAGAGAGAGGTAGAATGAGAAAGAGGTAGAGTGAGAGAAAGGTAGAGAGTGGTAGAGAGAGAGGTAGAGAGAAGTAGAGAGAGAGAGGTAGAGAGAGAGAGAGGTAGAGAGAGAGAGAGAGGTAGAGAGAGAGAGAGGTAGAGAGAGAGAGAGGTAGAGAGAGAGAGAGGTAGAGAGAGAGAGAGGTAGAGAGAGAGAGAGGTAGAGAGAGAGAGAGGTAGAGAGAGAGAGAGGTAGAGAGAGAGAGAGGTAGACAGAAAGAGAGGTAGAGAAAAAGAGAGGGAGAAAGAGAAGTAGAGACAGGTAGAGAGAGAGGTAGAGATAGAAAAAGAGAGGTAGATAGAGAAATGTAGAGATAGAGAGTGAGATGTAGAGATAGAGAGAGAGGTAGAGGGAGAAAGAGAAAGGTAGAGAAAAAAGAGGTAGAGAGAGAGGTAGTGAGAGAGATGTAGTGAGATAGGTAGTGAGATAGAGAGGTAGTGAGATAGAGAGGTAGTGAGATAGAGAGAGGTAGGGAGAGAGAGATTTAGAAAGAGAGAGGTAGAGAGAAAGAGAGAGGTAGGGAGAGAGAGATTTAGAAAGAGAGAGGTAGAGAGAAAGAGAGAGGTAGAGAGGTAGAGATCCCGGAGTTAGAGGTCCCGGGATTAAAATTTTTTAAAAGAGATGTTGAAAACGGCAAAGTGTATATGTATAGCTGTATAGTATGTATAGCAGGCAAAATCAGGAACATGTTTAGAACTCCTAAACATGTACGTGATTTTTGTGTTGTTTTTTCTTAGACTTTTCAACTTTAAATTTTATTTTAATTTTTTTTAAAACATTGACAATTTAATAGAAAATAAGAATTGTTTTATGTTAATATCTTTAAAAATAAACTTTTTATGGCCTTTTGAAAATGATGACATATCTAAGTGTAAACACTTTTCGAACAGTGGTTGTTCTTCTGTTTTTAAGAGAAATCTTGAAAGTATTTTTTAGAAACTAGAAGATTAGTTCATGATAATATCTTTTAAAATAAGCTTTGTTCCGTCAGCAGACGATTTTTTATCTACGTTTTGACTATAATTACTATTAAAGTGGTTATTCTGCCTTTCAGATGCAAAATGAAGAGACACTTGAATGTCTTAGAAACTAGAAAGGCGTATTTTTATGTTGATATATTTCGAAATAAACATTTTATGTTGTCAGTTTGAAAATGACCAAACTTTCAAGTAAACTATATTTTTTTAAAAGTTTAGTCTATATAAAGTGTATTTTGAAAGATATCAAACATAAAAATACCCTTACGTGATTGAGTCGAGGCTTGAGCTACCTTTCTAATTACTAAAACACTTTCTAGTTTCTTTTAATTTTGCTCATCTGAAAAACTAGACTAGAATATTCAGAATTGAAAACTCAGCTGACCATATACTCATCTTAATATAGATGATGATTAGGGCTCGGCTTTTTATGGAAAATATCAATTAAATATTTGAAATTATTTGGTTATATTTTTTAATTGTTTGAAATTAATGAAATTATGTCAAAGAATACTCACCCATTTCAGAGAATTGAAAAATTTCCCACAAATACAATAAAATAATGGTTACAGTATAATTGTTGTCCGGTTGAAACGATAAAATGACAACGTGTGGCTTCGATTGAATTTTCTTTTTCCGTTGTCTTTTGAAAAAAAATTTTCAGTTCCCTCCAAAATTTTATTTTGCATCACCTTTTGAAAAAACAAGCCAATTAAAAAATCTACCCTATATAACTACAAAATGAACTCGTCCAAAGTTTGACTTTTGATATTCATGTTTATATACCATAGTCCCGCTAGAGGCGCCACTTCAAAAACGACGTCACGACGATTCAAAACTGTCCAACACAAAATTTCGGGAGTTGCCAGTCCAGTAAAGTAATAAATAGTCTAAGACTTTATCTTTCGACTACACCATAAATCACAAACTGGCAAAAAGTGCTCATTTGATTGCATACTGACCATACTGTAAGTTCCTGGTACTCTTCTTAAAAATGATCTGTATGACGTATCAATAATCTGATGGCAAATCGTCATGTCTTTTGTTTTTTGTTCTTTTTTGCTGTTTTTTTTGATTTCCTGGTCTGGATTTTATGGACATAAGCGATAAGTTCAGCCTTGTATTTTTTTCCATATTTGTTAATGAAGTCTTCAATTTCGGTTTTCGATCTGTTTTGGAGTATTCCGAAATGAAGAATAGCCTTTTGAGCTAGGATGTTATGATAAATAAAAGACAATATTATTTTTGTTTTCTTCATCAACTCGTATTTTGAAATTCGGCTTGGCTTATTTAGCTTTTCCATAATGGGGAATAAAGAACGGTACAACCCAAATGATGTTAAGGTGACCAGTGTCCCCAAGCACAGTATTTTTTCCAGCCAATCCATCTTCTTTTCAAGTGCAATCGTAGGTGCTAGAAATAAACAACATTTGTCAGTTATTTTTATAGCTAAATCTATAATTAAACTTATAGTCAAATCACCTCAGATAAAGCTTGTTAATTAAGGTTAGAAATTAGAAAGTAGAACCAATTTACACTATGATATTTACATTGTTGTTTATCAGTGGGGATAATAAGGTTTTTGGTACATAAACTACTTTTATGGCTGATTTCTACTGCAAAATGTTGTTGCAGGTGGTTGGGATGTGATTGCAGAGTATTGCCATGGAATAAAAGCTGGGTCTTCACAGACAAGTGACTTTTGAAGTCACAAAAAACCAGTGACTGGACTGAGAGGTAGAGAAAGAAAGAGAGAGAGAGAAAGAGTGAAAGAAGTAGAAAGAGAGGGAGATAGGTAGAGAAAAAGAGGGAGAGAGAGGTAGAGAGAAAGAGAGGTAGAAAGAGAAGTAGAGAAAGAAAGAGAGACAGAGGTAGAGAGAGAGAAAAAGAGAGGTAGAAAGAGAGGTATAGTGAGGTAGAAAGAGAGGTATAGTGAGGTAGAAAGAGAGGTATAGTGAGAGAGAAAGGTAGAGAGAAAGGTAGAGAGAGAGGTAGTGAGAGAGAGGTAGAGGGAGGGAGAGAGAGAGAGGTAGAGTGAGAGAGAGGTAGAGGGAGGGAGAGAGAGAGAGGTAGAGTGAAAGAGAGGTAGAGTGAGAGGTAGAGACAAGTAGAGAGAGAGAGAGAGGTAGAATGAGAGAGAGGTAAAGTGAGAGAAAGGTAGAGAGTGGTAGAGAGAGAGGTAGAGAGAAGTAGAGAGAGAGAGAGGTAGAGAGAGAGGTAGAGTGAGAGAGAGGTAGAGTGAAAGAGAGGTAGAGTGAGAGGTAGAGAGAAGTAGAGAGAGAGAGAGGTAGAGTGAGAGAGAGAGAGGTAGAGTGAGAGAGAAAGAGGTAGAGTGAGAGAGAAAGAGGTAGAGTGAGAGAGAAAGAGGTAGAGTGAGAGAGAAAGAGGTAGAGTGAGAGAGAAAGAGGTAGAGTGAGAGAGAAAGAGGTAGAGTGAGAGAGAAAGAGGTAGAGTGAGAGAGAAAGGTAGAGTGAGAGAGAAAGAGGTAGAGTGAGAGAGAAAGGTAGAGTGAGAGAGAAAGAGGTAGAGTGAGAGAGAAAGAGGTAGAGTGAGAGAGAAAGAGGTAGAGTGAGAGAGAAAGAGGTAGAGTGAGAGAGAGAGGTAGAGTGAGAGAGAGAGGTAGAGTGAGAGAGAGAGGTAGAGTGAGAGAGAGAGGTAGAGTGAGAGAGAGAGGTAGAGTGAGAGAGAGAGGTAGAGTGAGAGAGAGAGGTAGAGTGAGAGAGAGAGGTAGAGTGAGAGAGAGAGGTAGAGTGAGAGAGAGAGGTAGAGTGAGAGAGAGAGGTAGAGTGAGAGAGAGAGGTAGAGTGAGAGAGAGAGGTAGAGTGAGAGAGAGAGGTAGAGTGAGAGAGAGAGGTAGAGTGAGAGAGAGGTAGAGTGAGAGAGAGGTAGAGTGAGAGAGAGGTAGAAAGAGAAGTAGGGAAAGAAAGAGAGAGAGACAGAGGTAGAGAGAGAAAAAGAGAGGTAGAAAGAGAGGTATAGTGAGGTAAAAAGAGAGGTATAGTGAGAGAGAAAGGTAGAGAGAAAGGTAGAAAGAAAGGTAGAGAGAGAGGTAGTGAGAGAGAGGTAGAGGGAGGGAGAGAGAGAGTGGTAGAGAGAGTGGTAGAGAGAGAGGTAGAGAGAGAGGTAGAGAGAAGTAGAGAGAGAGAGGTAGAGTGAGAAAGCGGTAGAGTGAAAGAGAGGTAGAGTGAGAGGTAGAGACAAGTAGAGAGAGAGAGAGAGGTAGAATGAGAGAGGTAGAGTGAGAGAAAGGTAGAGAGAGAGGTAGAGAGAAGTAGAGAGAGAGAGGTAGAGTGAAAGAGAGGTAGAGTGAGAAGTAGAGACAAGTAGAGAGAGAGAGGTAGAATGAGAAAGAGGTAGAGTGAGAGAAAGGTAGAGAGAGAGGTAGAGAGAAGTAGAGAGAGAGAGGTAGAGAGAGAGAGAGGTAGAGAGAGGTAGAGAGAGAGAGAGGTAGAGAGAGAGAGAGGTAGAGAGAGAGAGAGGTAGACAGAAAGAGAGGTAGAGAAAAAGAGAGGGAGAAAGAGAAGTAGAGACAGGTAGAGAGAGAGGTAGAGATAGAAAAAGAGAGGTAGAGAAAAAAGAGGTAGAGAGAGAGGTAGTGAGAGAGATGTAGTGAGAGAGGTAGTGAGATAGAGAGGTAGTGAGATAGAGAGGTAGTGAGATAGAGAGAGGTAGGGAGATAGAGAGGTAGTGAGATAGAGAGGTAGTGAGATAGAGAGGTAGTGAGATAGAGAGAGGTAGGGAGAGAGAGATTTAGAAAGAGAGAGGTAGAGAGAAAGAGAGAGGTAGGGAGAGAGAGATTTAGAAAGAGAGAGGTAGAGAGAAAGAGAGAGGTAGAGAGGTAGAGATCCCGGAGTTAGAGATCCCGGAGTTAGAGATCCCGGGATTAAATTTTTTTAAAAGAGATGTTGAAAACGGCAAAGTGTATATGTATAGCTGTATAGTATGTATAGCAGGCAAAATCAGGAACATGTTTAGAACTCCTAAACATGTACGTGATTTTTGTGTTGTTTTTTCTTAGACTTTTCAACTTTAAATTTTATTTTAATTTTTTTTAAAACATTGACAATTTAATAGAAAATAAGAATTGTTTTATGTTAATATCTTTAAAAATAAACTTTTTATGGCCTTTTGAAAATGATGACATATCTAAGTGTAAACACTTTTCGAACAGTGGTTGTTCTTCTGTTTTTAAGAGAAATCTTGAAAGTATTTTTTAGAAACTAGAAGATTAGTTCATGATAATATCTTTTAAAATAAGCTTTGTTCCGTCAGCAGACGATTTTTTATCTACGTTTTGACTATAATTACTATTAAAGTGGTTATTCTGCCTTTCAGATGCAAAATGAAGAGACACTTGAATGTCTTAGAAACTAGAAAGGCGTATTTTTATGTTGATATATTTCGAAATAAACATTTTATGTTGTCAGTTTGAAAATGACCAAACTTTCAAGTAAACTATATTTTTTTTAAACTTTGGTCTATATAAAGTGTATTTTGAAAGATATCAAACATAAAAATACCCTTACGTGATTGAGTCGAGGCTTGAGCTACCTTTCTAATTACTAAAACACTTTCTAGTTTCTTTTAATTTTGCTCATCTGAAAAACTAGACTAGAATATTCAGAATTGAAAACTCAGCTGACCATATACTCATCTTAATATAGATGATGATTAGGGCTCGGCTTTTTATGGAAAATATCAATTAAATATTTGAAATTATTTGGTTATATTTTTTAATTGTTTGAAATTAATGAAATTATGTCAAAGAATACTCACCCATTTCAGAGAATTGAAAAATTTCCCACAAATACAATAAAATAATGGTTACAGTATAATTGTTGTCCGGTTGAAACGATAAAATGACAACGTGTGGCTTCGATTGAATTTTCTTTTTCCGTTGTCTTTTGAAAAAAAATTTTCAGTTCCCTCCAAAATTTTATTTTGCATCACCTTTTGAAAAAACAAGCCAATTAAAAAATCTACCCTATATAACTACAAAATGAACTCGTCCAAAGTTTGACTTTTGATATTCATGTTTATATACCATAGTCCCGCTAGAGGCGCCACTTCAAAAACGACGTCACGACGATTCAAAACTGTCCAACACAAAATTTCGGGAGTTGCCAGTCCAGTAAAGTAATAAATAGTCTAAGACTTTATCTTTCGACTACACCATAAATCACAAACTGGCAAAAAGTGCTCATTTGATTGCATACTGACCATACTGTAAGTTCCTGGTACTCTTCTTAAAAATGATCTGTATGACGTATCAATAATCTGATGGCAAATCGTCATGTCTTTTGTTTTTTGTTCTTTTTTGCTGTTTTTTTTGATTTCCTGGTCTGGATTTTATGGACATAAGCGATAAGTTCAGCCTTGTATTTTTTTCCATATTTGTTAATGAAGTCTTCAATTTCGGTTTTCGATCTGTTTTGGAGTATTCCGAAATGAAGAATAGCCTTTTGAGCTAGGATGTTATGATAAATAAAAGACAATATTATTTTTGTTTTCTTCATCAACTCGTATTTTGAAATTCGGCTTGGCTTATTTAGCTTTTCCATAATGGGGAATAAAGAACGGTACAACCCAAATGATGTTAAGGTGACCAGTGTCCCCAAGCACAGTATTTTTTCCAGCCAATCCATCTTCTTTTCAAGTGCAATCGTAGGTGCTAGAAATAAACAACATTTGTCAGTTATTTTTATAGCTAAATCTATAATTAAACTTATAGTCAAATCACCTCAGATAAAGCTTGTTAATTAAGGTTAGAAATTAGAAAGTATAACCAATTTACACTATGATATTTACATTGTTGTTTATCAGTGGGGATAATAAGGTTTTTGGTACATAAACTACTTTTATGGCTGATTTCTACTGCAAAATGTTGTTGCAGGTGGTTGGGATGTGATTGCAGAGTATTGCCATGGAATAAAAGCTGGGTCTTCACAGACAAGTGACTTTTGAAGTCACAAAAAACCAGTGACTGGACTGAGAGGTAGAGAAAGAAAGAGAGAGAGAGAAAGAGTGAAAGAAGTAGAAAGAGAGGGAGATAGGTAGAGAAAAAGAGGGAGAGAGAGGTAGAGAGAAAGAGAGGTAGAAAGAGAAGTAGAGAAAGAAAGAGAGAGAGACAGAGGTAGAGAGAGAGAAAAAGAGAGGTAGAAAGAGAGGTATAGTGAGGTAGAAAGAGAGGTATAGTGAGGTAGAAAGAGAGGTATAGTGAGAGAGAAAGGTAGAGAGAGAGGTAGTGAGAGAGAGGTAGAGGGAGGGAGAGAGAGAGAGGTAGAGTGAGAGAGAGGTAGAGGGAGGGAGAGAGTGAGAGGTAGAGTGAAAGAGAGGTAGAGTGAGAGGTAGAGACAAGTAGAGAGAGAGAGAGAGGTAGAATGAGAGAGGTAAAGTGAGAGAAAGGTAGAGAGTGGTAGAGAGAGAGGTAGAGAGAAGTAGAGAGAGAGAGAGGTAGAGTGAGAGAGAGGTAGAGTGAAAGAGAGGTAGAGTGAGAGGTAGAGAGAAGTAGAGAGAGAGAGAGGTAGAGTGAGAGAAAGGTAGAGTGAGAGAGAGAGAGGTAGAGTGAGAGAGAAAGAGGTAGAGTGAGAGAGAAAGAGGTAGAGTGAGAGAGAAAGAGGTAGAGTGAGAGAGAAAGAGGTAGAGTGAGAGAGAAAGAGGTAGAGTGAGAGAGAAAGGTAGAGTGAGAGAGAAAGAGGTAGAGTGAGAGAGAAAGAGGTAGAGTGAGAGAGAGGTAGAGTGAGAGAGAGAGGTAGAGTGAGAGAGATGGTAGTGTGCGAGAGAGAGGTAGAGTGAGAGAGAGAGGTAGAGTGAGAGAGAGAGGTAGAGTGAGAGAGAGAGGTAGAGTGAGAGAGAGAGGTAGAGTGAGAGAGAGAGGTAGAGTGAGAGAGAGAGGTAGAGTGAGAGAGAGAGGTAGAGTGAGAGAGAGGTAGAAAGAGAAGTAGGGAAAGAAAGAGAGAGAGACAGAGGTAGAGAGAGAAAAAGAGAGGTAGAAAGAGAGGTATAGTGAGGTAAAAAGAGAGGTATAGTGAGAGAGAAAGGTAGAGAGAAAGGTAGAAAGAAAGGTAGAGAGAGAGGTAGTGAGAGAGAGAGGTAGAGGGAGGGAGAGAGAGAGTGGTAGAGAGAGTGGTAGAGAGAGAGGTAGAGAGAAGTAGAGAGAGAGAGGTAGAGTGAGAAAGCGGTAGAGTGAAAGAGAGGTAGAGTGAGAGGTAGAGACAAGTAGAGAGAGAGAGAGAGGTAGAATGAGAGAGGTAGAGTGAGAGAAAGGTAGAGAGAGAGGTAGAGAGAAGTAGAGAGAGAGAGGTAGAGTGAAAGAGAGGTAGAGTGAGAAGTAGAGACAAGTAGAGAGAGAGAGGTAGAATGAGAAAGAGGTAGAGTGAGAGAAAGGTAGAGAGTGGTAGAGAGAGAGGTAGAGAGAAGTAGAGAGAGAGAGGTAGAGAGAGAGAGAGGTAGAGAGAGAGAGAGAGAGGGTAGAGAGAGAGAGAGGTAGAGAGAGAGAGAGGTAGAGAGAGAGAGAGGTAGAGAGAGAGAGAGGTAGAGAGAGAGAGAGAGGTAGAGAGAGAGAGAGGTAGAGAGAGAGAGAGGTAGACAGAAAGAGAGGTAGAGAAAAAGAGAGGGAGAAAGAGAAGTAGAGACAGGTAGAGAGAGAGGTAGAGATAGAAAAAGAGAGGTAGATAGAGAAATGTAGAGATAGAGAGTGAGATGTAGAGATAGAGAGAGAGGTAGATTGAGAAAGAGAAAGGTAGAGAAAAAAGAGGTAGTGAGAGAGATGTAGTGAGATAGGTAGTGAGATAGAGAGGTAGTGAGATAGAGAGGTAGTGAGATAGAGAGAGGTAGGGAGAGAGAGATTTAGAAAGAGAGAGGTAGAGAGAAAGAGAGAGGTAGGGAGAGAGAGATTTAGAAAGAGAGAGGTAGAGAGAAAGAGAGAGGTAGAGAGGTAGAGATCCCGGAGTTAGAGGTCCCGGGATTAAAATTTTTTAAAAGAGATGTTGAAAACGGCAAAGTGTATATGTATAGCTGTATAGTATGTATAGCAGGCAAAATCAGGAACATGTTTAGAACTCCTAAACATGTACGTGATTTTTGTGTTGTTTTTTCTTAGACTTTTCAACTTTAAATTTTATTTTAATTTTTTTTAAAACATTGACAATTTAATAGAAAATAAGAATTGTTTTATGTTAATATCTTTAAAAATAAACTTTTTATGGCCTTTTGAAAATGATGACATATCTAAGTGTAAACACTTTTCGAACAGTGGTTGTTCTTCTGTTTTTAAGAGAAATCTTGAAAGTATTTTTTAGAAACTAGAAGATTAGTTCATGATAATATCTTTTAAAATAAGCTTTGTTCCGTCAGCAGACGATTTTTTATCTACGTTTTGACTATAATTACTATTAAAGTGGTTATTCTGCCTTTCAGATGCAAAATGAAGAGACACTTGAATGTCTTAGAAACTAGAAAGGCGTATTTTTATGTTGATATATTTCGAAATAAACATTTTATGTTGTCAGTTTGAAAATGACCAAACTTTCAAGTAAACTATATTTTTTTTAAACTTTGGTCTATATAAAGTGTATTTTGAAAGATATCAAACATAAAAATACCCTTACGTGATTGAGTCGAGGCTTGAGCTACCTTTCTAATTACTAAAACACTTTCTAGTTTCTTTTAATTTTGCTCATCTGAAAAACTAGACTAGAATATTCAGAATTGAAAACTCAGCTGACCATATACTCATCTTAATATAGATGATGATTAGGGCTCGGCTTTTTATGGAAAATATCAATTAAATATTTGAAATTATTTGGTTATATTTTTTAATTGTTTGAAATTAATGAAATTATGTCAAAGAATACTCACCCATTTCAGAGAATTGAAAAATTTCCCACAAATACAATAAAATAATGGTTACAGTATAATTGTTGTCCGGTTGAAACGATAAAATGACAACGTGTGGCTTCGATTGAATTTTCTTTTTCCGTTGTCTTTTGAAAAAAAATTTTCAGTTCCCTCCAAAATTTTATTTTGCATCACCTTTTGAAAAAACAAGCCAATTAAAAAATCTACCCTATATAACTACAAAATGAACTCGTCCAAAGTTTGACTTTTGATATTCATGTTTATATACCATAGTCCCGCTAGAGGCGCCACTTCAAAAACGACGTCACGACGATTCAAAACTGTCCAACACAAAATTTCGGGAGTTGCCAGTCCAGTAAAGTAATAAATAGTCTAAGACTTTATCTTTCGACTACACCATAAATCACAAACTGGCAAAAAGTGCTCATTTGATTGCATACTGACCATACTGTAAGTTCCTGGTACTCTTCTTAAAAATGATCTGTATGACGTATCAATAATCTGATGGCAAATCGTCATGTCTTTTGTTTTTTGTTCTTTTTTGCTGTTTTTTTTGATTTCCTGGTCTGGATTTTATGGACATAAGCGATAAGTTCAGCCTTGTATTATTTTCCATATTTGTTAATGAAGTCTTCAATTTCGGTTTTCGATCTGTTTTGGAGTATTCCGAAATGAAGAATAGCCTTTTGAGCTAGGATGTTATGATAAATAAAAGACAATATTATTTTTGTTTTCTTCATCAACTCGTATTTTGAAATTCGGCTTGGCTTATTTAGCTTTTCCATAATGGGGAATAAAGAACGGTACAAACCAAATGATTTTAAGGTGACCAGTGTCCCCAAGCACAGTATTTTTTCCAGCCAATCCATATTCTTTTCAAGTGCAATCGTAGGTGCTAGAAATAAACAACATTTGTCAGTTATTTTTATAGCTAAATCTATAATTAAACTTATAGTCAAATCACCTCAGATAAAGCTTGTTAATTAAGGTTAGAAATTAGAAAGTATATTCAATTTACACTATATTTACATTGTTTATCAGTTGGGATAATAAGGTCTTTGGTCCCTAAATCTTCAGAATTTACCCTAAAAATGCTTCACAAACTGACCTATCTTTTTACCCACAACTTTTACCAGCCTTATAATTAAAATGCACCCCATCATTGCTCCACGAACCACTAAAAGTAAGCATAGCTACCCTCCAATCAATAATCTGTGCCCCCACTTGACTACAAGCTGCAACTATCCTATCATTCACATAGCGTGCCTTATGAGTAACTAAAATCCCCCTATCTGACCTCTCAGGAAGAATACTAACCTTAACTGTAACTCCAGCCCTACAACTAATAGTATGCTCAGCTAAGTCAACTAACTCGTCTAAACTTGCTACACACATCATTTACTTTTATTTTATAAACAACTAAGACCTCTGCCTTTTCCCCTCGTACCATTTTCCCAATATGGTCCTTTACATCTTTAATATGAGCATCTGGTAGACATGCCACACTAACTTTCTCTCTATGCTCTGCAACAACCCACTTATCTAGCCTTTTAACATTACTGTCACCTACAAAAATGACTGATCTGCTCTTTTCCACATTTAAAATAACCCTACTCTTTTGAGTCCCCTGATCTGCTCTAACATTTGTCTTCCCTTCCCCTTATTCTTAGCCTCTTTAAAATCATTGACACTAACTGACTTACACTTCCCAGCCCCATTGCCCCTCTGCCCCAGTTTTACCCTTTTTTCTACTACCTGAACAGATCCTCTAGATGATTCTCTAACGATCTGTCTTGGTTTATTCCAAAATGGAGAATAGCCTTTTGAGCTTTGATATTATGATAAACAAAAGAATATTATTTTCGTTTTCTTTATCATCTCGTATTTGGAAATGCGGCTTGGCTTATATAGCTTTTCCATAATTGGGAATAGAAAATGGTACAACCCAAATGATGATAAGGTGAGTTGTTTTCCCAAGCACAGTATTTTTTCTATACAATCTATCTTCTTTCCAAGTGCAATCTTAGGTGCTAGAAATAAACAACATTGTCAGTAATTTTTATAGCTAAATCTATAGTTAAACTTTTAGTTAAATCACCTCAGATAAAGCTTGTGAATTAAGGTTAGAAATTAGAAAGTATATCCAATTTACACTATATTTACATTGTTGTTTATCAGTTGGGATAATAAGGTTTTTGGTCCCTAAATCTCCAGAATTTACCCTAAAAATGCTTCACAAACTCACCTATCTTTTTACCCATAACCTTGACCAGCCTTATAATTAAAATATACCCCATCATTACTCCACGAACCACTAAAAGTAAGCATAGCTGCCCTCCAATCAATAATCTGTGCCCCCACTTGACTACAAGCTGCAACTATCCTATCATTCACATAGATAGCATGCCTTATGAGTAACTAAAATCCCCCTATCTGACCTCTCAGGAAGAATACTAACCTTAACTGTAACTCCAGCCTTACAACTAATAGTATGCTCAGCTAAGTCAACTAACTCATCTAAAACTTTCCCTCCAAACTTGCTACACATCATTCACTCCTACTTGATAAACAACTAAGACCTCCTCTACCTTTTCCTCTCGTACCATTCCCCCAATACGGTCCTTTACATCTTTAATACGAGCCCCTGGTAGACAAGCCACACTACCTTTCTATTCTCTGCAACAACCCACTTATCTAGCCTTTTAACATTACTGTCACCTACAAAATCACTGATCTACTCTTTTCCACATTTAAAATAACCCTACTCTCTTGAGTCCCCTGATCTTCTCTAACATTTGTCTTCCCCTTCCCCTTATTCTTAGCCTCTTTAAACTCATTGAGACTAACTGACTTACACTTCCCAGCCCCATTGCCCCTCTGCCCCAGTTTTACCCTTTTTTCTACTACCTGAACAGATCCTCCAGATGATTCTCTAACGATCTGTCTTGGTTTATTCCAAAATGGAGAATAGCCTTTTGAGCTTTGATATTATGATAAACAAAAGAATATTATTTTCGTTTTCTTTATCATCTCGTATTTGGAAATGCGGCTTGGCTTATATAGCTTTTCCATAATTGGGAATAGAAAATGGTACAACCCAAATGATGATAAGGTGAGTTGTTTTCCCAAGCACAGTATTTTTTCTATACAATCTATCTTCTTTCCAAGTGCAATCTTAGGTGCTAGAAATAAACAACATTGTCAGTAATTTTTATAGCTAAATCTATAGTTAAACTTTTAGTTAAATCACCTCAGATAAAGCTTGTGAATTAAGGTTAGAAATTAGAAAGTATATCCAATTTACACTATATTTACATTGTTGTTTATCAGTTGGGATAATAAGGTTTTTGGTCCCTAAATCTCCAGAATTTACCCTAAAAATGCTTCACAAACTCACCTATCTTTTTACCCATAACTTTTACCAGCCTTATAATTAAAATATACCCCATCATTACTCCACGAACCACTAAAAGTAAGCATAGCTGCCCTCCAATCAATAATCTGTGCCCCCACTTGACTACAAGCTGCAACTATCCTATCATTCCCATAGTGTGCCTTATGAGTAACTAAAATCTCCTTATCTGACCTCTCAGGAAGAATACTAACCTTAACTGTAACTCCAGCCCTACAACTATTAGTATGCTCAGCTAAGTCAATTAACTCATCTAAAACTTTCCCTCCAAACTTGCTACACATCATTCACTCCTACTTGATAAACAACTAAGACCTCCTCTACCTTTTCATCTCGTACCATTCCCCAATACGGTCCTTTACATCTTTTATACGAGCCCCTGGTAGACAAGCCACACTACCTTTCTATTCTCTGCAACAACCCACTTATCTAGCCTTTTAACATTACTGTCACCTACAAAATTACTGATCTACTCTTTTCCACATTTAAAATAACCCTACTCTCTTGAGTCCCCTCATCTGCTCTAAGATTCGTCTTCCCCTTCCCCATATTTTTAGCCTCTTTAAACTCATTGAGACTAACTGACTTACACTTCCCAGCCCCATTGCCCCTCTGCCCCAGTTTTACCCCCTTTTCTACTACCTGAACAGATCCTCTAGATGATTCTCAAATAAAAATTATGACTATAAAATAAATCATTATAAAAACTTATGTAATAGTTAAAACATCTATTACTATTTGAAAATGGTTTTGACCTAATCGCAAATATAAATTATTTTGTGGGTCCTGTTTCCACATCTATAGGGGCAAACTTGACCCAGTATGCCCCATTATACCCACACTGCACTTCATTAAACAAGAAAATGGCAATTGAAAAAACATGGCAAGTTGAAATGACGCGGTCTAGATTACCCCATTCAGTAGTATTTTTCATTTTAAGTATTGTTTTTGAGATTTCTTGCTCACTACTGCAGCTGTTCCACATTAAAAGATTGTGATTCATGTCTAAAAATTCTGTCACTAATTTTCTAATTAACATGTGATGATTTTGTGTTCCTGTTATAATCCAAGAAATGGCCCTATAAAAGCAGTTGCCATCGCGACCAACATCCTGAAACTGAACTGGTTTGGTCAATAGTTCATTAATGTTATAAAATCGGTCAGGATGGCCAACAAAGTCAACGTTCAGTTTTGAACAAATTTGACTACACCATAAATCACAAACTGGCAAAAAGTGCTCATTTGATTGCATACTGACCATACTGTAAGTTCCTGGTACTCTTCTTAAAAATGATCTGTATGACGTATTAATAATCTGATGGCAAATCGTCATGTCTTTTGTTTTTTGTTCTTTTTTGCTGTTTTTTTTGATTTCCTGGTCTGGATTTTATGGACATAAGCGATAAGTTCAGCCTTGTATTTGTTTCCATATTTGTTTTCGAAGTCTTCAATTTCGGTTCTCGATCTGTCTTGGTTTATTCCAGAATGGAGAATAGCCTTTTGAGCTTCGATATTATGATAAACAAAAGACATTATTATTTTTGTTTTCTTTATCATCTCGTATTTAGAAATTCGGCTTGGCTTATATAGCTTTTTCATAATGGGGAATAGAAAATGGTACAACCCAAAAGATCTTAAGGTGAGTAGTGTTCCCAAGCACGGTATTTTTTCCAAACAATCCATCTTCTTTCCAAGTGCAATCTTAGGTGCTAGAAATAAACAACATTTGTCAGTAATTTTTATAGCTAAATCTATAGTTAAACTTATAGTTAAATCACCTCAGATAAAGCTTGTGAATTAAGGTTAGAAATTAGAAAGTATATTCAATTTACACTATATTTACATTGTTTATCAGTTGGGATAATAAGGTCTTTGGTCCCTAAATCTTCAGAATTTACCCTAAAAATGCTTCACAAACTGACCTATCTTTTTACCCACAACTTTTACCAGCCTTATAATTAAAATGCACCCCATCATTGCTCCACGAACCACTAAAAGTAAGCATAGCTACCCTCCAATCAATAATCTGTGCCCCCACTTGACTACAAGCTGCAACTATCCTATCATTCACATAGCGTGCCTTATGAGTAACTAAAATCCCCCTATCTGACCTCTCAGGAAGAATACTAACCTTAACTGTAACTCCAGCCCTACAACTAATAGTATGCTCAGCTAAGTCAACTAACTCGTCTAAACTTGCTACACACATCATTTACTTTTATTTTATAAACAACTAAGACCTCTGCCTTTTCCCCTCGTACCATTTTCCCAATATGGTCCTTTACATCTTTAATATGAGCATCTGGTAGACATGCCACACTAACTTTCTCTCTATGCTCTGCAACAACCCACTTATCTAGCCTTTTAACATTACTGTCACCTACAAAAATGACTGATCTGCTCTTTTCCACATTTAAAATAACCCTACTCTTTTGAGTCCCCTGATCTGCTCTAACATTTGTCTTCCCTTCCCCTTATTCTTAGCCTCTTTAAAATCATTGACACTAACTGACTTACACTTCCCAGCCCCATTGCCCCTCTGCCCCAGTTTTACCCTTTTTTCTACTACCTGAACAGATCCTCTAGATGATTCTCTAACGATCTGTCTTGGTTTATTCCAAAATGGAGAATAGCCTTTTGAGCTTTGATATTATGATAAACAAAAGAATATTATTTTCGTTTTCTTTATCATCTCGTATTTGGAAATGCGGCTTGGCTTATATAGCTTTTCCATAATTGGGAATAGAAAATGGTACAACCCAAATGATGATAAGGTGAGTTGTTTTCCCAAGCACAGTATTTTTTCTATACAATCTATCTTCTTTCCAAGTGCAATCTTAGGTGCTAGAAATAAACAACATTGTCAGTAATTTTTATAGCTAAATCTATAGTTAAACTTTTAGTTAAATCACCTCAGATAAAGCTTGTGAATTAAGGTTAGAAATTAGAAAGTATATCCAATTTACACTATATTTACATTGTTGTTTATCAGTTGGGATAATAAGGTTTTTGGTCCCTAAATCTCCAGAATTTACCCTAAAAATGCTTCACAAACTCACCTATCTTTTTACCCATAACCTTTACCAGCCTTATAATTAAAATATACTCCATCATTACTCCACGAACCACTAAAAGTAAGCATAGCTGCCC
Source organism: Brachycybe producta (assembly GCA_036925085.1). Classification (NCBI taxonomy): domain Eukaryota; kingdom Metazoa; phylum Arthropoda; class Diplopoda; order Playtdesmida; family Andrognathidae; genus Brachycybe; species Brachycybe producta. The sequence goes on from JAUPFP010000001.1 coordinate 22,113,825, forward strand.
TCGAATCAATAATCTGTGCCCCCACTTGACTACAAGCTGCAACTATCCTATCATTCACATAGATAGCATGCCTTATGAGTAACTAAAATCCCCCTATCTGACCTCTCAGGAAGAATACTAACCTTAACTGTAACTCCAGCCTTACAACTAATAGTATGCTCAGCTAAGTCAACTAACTCATCTAAAACTTTCCCTCCAAACTTGCTACACATCATTCACTCCTACTTGATAAACAACTAAGACCTCCTCTACCTTTTCCTCTCGTACCATTCCCCCAATACGGTCCTTTACATCTTTAATACGAGCCCCTGGTAGACAAGCCACACTACCTTTCTATTCTCTGCAACAACCCACTTATCTAGCCTTTTAACATTACTGTCACCTACAAAATCACTGATCTACTCTTTTCCACATTTAAAATAACCCTACTCTCTTGAGTCCCCTGATCTTCTCTAACATTTGTCTTCCCCTTCCCCTTATTCTTAGCCTCTTTAAACTCATTGAGACTAACTGACTTACACTTCCCAGCCCCATTGCCCCTCTGCCCCAGTTTTACCCTTTTTTCTACTACCTGAACAGATCCTCCAGATGATTCTCTAACGATCTGTCTTGGTTTATTCCAAAATGGAGAATAGCCTTTTGAGCTTTGATATTATGATAAACAAAAGAATATTATTTTCGTTTTCTTTATCATCTCGTATTTGGAAATGCGGCTTGGCTTATATAGCTTTTCCATAATTGGGAATAGAAAATGGTACAACCCAAATGATGATAAGGTGAGTTGTTTTCCCAAGCACAGTATTTTTTCTATACAATCTATCTTCTTTCCAAGTGCAATCTTAGGTGCTAGAAATAAACAACATTGTCAGTAATTTTTATAGCTAAATCTATAGTTAAACTTTTAGTTAAATCACCTCAGATAAAGCTTGTGAATTAAGGTTAGAAATTAGAAAGTATATCCAATTTACACTATATTTACATTGTTGTTTATCAGTTGGGATAATAAGGTTTTTGGTCCCTAAATCTCCAGAATTTACCCTAAAAATGCTTCACAAACTCACCTATCTTTTTACCCATAACTTTTACCAGCCTTATAATTAAAATATACCCCATCATTACTCCACGAACCACTAAAAGTAAGCATAGCTGCCCTCCAATCAATAATCTGTGCCCCCACTTGACTACAAGCTGCAACTATCCTATCATTCCCATAGTGTGCCTTATGAGTAACTAAAATCTCCTTATCTGACCTCTCAGGAAGAATACTAACCTTAACTGTAACTCCAGCCCTACAACTATTAGTATGCTCAGCTAAGTCAATTAACTCATCTAAAACTTTCCCTCCAAACTTGCTACACATCATTCACTCCTACTTGATAAACAACTAAGACCTCCTCTACCTTTTCATCTCGTACCATTCCCCCATTACGGTCCTTTACATCTTTAATATGAGCATCTGGTAGACAAGCCACACTAACTTTCTCTCTATGCTCTGCAACAACCCACTTATCTAGCCTTTTAACGTTACTGTCACCTACAAAAATCACTGATCTACTCTTTTCCACATTTAAAATAACCCTACTCTTTTGAGTCCCCTGATCTGCTCTAACATTTGTCTTCCCCTTCCCTTTATTCTTAGCCTCTTTAAAATCATTGACACTTACTGACTTACACTTCCCAGCCCCATTGCCCCTCTGCCCCAGTTTTATTCTATTTTCTACTACATGAACAGATTCTCCAGACGATTCTAAAAAAATTATGAATATAAAATAAATCAATATAAAAACTTATGTAATAGTTAAAACATCTATTACTATTTGAAAATGGTTTTGACCTAATCGCAAATATAAATTATTTTGTGGGTCCTGTTTCCACATCTATAGGGGCAATTTTGACCCAGTATGCCCCATTATACCCACACTGCACTTCATTAAACAAGAAAATGGCAATTGAAAAAACATGGCAAGTTGAAATGATGCTATCTAGATTTCCCCATTCAGTTGCATTTTTCATTTTAAGTATTGTTTTTGAGATTTCTTGATCACTACTGCAGCTGTTCCACATTAAAAGATTGTGATTCAAGTCTAAAAACTCTGCCACTAATTTTCTCACTAACAGGTGATTTTGTTATGTTCCTGTTATACTCCAAGAGAGATGGCCCTATAAAAGCAGTTGCCATCACGACCGACATCCTGAAACTGAACTGGTGTGGTCAGTAATTCATTAATGTTATGGAATCGGTCAGGATGGCCAACAAAGTCAATGTTCAGTTTTGCACCAATTTGATTACACCATAAATCACAAATTGGCAAAAAGTGCTCATTTGATTTCATGCTGACCATACTGTAATTTCCCGGTACTCTTCTTAAGAATGATCTGTATGACGTATCAATAATTGACGGCAAATCGTCATGTCTTTTTTTTGTTTTTTTTGCTGTTTTTTTTTTTGATTTGCTGGTCTGGATTTTATGGACATAAGCATTAAGTACAGCATTGTATTTGTTTCCATATTTGTTTTCGAAGTCTTCAATTTCGGTTCTCGATCTGTCTTGGTTTATTCCAGAATGGAGAATAGCCTTTTGAGCTTCGATATTATGATAAACAAAAGACATTATTATTTTCGTTTTCTTTATCATCTCGTATTTAGAAATTCGGCTTGGCTTATATAGCTTTTTCATAATGGGGAATAGAAAATGGTACAACCCAAAAGATCTTAAGGTGAGTAGTGTTCCCAAGCACAGTATTTTTTCCAAACAATCCATATTCTTTCCAAGTGCAATCTTAGGTGCTAGAAATAAACAACATTTGTCAGTAATTTTTATAGCTAAATCTATAGTTAAACTTATAGTTAAATCACCTCAGATAAAGCTTGTGAATTAAGGTTAGAAATTAGAAAGTATATCCAATTTACACTATATTTACATTGTTTATCAGTTGGGATAATAATGTTTTTGGTCCCTAAATCCCCAGAATTTACCCTAAAAAATTCTTCACAAACTGACCTATCTTTTTACCCACAACCTTTACCAGTCTTATAATTAAAATGCACCCCATCATTGCTCCACGAACCACTAAAAGTAAGCATAGCTGCCCTCCAATCAATAATCTGTGCCCCCACTTGACTACAAGCTGCAACTATCCTATCATTCACATAGCGTGCCTTATGAGTAACTAAAATCCCCCTATCTGACCTCAGGAAGAATACTAACCTTAACTGTAACTCCAGCCCTACAACTGATAGTATGCTCAGCTAAGTCAACTAACTCATCTAAAACTTTCCCTCCAAACTTGCTACACATCATTCACTCCTACTTGATAAACAACTAAGACCTCCTCTACCTTTTCCTCTCGTACCATTCCCCAATACGGTCCTTTACATCTTTTATACGAGCCCCTGGTAGACAAGCCACACTACCTTTCTATTCTCTGCAACAACCCACTTATCTAGCCTTTTAACATTACTGTCACCTACAAAATTACTGATCTACTCTTTTCCACATTTAAAATAACCCTACTCTCTTGAGTCCCCTCATCTGCTCTAAGATTCGTCTTCCCCTTCCCCATATTCTTAGCCTCTTTAAACTCATTGAGACTAACTGACTTACACTTCCCAGCCCCATTGCCCCTCTGCCCCAGTTTTACCCCCTTTTCTACTACCTGAACAGATCCTCTTTGATGATTCTCAAATAAAAATTATGACTATAAAATAAATCATTATAAAAACTTATGTAATAGTTAAAACATCTATTACTATTTGAAAATGGTTTTGACCTAATCGCAAATATAAATTATTTTGTGGGTCCTGTTTCCACATCTATAGGGGCAAACTTGACCCAGTATGCCCCATTATACCCACACTGCACTTCATTAAACAAGAAAATGGCAATTGAAAAAACATGGCAAGTTGAAATGACGCGGTCTAAATTACCCCATTCAGTAGTATTTTTCATTTTAAGTATTGTTTTTGAGTTTTCTTGCTCACTACTGCAGCTGTTCCACATTAAAAGATTGTGATTCAAGTCTAAAAAATCTCCCACTAATTTTCTCACAACGATTTTGTTATGTTCCTGTTATACTCCAAGAGATGGCCCTATAAAAGCAGTTTCCATCGCGACCGACATCCTGAAACTGAACTGGTGTGGTCAGTAATTCATTAATGTTATGGAATGGGTCAGGATGGCCAACAAAGTCAACGTTCAGTTTTGCACAAATTTGATTACACCATGAGCACTTTTTGCCAATTTGTGATTTATTTGATTTCATGCTGACCATACTGTAATTTCCCGGTACTCTTCTTAAGAATGATCTGTATGACGTATCAATAATTGACGGCAAATCGTCATGTCTTTTTTTTTTTTTTTTTGCTGTTTTTTTTTTTGATTTGCTGGTCTGGATTTTATGGACATATGCATTAAGTACAGCATTGTATTTGTTTCCATATTTGTTTTCGAAGTCTTCAATTTCGGTTCTCGATCTGTCTTGGTTTATTCCAGAATGGAGAATAGCCTTTTGAGCTTCGATATTATGATAAACAAAAGACATTATTATTTTCGTTTTCTTTATCATCTCGTATTTAGAAATTCGGCTTGGCTTATATAGCTTTTTCATAATGGGGAATAGAAAATAGTACAACCCAAAAGATCTTAAGGTGATTAGTGTTCCCAAGCACAGTATTTTTTCCAAACAATCCATCTTCTTTCCAAGTGCAATCTTAGGTGCTAGAAATAAACAACATTTGTCAGTAATTTTTATAGCTAAATCTATAGTTAAACTTATAGTTAAATCACCTCAGATAAAGCTTGTGAATTAAGGTTAGAAATTAGAAAGTATATTCAATTTACACTATATTTGCATTGTTTATCAGTTGGGATAATAAGGTTTTTGGTCCCTAAATCTTCAGAATTTACCCTAAAAAATGCTTCACAAACTGACCTATCTTTTTACCCACAACTTTTACCAGCCTTATAATTAAAATGCACCCCATCATTGCTCCACGAGCCACTAAAAGTAAGCATAGCTACCCTCCAATCAATAATCTGTGCCCCCACTTGACTACAAGCTTCAACTATCCTATCATTCACATAGCGTGCCTTATGAGTAACTAAAATCCCCCTATCTGACCTCTCAGGAAGAATACTAACCTTAACTGTAACTCCAGCCCTACAACTAATAGTATGCTCAGCTAAGTCAACTAACTCGTCTAAACTTGCTACACACATCATTTACTTCTATTTTATAAACAACTAAGACCTCTGCCTTTTCCCCTCGTACCATTTTCCCAATATGGTCCTTTACATCTTTAATATGAGCATCTGGTAGACATGCCACACTAACTTTCTCTCTATGCTCTGCAACAACCCACTTATCTAGCCTTTTAACATTACTGTCACCTACAAAAATGACTGATCTGCTCTTTTCCACATTTAAAATAACCCTACTCTTTTGAGTCCCCTGATCTGCTCTAACATTTGTCTTCCCTTCCCCTTATTCTTAGCCTCTTTAAAATCATTGACACTAACTGACTTACACTTCCCAGCCCCATTGCCCCTCTGCCCCAGTTTTACCCTTTTTTCTACTACCTGAACAGATCCTCTAGATGATTCTCTAACGATCTGTCTTGGTTTATTCCAAAATGGAGAATAGCCTTTTGAGCTTTGATATTATGATAAACAAAAGAATATTATTTTCGTTTTCTTTATCATCTCGTATTTGGAAATGCGGCTTGGCTTATATAGCTTTTCCATAATTGGGAATAGAAAATGGTACAACCCAAATGATGATAAGGTGAGTTGTTTTCCCAAGCACAGTATTTTTTCTATACAATCTATCTTCTTTCCAAGTGCAATCTTAGGTGCTAGAAATAAACAACATTGTCAGTAATTTTTATAGCTAAATCTATAGTTAAACTTTTAGTTAAATCACCTCAGATAAAGCTTGTGAATTAAGGTTAGAAATTAGAAAGTATATCCAATTTACACTATATTTACATTGTTGTTTATCAGTTGGGATAATAAGGTTTTTGGTCCCTAAATCTCCAGAATTTACCCTAAAAATGCTTCACAAACTCACCTATCTTTTTACCCATAACTTTTACCAGCCTTATAATTAAAATATACCCCATCATTACTCCACGAACCACTAAAAGTAAGCATAGCTGCCCTCCAATCAATAATCTGTGCCCCCACTTGACTACAAGCTGCAACTATCCTATCATTCCCATAGTGTGCCTTATGAGTAACTAAAATCTCCTTATCTGACCTCTCAGGAAGAATACTAACCTTAACTGTAACTCCAGCCCTACAACTATTAGTATGCTCAGCTAAGTCAATTAACTCATCTAAAACTTTCCCTCCAAACTTGCTACACATCATTCACTCCTACTTGATAAACAACTAAGACCTCCTCTACCTTTTCATCTCGTACCATTCCCCCAATACGGTCCTTTACATCTTTAATATGAGCATCTGGTAGACAAGCCACACTAACTTTCTCTCTATGCTCTGCAACAACCCACTTATCTAGCCTTTTAACGTTACTGTCACCTACAAAAATCACTGATCTACTCTTTTCCACATTTAAAATAACCCTACTCTTTTGAGTCCCCTGATCTGCTCTAACATTTGTCTTCCCCTTCCCTTTATTCTTAGCCTCTTTAAAATCATTGACACTTACTGACTTACACTTCCCAGCCCCATTGCCCCTCTGCCCCAGTTTTATTCTATTTTCTACTACATGAACAGATTCTCCAGACGATTCTAAAAAAATTATGAATATAAAATAAATCAATATAAAAACTTATGTAATAGTTAAAACATCTATTACTATTTGAAAATGGTTTTGACCTAATCGCAAATATAAATTATTTTGTGGGTCCTGTTTCCACATCTATAGGGGCAATTTTGACCCAGTATGCCCCATTATACCCACACTGCACTTCATTAAACAAGAAAATGGCAATTGAAAAAACATGGCAAGTTGAAATGATGCTATCTAGATTTCCCCATTCAGTTGCATTTTTCATTTTAAGTATTGTTTTTGAGATTTCTTGATCACTACTGCAGCTGTTCCACATTAAAAGATTGTGATTCAAGTCTAAAAACTCTGCCACTAATTTTCTCACTAACAGGTGATTTTGTTATGTTCCTGTTATACTCCAAGAGAGATGGCCCTATAAAAGCAGTTGCCATCACGACCGACATCCTGAAACTGAACTGGTGTGGTCAGTAATTCATTAATGTTATGGAATCGGTCAGGATGGCCAACAAAGTCAATGTTCAGTTTTGCACAAATTTGATTACACCATAAATCACAAATTGGCAAAAAGTGCTCATTTGATTTCATGCTGACCATACTGTAATTTCCCGGTACTCTTCTTAAGAATGATCTGTATGACGTATCAATAATTGACGGCAAATCGTCATGTCTTTTTTTTGTTTTTTTTGCTGTTTTTTTTTTGATTTGCTGGTCTGGATTTTATGGACATAAGCATTAAGTACAGCATTGTATTTGTTTCCATATTTGTTTTCGAAGTCTTCAATTTCGGTTCTCGATCTGTCTTGGTTTATTCCAGAATGGAGAATAGCCTTTTGAGCTTCGATATTATGATAAACAAAAGACATTATTATTTTCGTTTTCTTTATCATCTCGTATTTAGAAATTCGGCTTGGCTTATATAGCTTTTTCATAATGGGGAATAGAAAATGGTACAACCCAAAAGATCTTAAGGTGAGTAGTGTTCCCAAGCACAGTATTTTTTCCAAACAATCCATATTCTTTCCAAGTGCAATCTTAGGTGCTAGAAATAAACAACATTTGTCAGTAATTTTTATAGCTAAATCTATAGTTAAACTTATAGTTAAATCACCTCAGATAAAGCTTGTGAATTAAGGTTAGAAATTAGAAAGTATATCCAATTTACACTATATTTACATTGTTTATCAGTTGGGATAATAATGTTTTTGGTCCCTAAATCCCCAGAATTTACCCTAAAAAATTCTTCACAAACTGACCTATCTTTTTACCCACAACCTTTACCAGTCTTATAATTAAAATGCACCCCATCATTGCTCCACGAACCACTAAAAGTAAGCATAGCTGCCCTCCAATCAATAATCTGTGCCCCCACTTGACTACAAGCTGCAACTATCCTATCATTCACATAGCGTGCCTTATGAGTAACTAAAATCCCCCTATCTGACCTCAGGAAGAATACTAACCTTAACTGTAACTCCAGCCCTACAACTGATAGTATGCTCAGCTAAGTCAACTAACTCATCTAAAACTTTCCCTCCAAACTTGCTACACATCATTCACTCCTACTTGATAAACAACTAAGACCTCCTCTACCTTTTCCTCTCGTACCATTCCCCAATACGGTCCTTTACATCTTTTATACGAGCCCCTGGTAGACAAGCCACACTACCTTTCTATTCTCTGCAACAACCCACTTATCTAGCCTTTTAACATTACTGTCACCTACAAAATTACTGATCTACTCTTTTCCACATTTAAAATAACCCTACTCTCTTGAGTCCCCTCATCTGCTCTAAGATTCGTCTTCCCCTTCCCCATATTTTTAGCCTCTTTAAACTCATTGAGACTAACTGACTTACACTTCCCAGCCCCATCGCCCCTCTGCCCCAGTTTTACCCCCTTTTCTACTACCTGAACAGATCCTCTAGATGATTCTCAAATAAAAATTATGACTATAAAATAAATCATTATAAAAACTTATGTAATAGTTAAAACATCTATTACTATTTGAAAATGGTTTTGACCTAATCGCAAATATAAATTATTTTGTGGGTCCTGTTTCCACATCTATAGGGGCAAACTTGACCCAGTATGCCCCATTATACCCACACTGCACTTCATTAAACAAGAAAATGGCAATTGAAAAAACATGGCAAGTTGAAATGACGCGGTCTAGATTACCCCATTCAGTAGTATTTTTCATTTTAAGTATTGTTTTTGAGATTTCTTGCTCACTACTGCAGCTGTTCCACATTAAAAGATTGTGATTCATGTCTAAAAATTCTGTCACTAATTTTCTAATTAACATGTGATGATTTTGTGTTCCTGTTATAATCCAAGAAATGGCCCTATAAAAGCAGTTGCCATCGCGACCAACATCCTGAAACTGAACTGGTTTGGTCAATAGTTCATTAATGTTATAAAATCGGTCAGGATGGCCAACAAAGTCAACGTTCAGTTTTGAACAAATTTGACTACACCATAAATCACAAACTGGCAAAAAGTGCTCATTTGATTGCATACTGACCATACTGTAAGTTCCTGGTACTCTTCTTAAAAATGATCTGTATGACGTATCAATAATCTGATGGCAAATCGTCATGTCTTTTGTTTTTTGTTCTTTTTTGCTGTTTTTTTTTATTTCCTGGTCTGGATTTTATGGACATAAGCGATAAGTTCAGCCTTGTATTTGTTTCCATATTTGTTTTCGAAGTCTTCAATTTCGGTTCTCGATCTGTCTTGGTTTATTCCAGAATGGAGAATAGCCTTTTGAGCTTCGATATTATGATAAACAAAAGACATTATTATTTTCGTTTTCTTTATCATCTCGTATTTAGAAATTCGGCTTGGCTTATATAGCTTTTTCATAATGGGGAATAGAAAATGGTACAACCCAAAAGATCTTAAGGTGAGTAGTGTTCCCAAGCACAGTATTTTTTCCAAACAATCCATATTCTTTCCAAGTGCAATCTTAGGTGCTAGAAATAAACAACATTTGTCAGTAATTTTTATAGCTAAATCTATAGTTAAACTTATAGTTAAATCACCTCAGATAAAGCTTGTGAATTAAGGTTAGAAATTAGAAAGTATATCCAATTTACACTATTTACATTGTTTATCAGTTGGGATAATAATGTTTTTGGTCCCTAAATCCCCAGAATTTACCCTAAAAAATTCTTCACAAACTGACCTATCTTTTTACCCACAACCTTTACCAGTCTTATAATTAAAATGCACCCCATCATTGCTCCACGAACCACTAAAAGTAAGCATAGCTGCCCTCCAATCAATAATCTGTGCCCCCACTTGACTACAAGCTGCAACTATCCTATCATTCACATAGCGTGCCTTATGAGTAACTAAAATCCCCCTATCTGACCTCAGGAAGAATACTAACCTTAACTGTAACTCCAGCCCTACAACTGATAGTATGCTCAGCTAAGTCAACTAACTCATCTAAAACTTTCCCTCCAAACTTGCTACACATCATTCACTCCTACTTGATAAACAACTAAGACCTCCTCTACCTTTTCCTCTCGTACCATTCCCCAATACGGTCCTTTACATCTTTTATACGAGCCCCTGGTAGACAAGCCACACTACCTTTCTATTCTCTGCAACAACCCACTTATCTAGCCTTTTAACATTACTGTCACCTACAAAATTACTGATCTACTCTTTTCCACATTTAAAATAACCCTACTCTCTTGAGTCCCCTCATCTGCTCTAAGATTCGTCTTCCCCTTCCCCATATTTTTAGCCTCTTTAAACTCATTGAGACTAACTGACTTACACTTCCCAGCCCCATTGCCCCTCTGCCCCAGTTTTACCCCCTTTTCTACTACCTGAACAGATCCTCTAGATGATTCTCAAATAAAAATTATGACTATAAAATAAATCATTATAAAAACTTATGTAATAGTTAAAACATCTATTACTATTTGAAAATGGTTTTGACCTAATCGCAAATATAAATTATTTTGTGGGTCCTGTTTCCACATCTATAGGGGCAAACTTGACCCAGTATGCCCCATTATACCCACACTGCACTTCATTAAACAAGAAAATGGCAATTGAAAAAACATGGCAAGTTGAAATGATGCGGTCTAGATTACCCCATTCAGTAGTATTTTTCATTTTAAGTATTGTTTTTGAGATTTCTTGCTCACTACTGCAGCTGTTCCACATTAAAAGATTGTGATTCATGTCTAAAAATTCTGTCACTAATTTTCTAATTAACATGTGATGATTTTGTGTTCCTGTTATAATCCAAGAAATGGCCCTATAAAAGCAGTTGCCATCGCGACCAACATCCTGAAACTGAACTGGTTTGGTCAATAGTTCATTAATGTTATAAAATCGGTCAGGATGGCCAACAAAGTCAACGTTCAGTTTTGAACAAATTTGACTACACCATAAATCACAAACTGGCAAAAAGTGCTCATTTGATTGCATACTGACCATACTGTAAGTTCCTGGTACTCTTCTTAAAAATGATCTGTATGACGTATCAATAATCTGATGGCAAATCGTCATGTCTTTTGTTTTTTGTTCTTTTTTGCTGTTTTTTTTGATTTCCTGGTCTGGATTTTATGGACATAAGTGATAAGTTCAGCCTTGTATTTGTTTCCATATTTGTTTTCGAAGTCTTCAATTTCGGTTCTCGATCTGTCTTGGTTTATTCCAGAATGGAGAATAGCCTTTTGAGCTTCGATATTATGATAAACAAAAGACATTATTATTTTTGTTTTCTTTATCATCTCGTATTTAGAAATTCGGCTTGGCTTATATAGCTTTTTCATAATGGGGAATAGAAAATGGTACAACCCAAAAGATCTTAAGGTGAGTAGTGTTCCCAAGCACGGTATTTTTTCCAAACAATCCATCTTCTTTCCAAGTGCAATCTTAGGTGCTAGAAATAAACAACATTTGTCAGTAATTTTTATAGCTAAATCTATAGTTAAACTTATAGTTAAATCACCTCAGATAAAGCTTGTGAATTAAGGTTAGAAATTAGAAAGTATATTCAATTTACACTATATTTACATTGTTTATCAGTTGGGATAATAAGGTCTTTGGTCCCTAAATCTTCAGAATTTACCCTAAAAATGCTTCACAAACTGACCTATCTTTTTACCCACAACTTTTACCAGCCTTATAATTAAAATGCACCCCATCATTGCTCCACGAACCACTAAAAGTAAGCATAGCTACCCTCCAATCAATAATCTGTGCCCCCACTTGACTACAAGCTGCAACTATCCTATCATTCACATAGCGTGCCTTATGAGTAACTAAAATCCCCCTATCTGACCTCTCAGGAAGAATACTAACCTTAACTGTAACTCCAGCCCTACAACTAATAGTATGCTCAGCTAAGTCAACTAACTCGTCTAAACTTGCTACACACATCATTTACTTTTATTTTATAAACAACTAAGACCTCTGCCTTTTCCCCTCGTACCATTTTCCCAATATGGTCCTTTACATCTTTAATATGAGCATCTGGTAGACATGCCACACTAACTTTCTTTCTATGCTCTGCAACAACCCACTTATCTAGCCTTTTAACATTACTGTCACCTACAAAAATGACTGATCTGCTCTTTTCCACATTTAAAATAACCCTACTCTTTTGAGTCCCCTGATCTGCTCTAACATTTGTCTTCCCTTCCCCTTATTCTTAGCCTCTTTAAAATCATTGACACTAACTGACTTACACTTCCCAGCCCCATTGCCCCTCTGCCCCAGTTTTACCCTTTTTTCTACTACCTGAACAGATCCTCTAGATGATTCTCTAACGATCTGTCTTGGTTTATTCCAAAATGGAGAATAGCCTTTTGAGCTTTGATATTATGATAAACAAAAGAATATTATTTTCGTTTTCTTTATCATCTCGTATTTGGAAATGCGGCTTGGCTTATATAGCTTTTCCATAATTGGGAATAGAAAATGGTACAACCCAAATGATGATAAGGTGAGTTGTTTTCCCAAGCACAGTATTTTTTCTATACAATCTATCTTCTTTCCAAGTGCAATCTTAGGTGCTAGAAATAAACAACATTGTCAGTAATTTTTATAGCTAAATCTATAGTTAAACTTTTAGTTAAATCACCTCAGATAAAGCTTGTGAATTAAGGTTAGAAATTAGAAAGTATATCCAATTTACACTATATTTACATTGTTGTTTATCAGTTGGGATAATAAGGTTTTTGGTCCCTAAATCTCCAGAATTTACCCTAAAAATGCTTCACAAACTCACCTATCTTTTTACCCATAACCTTTACCAGCCTTATAATTAAAATATACCCCATCATTACTCCACGAACCACTAAAAGTAAGCATAGCTGCCCTCCAATCAATAATCTGTGCCCCCACTTGACTACAAGCTGCAACTATCCTATCATTCACATAGATAGCATGCCTTATGAGTAACTAAAATCCCCCTATCTGACCTCTCAGGAAGAATACTAACCTTAACTGTAACTCCAGCCTTACAACTAATAGTATGCTCAGCTAAGTCAACTAACTCATCTAAAACTTTCCCTCCAAACTTGCTACACATCATTCACTCCTACTTGATAAACAACTAAGACCTCCTCTACCTTTTCCTCTCGTACCATTCCCCCAATACGGTCCTTTACATCTTTAATACGAGCCCCTGGTAGACAAGCCACACTACCTTTCTATTCTCTGCAACAACCCACTTATCTAGCCTTTTAACATTACTGTCACCTACAAAATCACTGATCTACTCTTTTCCACATTTAAAATAACCCTACTCTTTTGAGTCCCCTGATCTGCTCTAACATTTGTCTTCCCCTTCCCTTTATTCTTAGCCTTTTTAAAATCATTGACACTTACTGACTTACACTTCCCAGCCCCATTGCCCCTCTGCCCCAGTTTTATTCTATTTTCTACTACATGAACAGATTCTCCAGATGATTCTAAAAAAATTATGAATATAAAATAAATCAATATAAAAACTTATGTAATAGTTAAAACATATATTACTATTTGAAAATGGTTTTGACCTAATCGCAAATATAAATTATTTTGTGGGTCCTGTTTCCACATCTATAGGGGCAATTTTGACCCAGTATGCCCCATTATACCCACACTGCACTTCATTAAACAAGAAAATGGCAATTGAAAAAACATGGCAAGTTGAAATGATGCTATCTAGATTTCCCCATTCAGTTGCATTTTTCATTTTAAGTATTGTTTTTGAGATTTCTTGATCACTTCTGCAGCTGTTCCACATTAAAAGATTGTGATTCAAGTCTAAAAACTCTGCCACTAATTTTCTCACTAACAGGTGATTTTGTTATGTTCCTGTTATACTCCAAGAGAGATGGCTCTATAAAAGCAGTTGCCATCACGACCGACATCCTGAAACTGAACTGGTATGGTCAGTAATTCATTAATGTTATGGAATCGGTCAGGATGGCCAACAAAGTCAATGTTCAGTTTTGCACAAATTTGATTACACCATAAATCACAAATTGGCAAAAAGTGCTCATTTGATTTCATGCTGACCATACTGTAATTTCCCGGTACTCTTCTTAAGAATGATCTGTATGACGTATCAATAATTGACGGCAAATCGTCATGTCGTTTTTTTGTTTTTTTTGCTGTTTTTTTTTTTGATTTGCTGGTCTGGATTTTATGGACATAAGCATTAAGTACCGCATTGTATTTGTTTCCATATTTGTTTTCGAAGTCTTCAATTTCGGTTCTCGATCTATCTTGGTTTATTCCAGAATGGAGAATAGCCTTTTGAGCTTCGATATTATGATAAACAAAAGACATTATTATTTTCGTTTTCTTTATCATCTCGTATTTAGAAATTCGGCTTGGCTTATATAGCTTTTTCATAATGGGGAATAGAAAATGGTACAACCCAAAAGATCTTAAGGTGATTAGTGTTCCCAAGCACAGTATTTTTTCCAAACAATCCATCTTCTTTCCAAGTGCAATCTTAGGTGCTAGAAATAAACAACATTTGTCAGTAATTTTTATAGCTAAATCTATAGTTAAACTTATAGTTAAATCACCTCAGATAAAGCTTGTGAATTAAGGTTAGAAATTAGAAAGTATATCCAATTTACACTATATTTACATTGTTTATCAGTTGGGATAATAATGTTTTTGGTCCCTAAATCCCCAGAATTTACCCTAAAAAATTCTTCACAAACTGACCTATCTTTTTACCCACAACCTTTACCAGTCTTATAATTAAAATTCACCCCATCATTGCTCCACGAACCACTGAAAGTAAGCATAGCTGCCCTCTAATCAATAATCTGTGCCCCACTTGACTACAAGCTGCAACTATCCTATCATTCACATAGCGTGCCTTATGAGTAACTAAAATCCCCCATCTGACCTCAGGAAGAATACTAACCTTAACTGTAACTCCAGCCCTACAACTGATAGTATGCTCAGCTAAGTCAACTAACTCATCTAAAACTTTCCCTCCAAACTTGCTACACATCATTCACTCCTACTTGATAAACAACTAAGACCTCCTCTACCTTTTCCTCTCGTACCATTCCCCCAATACGGTCCTTTACATCTTTTATACG
Source organism: Brachycybe producta (assembly GCA_036925085.1). Taxonomy (NCBI): domain Eukaryota; kingdom Metazoa; phylum Arthropoda; class Diplopoda; order Playtdesmida; family Andrognathidae; genus Brachycybe; species Brachycybe producta. The sequence continues at coordinate 22,129,166 of JAUPFP010000001.1, forward strand.
AGCCCCTGGTAGACAAGCCACACTACCTTTCTATTCTCTGCAACAACCCACTTATCTAGCCTTTTAACATTACTGTCACCTACAAAATTACTGATCTACTCTTTTCCACATTTAAAATAACCCTTCTCTCTTGAGTCCCCTCATCTGCTCTAAGATTTGTCTTCCCCTTCCCCATATTCTTAGCCTCTTTAAACTCATTGAGACTAACTGACTTACACTTCCCAGCCCCATTGCCCCTCTGCCCCAGTTTTACCCCCTTTTCTACTACCTGAACAGATCCTCTAGATGATTCTCAAAAAAAAATTATGACTATAAAATGAATCAATATAAAAACTTATGTAATAGTTAAAACATCTATTACTATTTGAAAATGGTTTTGACCTAATCGCAAATATAAATTATTTTGTGGGTCCTGTTTCCACATCTATAAGGGCAAACTTGACCCAGTATGCCCCATTATACCCACACTGCACTTCATTAAACAAGAAAATGGCAATTGAAAAAACATGGCAAGTTGAAATGATGCGGTCTAGATTACCCCATTCAGTAGTATTTTTCATTTTAAGTATTGTTTTTGAGATTTCTTGCTCACTACTGCAGCTGTTCCACATTAAAAGATTGTGATTCAAGTCTAAAAAATCTCCCACTAATTTTCTCACAACGATTTTGTTATGTTCCTGTTATACTCCAAGAGATGGCCCTATAAAAGCAGTTTCCATCGCGACCGACATCCTGAAACTGAACTGGTGTGGTCAGTAATTCATTAATGTTATGGAATGGGTCAGGATGGCCAACAAAGTCAATGTTCAGTTTTGCACAAATTTGATTACACCATGAGCACTTTTTGCCAATTTGTGATTTATTTGATTTCATGCTGACCATACTGTAATTTCCCGGTACGCTTCTTAAGAATGATCTGTATGACGTATCAATAATTGACGGCAAATCGTCATGTCTTTTTTTTGTTTTTTTTTGCTGTTTTTTTTTTTGATTTGCTGGTCTGGATTTTATGGACATATGCATAAAGTACAGCATTGTATTTGTTTCCATATTTGTTTTCGAAGTCTTCAATTTCGGTTCTCGATCTGTCTTGGTTTATTCCAGAATGGAGAATAGCCTTTTGAGCTTCGATATTATGATAAACAAAAGACATTATTATTTTCGTTTTCTTTATCATCTCGTATTTAGAAATTCAGCTTGGCTTATATAGCTTTTTCATAATGGGGAATAGAAAATGGTACAACCCAAAAGATCTTAAGGTGAGTAGTGTTCCCAAGCACAGTATTTTTTCCAAACAATCCATCTTCTTTCCAAGTGCAATCTTAGGTGCTAGAAATAAACAACATTTGTCAGTAATTTTTATAGCTAAATCTATAGTTAAACTTATAGTTAAATCACCTCAGATAAAGCTTGTGAATTAAGGTTAGAAATTAGAAAGTATATTCAATTTACACTATATTTACATTGTTTATCAGTTGGGATAATAAGGTTTTTGGTCCCTAAATCTTCAGAATTTACCCTAAGAAATGCTTCACAAACTGACCTATCTTTTTACCCACAACTTTTACCAGCCTTATAATTAAAATGCACCCCATCATTGCTCCACGAACCACTAAAAGTAAGCATAGCTACCCTCCAATCAATAATCTGTGCCCCCACTTGACTACAAGCTTCAACTATCCTATCATTCACATAGCGTGCCTTATGAGTAACTAAAATCCCCCTATCTGACCTCAGGAAGAATACTAACCTTAACTGTAACTCCAGCCCTACAACTGATAGTATGCTCAGCTAAGTCAACTAACTCATCTAAAACTTTCCCTCCAAACTTGCTACACATCATTCACTCCTACTTGATAAACAACTAAGACCTCCTCTACCTTTTCCTCTCGTACCATTCCCCAATACGGTCCTTTACATCTTTTATACGAGCCCCTGGTAGACAAGCCACACTACCTTTCTATTCTCTGCAACAACCCACTTATCTAGCCTTTTAACATTACTGTCACCTACAAAATTACTGATCTACTCTTTTCCACATTTAAAATAACCCTACTCTCTTGAGTCCCCTCATCTGCTCTAAGATTCGTCTTCCCCTTCCCCATATTCTTAGCCTCTTTAAACTCATTGAGACTAACTGACTTACACTTCCCAGCCCCATTGCCCCTCTGCCCCAGTTTTACCCCCTTTTCTACTACCTGAACAGATCCTCTAGATGATTCTCAAAAAAAAATTATGACTATAAAATAAATCAATATAAAAACTTATGTAATAGTTAAAACATCTATTACTATTTGAAAATGGTTTTGACCTAATCGCAAATATAAATTATTTTGTGGGTCCTGTTTCCACATCTATAGGGGCAAACTTGACCCAGTATGCCCCATTATACCCACACTGCACTTCATTAAACAAGAAAATGGCAATTGAAAAAACATGGCAAGTTGAAATGACGCGGTCTAGATTACCCCATTCAGTAGTATTTTTCATTTTAAGTATTGTTTTTGAGATTTCTTGCTCACTACTGCAGCTGTTCCACATTAAAAGATTGTGATTCAAGTCTAAAAAATCTCCCACTAATTTTCTCACAACGATTTTGTTATGTTCCTGTTATACTCCAAGAGATGGCCCTATAAAAGCAGTTTCCATCGCGACCGACATCCTGAAACTGAACTGGTGTGGTCAGTAATTCATTAATGTTATGGAATGGGTCAGGATGGCCAACAAAGTCAACGTTCAGTTTTGCACAAATTTGATTACACCATGAGCACTTTTTGCCAATTTGTGATTTATTTGATTTCATGCTGACCATACTGTAATTTCCCGGTACTCTTCTTAAGAATGATCTGTATGACGTATCAATAATCTGATGGCAAATCGTCATGTCTTTTGTTTTTTGTTCTTTTTTGCTGTTTTTTTTTATTTCCTGGTCTGGATTTTATGGACATAAGCGATAAGTTCAGCCTTGTATTTGTTTCCATATTTTTTTTCGAAGTCTTCAATTTCAGTTCTCGTTCTGTCTTGGTTTATTCCAGAATGGAGAATAGCCTTTTGAGCTTCGATATTATGATAAACAAAAGACATTATTATTTTTGTTTTCTTTATCATCTCGTATTTAGAAATTCGGCTTGGCTTATATAGCTTTTTCATAATGGGGAATAGAAAATGGTACAACCCAAAAGATCTTAAGGTGAGTAGTGTTCCCAAGCACGGTATTTTTTCCAAACAATCCATCTTCTTTCCAAGTGCAATCTTAGGTGCTAGAAATAAACAACATTTGTCAGTAATTTTTATAGCTAAATCTATAGTTAAACTTATAGTTAAATCACCTCAGATAAAGCTTGTGAATTAAGGTTAGAAATTAGAAAGTATATTCAATTTACACTATATTTACATTGTTTATCAGTTGGGATAATAAGGTCTTTGGTCCCTAAATCTTCAGAATTTACCCTAAAAATGCTTCACAAACTGACCTATCTTTTTACCCACAACTTTTACCAGCCTTATAATTAAAATGCACACCATCATTGCTCCACGAACCACTAAAAGTAAGCATAGCTACCCTCCAATCAATAATCTGTGCCCCCACTTGACTACAAGCTGCAACTATCCTATCATTCACATAGCGTGCCTTATGAGTAACTAAAATCCCCCTATCTGACCTCTCAGGAAGAATACTAACCTTAACTGTAACTCCAGCCCTACAACTAATAGTATGCTCAGCTAAGTCAACTAACTCGTCTAAACTTGCTACACACATCATTTACTTTTATTTTATAAACAACTAAGACCTCTGCCTTTTCCCCTCGTACCATTTTCCCAATATGGTCCTTTACATCTTTAATATGATCATCTGGTAGACATGCCACACTAACTTTCTCTCTATGCTCTGCAACAACCCACTTATCTAGCCTTTTAACATTACTGTCACCTACAAAAATGACTGATCTGCTCTTTTCCACATTTAAAATAACCCTACTCTTTTGAGTCCCCTGATCTGCTCTAACATTTGTCTTCCCTTCCCCTTATTCTTAGCCTCTTTAAAATCATTGACACTAACTGACTTACACTTCCCAGCCCCATTGCCCCTCTGCCCCAGTTTTACCCTTTTTTCTACTACCTGAACAGATCCTCTAGATGATTCTCTAACGATCTGTCTTGGTTTATTCCAAAATGGAGAATAGCCTTTTGAGCTTTGATATTATGATAAACAAAAGAATATTATTTTCGTTTTCTTTATCATCTCGTATTTGGAAATGCGGCTTGGCTTATATAGCTTTTCCATAATTGGGAATAGAAAATGGTACAACCCAAATGATGATAAGGTGAGTTGTTTTCCCAAGCACAGTATTTTTTCTATACAATCTATCTTCTTTCCAAGTGCAATCTTAGGTGCTAGAAATAAACAACATTGTCAGTAATTTTTATAGCTAAATCTATAGTTAAACTTTTAGTTAAATCACCTCAGATAAAGCTTGTGAATTAAGGTTAGAAATTAGAAAGTATATCCAATTTACACTATATTTACATTGTTGTTTATCAGTTGGGATAATAAGGTTTTTGGTCCCTAAATCTCCAGAATTTACCCTAAAAATGCTTCACAAACTCACCTATCTTTTTACCCATAACCTTTACCAGCCTTATAATTAAAATATACCCCATCATTACTCCACGGACCACTAAAAGTAAGCATAGCTGCCCTCCAATCAATAATCTGTGCCCCCACTTGACTACAAGCTGCAACTATCCTATCATTCACATAGATAGCATGCCTTATGAGTAACTAAAATCCCCCTATCTGACCTCTCAGGAAGAATACTAACCTTAACTGTAACTCCAGCCTTACAACTAATAGTATGCTCAGCTAAGTCAACTAACTCATCTAAAACTTTCCCTCCAAACTTGCTACACATCATTCACTCCTACTTGATAAACAACTAAGACCTCCTCTACCTTTTCCTCTCGTACCATTCCCCCAATACGGTCCTTTACATCTTTAATACGAGCCCCTGGTAGACAAGCCACACTACCTTTCTATTCTCTGCAACAACCCACTTATCTAGCCTTTTAACATTACTGTCACCTACAAAATCACTGATCTACTCTTTTCCACATTTAAAATAACCCTACTCTCTTGAGTCCCCTGATCTTTAACATTTGTCTTCCCCTTCCCCTTATTCTTAGCCTCTTTAAACTCATTGAGACTAACTGACTTACACTTCCCAGCCCCATTGCCCCTCTGCCCCAGTTTTACCCTTTTTTCTACTACCTGAACAGATCCTCCAGATGATTCTCTAACGATCTGTCTTGGTTTATTCCAAAATGGAGAATAGCCTTTTGAGCTTTGATATTATGATAAACAAAAGAATATTATTTTCGTTTTCTTTATCATCTCGTATTTGGAAATGCGGCTTGGCTTATATAGCTTTTCCATAATTGGGAATAGAAAATGGTACAACCCAAATGATGATAAGGTGAGTTGTTTTCCCAAGCACAGTATTTTTTCTATACAATCTATCTTCTTTCCAAGTGCAATCTTAGGTGCTAGAAATAAACAACATTGTCAGTAATTTTTAGTTAAACTTTTAGTTAAATCACCTCAGATAAAGCTTGTGAATTAAGGTTAGAAATTAGAAAGTATATCCAATTTACACTATATTTACATTGTTGTTTATCAGTTGGGATAATAAGGTTTTTGGTCCCTAAATCTCCAGAATTTACCCTAAAAATGCTTCACAAACTCACCTATCTTTTTACCCATAACTTTTACCAGCCTTATAATTAAAATATACCCCATCATTACTCCACGAACCACTAAAAGTAAGCATAGCTGCCCTCCAATCAATAATCTGTGCCCCCACTTGACTACAAGCTGCAACTATCCTATCATTCCCATAGTGTGCCTTATGAGTAACTAAAATCTCCTTATCTGACCTCTCAGGAAGAATACTAACCTTAACTGTAACTCCAGCCCTACAACTATTAGTATGCTCAGCTAAGTCAATTAACTCATCTAAAACTTTCCCTCCAAACTTGCTACACATCATTCACTCCTACTTGATAAACAACTAAGACCTCCTCTACCTTTTCATCTCGTACCATTCCCCAATACGGTCCTTTACATCTTTTATACGAGCCCCTGGTAGACAAGCCACACTACCTTTCTATTCTCTGCAACAACCCACTTATCTAGCCTTTTAACATTACTGTCACCTACAAAATTACTGATCTACTCTTTTCCACATTTAAAATAACCCTACTCTCTTGAGTCCCCTCATCTGCTCTAAGATTCGTCTTCCCCTTCCCCATATTTTTAGCCTCTTTAAACTCATTGAGACTAACTGACTTACACTTCCCAGCCCCATTGCCCCTCTGCCCCAGTTTTACCCCCTTTTCTACTACCTGAACAGATCCTCTAGATGATTCTCAAATAAAAATTATGACTATAAAATAAATCATTATAAAAACTTATGTAATAGTTAAAACATCTATTACTATTTGAAAATGGTTTTGACCTAATCGCAAATATAAATTATTTTGTGGGTCCTGTTTCCACATCTATAGGGGCAAACTTGACCCAGTATGCCCCATTATACCCACACTGCACTTCATTAAACAAGAAAATGGCAATTGAAAAAACATGGCAAGTTGAAATGACGCGGTCTAGATTACCCCATTCAGTAGTATTTTTCATTTTAAGTATTGTTTTTGAGATTTCTTGCTCACTACTGCAGCTGTTCCACATTAAAAGATTGTGATTCATGTCTAAAAATTCTGTCACTAATTTTCTAATTAACATGTGATGATTTTGTGTTCCTGTTATAATCCAAGAAATGGCCCTATAAAAGCAGTTGCCATCGCGACCAACATCCTGAAACTGAACTGGTTTGGTCAATAGTTCATTAATGTTATAAAATCGGTCAGGATGGCCAACAAAGTCAACGTTCAGTTTTGAACAAATTTGACTACACCATAAATCACAAACTGGCAAAAAGTGCTCATTTGATTGCATACTGACCATACTGTAAGTTCCTGGTACTCTTCTTAAAAATGATCTGTATGACGTATTAATAATCTGATGGCAAATCGTCATGTCTTTTGTTTTTTGTTCTTTTTTGCTGTTTTTTTTGATTTCCTGGTCTGGATTTTATGGACATAAGCGATAAGTTCAGCCTTGTATTTGTTTCCATATTTGTTTTCGAAGTCTTCAATTTCGGTTCTCGATCTGTCTTGGTTTATTCCAGAATGGAGAATAGCCTTTTGAGCTTCGATATTATGATAAACAAAAGACATTATTATTTTTGTTTTCTTTATCATCTCGTATTTAGAAATTCGGCTTGGCTTATATAGCTTTTTCATAATGGGGAATAGAAAATGGTACAACCCAAAAGATCTTAAGGTGAGTAGTGTTCCCAAGCACGGTATTTTTTCCAAACAATCCATCTTCTTTCCAAGTGCAATCTTAGGTGCTAGAAATAAACAACATTTGTCAGTAATTTTTATAGCTAAATCTATAGTTAAACTTATAGTTAAATCACCTCAGATAAAGCTTGTGAATTAAGGTTAGAAATTAGAAAGTATATTCAATTTACACTATATTTACATTGTTTATCAGTTGGGATAATAAGGTCTTTGGTCCATAAATCTTCAGAATTTACCCTAAAAATGCTTCACAAACTGACCTATCTTTTTACCCACAACTTTTACCAGCCTTATAATTAAAATGCACCCCATCATTGCTCCACGAACCACTAAAAGTAAGCATAGCTACCCTCCAATCAATAATCTGTGCCCCCACTTGACTACAAGCTGCAACTATCCTATCATTCACATAGCGTGCCTTATGAGTAACTAAAATCCCCCTATCTGACCTCTCAGGAAGAATACTAACCTTAACTGTAACTCCAGCCCTACAACTAATAGTATGCTCAGCTAAGTCAACTAACTCGTCTAAACTTGCTACACACATCATTTACTTTTATTTTATAAACAACTAAGACCTCTGCCTTTTCCCCTCGTACCATTTTCCCAATATGGTCCTTTACATCTTTAATATGAGCATCTGGTAGACATGCCACACTAACTTTCTCTCTATGCTCTGCAACAACCCACTTATCTAGCCTTTTAACATTACTGTCACCTACAAAAATGACTGATCTTCTCTTTTCCACATTTAAAATAACCCTACTCTTTTGAGTCCCCTGATCTGCTCTAACATTTGTCTTCCCTTCCCCTTATTCTTAGCCCCTTTAAAATCATTGACACTAACTGACTTACACTTCCCAGCCCCATTGCCCCTCTGCCCCAGTTTTACCCTTTTTTCTACTACCTGAACAGATCCTCTAGATGATTCTCTAACGATCTGTCTTGGTTTATTCCAAAATGGAGAATAGCCTTTTGAGCTTTGATATTATGATAAACAAAAGAATATTATTTTCGTTTTCTTTATCATCTCGTATTTGGAAATGCGGCTTGGCTTATATAGCTTTTCCATAATTGGGAATAGAAAATGGTACAACCCAAATGATGATAAGGTGAGTTGTTTTCCCAAGCACAGTATTTTTTCTATACAATCTATCTTCTTTCCAAGTGCAATCTTAGGTGCTAGAAATAAACAACATTGTCAGTAATTTTTATAGCTAAATCTATAGTTAAACTTTTAGTTAAATCACCTCAGATAAAGCTTGTGAATTAAGGTTAGAAATTAGAAAGTATATCCAATTTACACTATATTTACATTGTTGTTTATCAGTTGGGATAATAAGGTTTTTGGTCCCTAAATCTCCAGAATTTACCCTAAAAATGCTTCACAAACTCACCTATCTTTTTACCCATAACCTTTACCAGCCTTATAATTAAAATATACCCCATCATTACTCCACGAACCACTAAAAGTAAGCATAGCTGCCCTCCAATCAATAATCTGTGCCCCCACTTGACTACAAGCTGCAACTATCCTATCATTCACATAGATAGCATGCCTTATGAGTAACTAAAATCCCCCATCTGACCTCTCAGGAAGAATACTAACCTTAACTGTAACTCCAGCCTTACAACTAATAGTATGCTCAGCTAAGTCAACTAACTCATCTAAAACTTTCCCTCCAAACTTGCTACACATCATTCACTCCTACTTGATAAACAACTAAGACCTCCTCTACCTTTTCCTCTCGTACCATTCCCCCAATACGGTCCTTTACATCTTTAATACGAGCCCCTGGTAGACAAGCCACACTACCTTTCTATTCTCTGCAACAACCCACTTATCTAGCCTTTTAACATTACTGTCACCTACAAAATCACTGATCTACTCTTTTCCACATTTAAAATAACCCTACTCTCTTGAGTCCCCTGATCTTCTCTAACATTTGTCTTCCCCTTCCCCTTATTCTTAGCCTCTTTAAACTCATTGAGACTAACTGACTTACACTTCCCAGCCCCATTGCCCCTCTGCCCCAGTTTTACCCTTTTTTTGACTACCTGAACAGATCCTCCAGATGATTCTCTAACGATCTGTCTTGGTTTATCCCATCTCGTATTTAGAAATTCGGCTTGGCTTATATAGCTTTTCCATAATGGGGAATAGAAAATAGTACAACCCAAAAGATCTTATGGTGAGTAGTGTTCCCAAGCACAGTATTTTTTTCCAAACAATCCATCTTATTTCCAAGTGCAATCTTAGGTGCTAGAAATAAACAACATTGTCAGTAATTTTTATAGCTAAATCTATAGTTAAACTTATAGTTAAATCACCTCAGATAAAGCTTGTGAATTAAGGTTAGAAATTAGAAAGTATATCCAATTTACACTATGATATTTACATTGTTGTTTATCAGTTGGGATAATAATGGGAAAATATCAATTAAATATTTCTGTGGCCAAGGATCCAATTTTGAAGTAACAATCTTTCATTTGGAGATCAATGAAGAATTGTTTTTTTTTAAATCAAAACATTCGTTAGAGGCTAGAACTTTCTAGTTGACTACTGATAGTTTTCAGTACATCTAGCCCCTAACCAGCCATTTTAATTAGAAACTGAAGTTTGAAATTATTTGGAAATTGATTAATGAAATTAATGAAATTAATGAAATTATGTAAAGGAATACTCACCCATTTCAGAGAATAGAGAAATTTCTAACAAATACAATAAAATAATAGTAACAGATGACAGTATATTTGTTGTCCGCTTGAAAGGGTAAAATGACGTGTCTCTTTGTTTGAATTTTCTTTTTCCGTTTTCTTTTGAAAAAAAGTTTTCAGTTCCCTCCAAAATTTTATTTTGCGTCACCTGTTGAAAAAACAAGCTAATTTTGGAGTAACAATCTTTCATTTAGAGATCAATGAAGAATTTTTTTTTAAATCAAAACATTCGTTAGAGGCTAGAACTTTCTAGTTGACTACTGATAGTTTTCAGTACATCTAGCCCCTAACCAGCCATTTTAATTAGAAAATGAAGTTTTTAATTATTTGGAAATTGATTAATGAAATTAATGAAATTATGTAAAGGAATACTCACCCATTTCAGAGAATAGAGAAATTTCCAACAAATACAATAAAATAATGGTAACAGATGACAGTTTATTTGTTGTCCGCTTGAAAGGATAAAATGACAACGTGTCTCTTTGTTTGAATTTTCTTTTTCCGTTTTCTTTTGAAAAAAAATTTTCAGTTCCCTCCAAAATTTTATTTTGCATCACCTTTTGAAAAAACAAGCCAATTTTGAAGTAACAATCTTTCATTTAGCGATCAATGAAGAATTTTTTTTTTAAATCAAAACATTCGTTAGAGGCTAGAACTTTCTAGTTGACTACTGATAGTTTTCAGTACATCTAGCCCCTAACCAGCCATTTTAATTAGAAAATGAAGTTTTTAATTATTTGGAAATTGATTAATGAAATTAATGAAATTATGTAAAGGAATACTCACCCATTTCAGAGAATAGAGAAATTTCCAACAAATACAATAAAATAATGGTAACAGATGACAGTATATTTGTTGTCCTCTTGAAAGGATAAAATGACAACGTGTCTTTTTGTTTGAATTTTCCTTTTCCGTTTTCTTTTGAAAAAAAATTTCAGTTCCCTTCAAAATTTTATTTTGCGTCCTGTTGAAAAAACAAGCCGCCGCTGGTGTTTGATATTGACTAAGTTAAGCAAGGGGGACGGCATAGAACAAAATTGTGAAAGATATTCACAACATTCCGAACCACAGTTGACAAGCGTTTGGATCCCGCACCAAAAAAAATTCGTTTGCCCCCATGTTTGCCCCGTTCTATTATGAGTGTCAGACCAAATATGAACCAATTAGAAGTTGCAACTCTTCATAAAAGGGTGGAGCACGTGACATCGGAACAAACCAATTACAAATATAAAATGGCCAGGGGGGGGTTTGAAACTTTTTCCACGTGGTGTTTGTGTGTTTACAATTTATATTACGAGCGTATTTGTTTAATTACACCAATGATGTTAAAGCAGGTCAAAGTAAGCTGTTTTTGTAATTAGAGTTGTAATGAGGCAGAATTTAATTAATGTTTTTTCGTGTGATTTTGTCTTTTAGAATTCATGCGGTGTGCTCGAATAAACATTCGAAGAAGTGAAGAAGGATGTCGTCGTATATATACTGGAGTTCAGCATGTTTTACCGAGACCATATAGCCTCCTATAATACCTCCTATATACAGTATTATAGGAGGATATGGCCGAACTCTCGGTTTAGCTATTTTTGATCTGATCTCTTCGCGTTTCAATTTTTTTTCAGAGCGAAAATAAAAGATCACGAGGGCGCAATCGCAATCGTTATTGACGAAACTCCAGAGAAGACGAAAACAAAATCCTTAAATTCGTACGAATCGGAAAGATTTTACCAAACGATCTCGATATCGAAGCTTTTAAATGTTACGTTTAGTCCAGTTGTCATATCAGATTCCGAAGGTAACGATTCTGAATCCGAAACCGACGTTTACTGCCACATCTCATTCTCTCTTGAAGACTTCGTCGTCCATTTACGACACGAACACCTCGATGCAAGGTGATGGCCCTTCGGTCGTCAGTGAAACTTCTACCAAAGACGAATATCTTCCAGGTGAATTTATAAAAACTTTATTTAGTTAATAATTTATAAATTGTTCAAATGTCCAATTTTTATGAAATATTTGGAAAAGAAAAATTGCTAAATTTGGCTAAACTGATTATCGAGACGAAAAGTTTGCTTAAAAATCACAAATCACATAATTACGGTTCCAAACTTGCGATATCATACCGATTGTCACATTTACAAATTTATCAAGTTTAAGGTGGCTGAATAGATATTTTCTTTAACGTTTAACTCTGAATTTATCTTTTTGATTTGACTATAGCTGTAGAAAAGAACATTGCAAGCTCGTTTTTAGAGTCATCCACTGCCAATACGACTATCGAAATGGGAAAAGGTGACGTGAGTAAAGAAACCGCTCGTAAGCTACGTGGCTCGTCGATGTTTTTCCACCTAGTCAACAAAGTGGAAGACGAAAGTGAGGATTCTGATAACAGCTTTGTCGCAACGAGCGATGAAACAGATTCGAATGATTATGAAACTACGTCCGAAACTTCAACCATAGCGTCAACGAAGAAATATAGACGGGTTCAAGTGATAGAAAGCGATTCAGATTAGATTTTTTTTTCTCAATTAAAGAGCCTTGTGGGTGAAGCAAGTTATCGCCGCACACATGTGCTCGAAATCCATTTAATCTTGATCGTGGATCAAACTCGAAGCTGGCTGTGTGTGTGTGTTTTTTATATATATTTTCGTTTTCAATGTTTGTAATGTTTGTTAAAGAAATTTTATAAATTTTTAAAATAATAATTTATCGTCACAAAGGTGAATAATATAAATTAAATATAAAAAACGTTAACATATAAATTAGAGGTGGGATAAATCCTAAATTTTCTCAAATCCGAATCCTAAAAGGTTCTCGAATCTCCCAAATCTCTCGAATCTCCCAAATCTCTCGAATCTCCCAAATCTCTCGAATCTCCCAAATCTCTCGAATCTCCCAAATCTCTCGAATCCTTCATGTCAATGGAGTTAAAACTAATTTTACCAAAGTTTTAAAAGTTTTTTTTAAAGTTATGATTCGAAAGATGGAAAAAGCGCGAAGATTAGAGTTTTCGAATCGCGAATATTTTTCAAGATTCGAGAATTTGAATGGCCCATCCCTAATATAAATCTTTTTATTAAAGCAAATTTGTAATGAGAAATTTTATAATTAAAAAAATGAGTGGATTGCTGATGTTTTTATGTGTCTGGGATTGAAAAATATATTAGTGTTTGAACTGTTTGATGTTTAATGGTTTTGCAAAGTTTGCGATTTCCCTTATAATTTTTGAAAGTCAAGTATAAACGTCTCTCGATCTTGCATTTTTTTTAGAAACTAGAAGGGTAGCTCAATCACTTATTGGCATTGTCACTTTATCTTTCAAAGTAAGCTTATTATGTCGGTTTATAAATGCAAAGTTGCAATTTTAAGCAGACGGTATTTTTTAATTTTTGTTGAAAGATATCAACATGAAAATACCCCATAAGTGATTGACCTACCCTTCTAGTTTCTAAGAGATTTTCTTGTTTCTTTTAATTTTGCTCCTGAAGGACAGAATAATCCAGCTGTTCGTATATTTTGCTTATTTTTTCTCATTTCAATAGGGATTTTGAGAGATTTATTCTCTAATAATTGACACCATAGCAACTTTTAGAACCGTGGATATCCAGGTGCCAGGGCTCTGATCAGCTGACAATCATGTGTAATGACGTCACTTTTTGGCGGGAGAGCTTATACGATGACGCGTAATGAACACTTAAGTTGAGGGAGTGCTGGCTCTTAGATCAACAGCTGAAATGAAGAACATCAACTGTTATTCAATACAATGTGACGTCACAATAAAGGAGTAAGCACAATTGTTACAATTGCTCTGCTACTTCCGCCCATGTGTTAGTGAAGAAGTATTTGCCGGCCGTCAAATTGAGGAGAAACATCGTGTTTGCGTAGAAATGTCTTTTTTTAATTGTTTTAATCGCGTTAAAGTCGCGAATTTTATAAGTTTAAACGGTCAAAAGTGTGATGAACATCGCAAAAGAACGGTAAGTACCGCTTTTTCTTTTGGTTTATTTTGGTTTTTTTTGTGGCGGAATTCATTGCATGAAATTTCATAGCTATTTTACATGAGACATGACGTCATTTGCAAGTTACCTGGACCCCCGGCGACCCTCATTACGTCGTAAGTCATAAAGTTGTAACAGTCATGCCTTATAATGTCACTGTTTGTCGGCTATTATTTTCTGATTGTTATTTTATGCTGTACACTAGTCAATGGCAGTAATTTGTAATTTGCTTTTGTGACTTTTACGGGGTTTTATGACCTATAAACATGACAATTTACCGTCATATGACAGTCTTATTTTCTTTCTGTGGCGTCGTTTATTGGGTTTTGCTGTTTGCGCCGATCTTAGTCTTACCTTAGACTATTACTCTACTGGACTGGCAACTCCCTATCTTCTACATGTTAAAGCGTTAAATGCATGTTCATAGGCAAAATAAATAAGGCAAAAGTGACGCCAGCTCCGTCTGGTGGCATTATTTTAAAAGAATATCGTTGGCTAGCGTGTTTTTTTTTTTTTTTGCAAAGGGGAAGACATTGGGGGTGAATCATGTACTGTATGGCAAGTTATTTTAGTTTTTTCACGTTTTACTGGATTTTCCAATTTTAATTCTATTCTAGGAATCCAGTGAAATGCGGATAAAAAAGTAAAATGAATTTCCACATGTGATATTCTGCTGTGAATTTGTGTAAATCTTAGTAAATCTTGTAGATGATTTTTTTTAATGTCGGCCCAGTTGTCGTTTTGTCTCCTAAGCAAAAAAATGGTTGGAAAACTTTGTTACGGTGTTTGTGACTCGCGTTTTCCTGATAATAGACCACAACCAAAACAGGTAACACTTTACAGACACTTTTTGACAGAACACAGCTGTAGTTCTTCATCAGCCATACTTTTTATAATAATATATATAAAAAATCCACCCTATATAACTACAAAATGAACTCGTCCAAAGTTTGACTTTTGATATTCATATACATAGTCCCGCTAGAGGGACTATGTATTCAAAAACGACGTCACGACGATTCAAAACTGTCCAACACAAAATTTCGGGAGTTGCCAGTCCAGTAAAGTAATAAATAGTCTAAGACTTTATCTTTCGAAATAAGCTTATTATGTCGGTTTATAAATGCAAAGTTGCAATTTTAAGCAGACGGTATTTTTTAATTTTTGTTAATAAAAAAAGTTCATTTTGAAAGATATCAACATGAAAATACCCCACAAGTGATTAACCAACCCTTCTAGTTTCTAAAAGACTTTCTTGTTAGTTTTAATTTTGCTCCTGAAGGACAGAATGAATAATCCAGCTGTTCGTATATTTTGCTTATTTTTTCTCATTTCAATAGGGATTTTGAGAGATTTATTCTCTAATAATTGACACCATAGCAACTTTTAGAACCCTGGATATCCAGGTGCCAGGGCTCTGATCAGCTGACAATCATTTGTAATGACGTCACTTTTTGGCGGGAGAGCTTATACGATGACGCGTAATGAACATTTCCGCTGAGGGAGTGCTGGCTCTTAGATCAACAGCTGAAATGAAGAACATCAGCTGTTATTCACTACAATGTGACGTCACAATAAGGGAGTAAGCACAATTGTTACAATTGCTCCGCTACTTCCGCCCATATGTTAGTGATTAGAAGTATTTGCCGGCCGTCAAATTGAGGAGAAACATCGTGTTTGCGTAGAAATGTCTTTTTTTTAATTGTTTTAATCGCGTTAAAGTCGCGAATTTTCTAAGTTTAAACGGTCAAAAGTGTGATGAACATCGCAAAAGAACGTTAAGTACCGCTTTTTCTTTTGTTTTATGTTTTTTTTTGGCGGAATTCATTGCATGAAATTTCATAGCTATTTTACATGAGACGTGACGTCATTTGCAAGTTACCTGGACCCCCGGTGACCCTCATTACGTCGTAAGTCATAAAGTTGTAACAGTCATGCCTTATAATGTCACTGTTTGTGTGCTATTATTTTCTGATTGTCATTTTATGCTGTACACTAGTCAATAGCAGTAATTTGTAATTTACTTTTGTGACTTTTACGGGGTTTTATGACCTATAAACATGACAATTTACCGTCATATGACAGTCTTATTTTCTTTCTGTGGCGTCGTTTATTGGGTTTTGCTGTTTGCGCCGATCTTAGTCTTACGATCGTAACATGGGAGCCTCATTACAGAAAGAAATCGAGACTCTCATATGACTATAAATTGTCATATCTTGCTCATAATCTTGTAACAGTCATAAAAGCAAGTTGCAAATATAGTATACAGTATTAAATGACAGTCATAAAATAATACAACACAAGCAGTGACATCATAAAGTATGATTTTTTTTCTTCTATAATTAGGCCTCAAGGCTTTACGAACGCAGGAAACGCATCCGTAAGATGCGACATCTACGTAAATGAACGAATACACAGAGAAATAAGTGAAATAAATCATTTTTATTAAGAAAAAAAACCGGCAAAAGAAAATACAAATTATTCAGGTTTTGTAAACGATTCTGTGCCTGAATTTGGATAATTTACAACTTCTATGTAAGAAGTAGGTGAATGTGTAGGTGAATGAGTTAACGATGCGTAAGTGGATGCGGTTGCAGTTACAAATTGTTGTGTACAGGGTGGGATTACAAATTGTGCATCGTATAAAGTTCGTTGTATCTTGAATTTGGCCCATTTGATGGCGTAAGAGTTCGGTAGGGCTCTTAGCTCGTGGGCCACACTTTTAGCGAATGAATCGTATTCGTCAGTTTGGACCGTGGGCCCCATTCCGACCCGAGGAGTGACTATAGTCTTGGGATATTTATATAACTTCGAAAATGCATTGCAAGTGAATCAGAAGAGCCGGAATGGAAATATTGGATTCGATGCATTCCCAGAAAAGCCTGGAATGCAGCGATGTCTTAGATTCCAGTGTGCACAGCACGCTTCAAAATTGAAGTGTCTATGCTTGCTCTTGGATTTGTAACTTCGAAAATTCATTGCAAGTGATTTATGGGCTTTCATGGTCTTCTGAAGTCTGTTGGGCTCTCCTGAGTTCGTTTCAGTGCTTTTCAAGGCATCTAGAAGACTCATTTTTTCCGTTTTTTGAAAAACTTCCAAGAGGAATTCTTGGAAGAATTTCATTTTTTGACAATTTTTCATTTTTTGAATTTATGGGTTTTCATGGTCTTCTGAAATTTGTTGGGCCCTCCTGAGTTCATTTCGGTGCTTTTCAGGGCATCCGAAAGACTCATTTCTTGTCATTTTTTGAAAATATTCATGGACCATACTCTGGACCTCTTGGAATATTTATATAACTTCAAAAATTCATTGCAAGTGAACCAGACGAGCGGGAATGGAAATTTTGGATTTGATGCATTCCCAGAAAAGTCTGGAATGCAGTGATGTCTTCATTTCCAGTGTGCAATGCACGCTTCAAAAGTTACACCAGTTCGAAGTGGGCGTCATTGAAGTGTCTATGCTTGCTCATGGATTTGTAACTTCGAAAATTCATTGCAAGTGGTTTACGGTTTTCATAGTCATCTGAAGTCTGTTGGGCCCTCCTGAGTTCATTTCAGTGCTTTTCAAGGCATCTAGAAGACTTTCAGTTTTGGCCGTTTTTTGAAAAATTTCCAAGAGTAGACTCTTGGAAGAATTTCATTTTTTGGCAATTTTTACTTTTTTGAATTTATGGGTTTTCATGGTCTTCTGAAATTTGTTGGGCCCTCCTGAGTTCATTTCTGTGCTTTTCAGGGCATCTGAAAGACTCATTTCTTGTCATTTTTTGAAAATATTCATGGACCATACTCTGGACCTCTTGGAATATTTATATAACTTCAAAAATTCATTGCAAGTGAACCAGACGAGCGGGAATTGAAATTTTGGATGCATCACATTGCAAGAGCAGTCTGGATTGCAGTGATGTCTTCATTTG
This sequence comes from Brachycybe producta, assembly GCA_036925085.1. Classification (NCBI taxonomy): domain Eukaryota; kingdom Metazoa; phylum Arthropoda; class Diplopoda; order Playtdesmida; family Andrognathidae; genus Brachycybe; species Brachycybe producta. The sequence goes on from JAUPFP010000001.1 coordinate 22,147,211, forward strand.
CAGTGTGCAATGCACGCTTCAAAAGTTACACCAGTTCAAAGTGGGCGTCATTGAAGTGTCTATGCTTGCTCATGAACCTGTAACTTTGAAAATTCATTGCAAGTGAACCAGACGAGCGGGAATGGAAATGTTGGATTTGATGCATTCCCAGAAAAGTCTGGAATGCAGAGTTGTCTTCATTTTCAGTGTTCAAAGCACGCTTCAAAAGATACACCAGTTCGAAGTGGGTGTCATTGAAGTGTCTCTGCTGGCTCATGGATCTGTAACTTCGAAAATTCATTGCAAGTGAACCAGACGAGCGGGAATGGAAATGTTGGATTTGATGCATTCCCAGAAAAGTCTGGAATGCAGTGATGAATTCATTTCCAGTGTGCAATGCACGCTTCTAAAGTTACACCAGTTCAAAGTGGGCATCATTGAAGTGTCTCTGCTTGCTCATGGATCTGTAACTTCGAAAATTCATTGCAAGTGAACCAGACAAGCGGGAATGGAAATGTTGGATTTGATGCTATCCCAGAAAAGTCTGGAATGCAGTGATGAATTCATTTCCAGTGTGCAATGCACACTTCAAAAGTTACACCAGTTCGAAGTGGGTGTCATTGAAGTGGCTATGCTTGCTAATGGATTTGTAACTTCGAAAATTCATAGCAAGTGAAACAGACGAGCGGGAATGGAAATGTTTAAATTTGATGCATTCCCACAAAAGTCTGGAATTCAGTGATGTCTTCATTTCCAGTGTGCAATGCACGCTTCAAAAGTTACACCAGTTCAAATTGGGCGTCATTGAAGTGTCTATGCTTGCTCATTTATCTGTAACTTTGAAAATTCATAGGAAGCGAACCAGACGAGCGGGAATGGAAATGTTGGATTTGATGCATTCCCAGAAAAGTCTGGAATGCAGTGATGTCTTCATTTCCAGTGTGCAATGCACGCTTCAAAAGTTACACCAGTTCAAATTGGGCGTCATTGAAGTGTCTATGCTTGCTCATTTATCTGTAACTTTGAAAATTCATAGCAAGTGAACCAGACGAGCGGGAATGGAAATGTTGGATTTGATGCATTCCCAGAAAAGTCTGGAATGCAGTGATGTCTTCATTTCCAGTGTGCAATGCACGCTTCAAAAGTTACACCAGTTCAAATTGGGCGTCATTGAAGTGTCTATGCTTGCTCATTTATCTGTAACTTTGAAAATTCATAGCAAGTGAACCAGACGAGCGGGAATGGAAATGTTGGATTTGATGCATTCCCAGAAAAGTCTGGAATGCAGTGATGTCTTCATTTCCAGTGTGCAATGCACGCTTCAAAAGTTACACCAGTTCAAATTGGGCGTCATTGAAGTGTCTATGCTTGCTCATTTATCTGTAACTTTGAAAATTCATAGCAAGTGAACCAGACGAGCGGGAATGGAAATGTTGGATTTGATGCATTCCCAGAAAAGTCTGGAATGCAGTGATGTCTTCATTTGCAGTGTGCAATGCACGCTTCAAAAGTTACACCAGTTCAAAGTGGGCGTCATTGAAGTGTCTATGCTTGCTCATGAACCTGTAACTTTGAAAATTCATTGCAAGTGAACCAGACGAGCGGGAATGGAAATGTTGGATTTGATGCATTCCCAGAAAAGTCTGGAATGCAGAGTTGTCTTCATTTTCAGTGTTCAAAGCACGCTTCAAAAGATACACCAGTTCGAAGTGGGTGTCATTGAAGTGTCTCTGCTGGCTCATGGATCTGTAACTTCGAAAATTCATTGCAAGTGAACCAGACGAGCGGGAATGGAAATGTTGGATTTGATGCATTCCCAGAAAAGTCTGGAATGCAGTGATGAATTCATTTCCAGTGTGCAATGCACGCTTCTAAAGTTACACCAGTTCAAAGTGGGCATCATTGAAGTGTCTCTGCTTGCTCATGGATCTGTAACTTCGAAAATTCATTGCAAGTGAACCAGACAAGCGGGAATGGAAATGTTGGATTTGATGCTATCCCAGAAAAGTCTGGAATGCAGTGATGAATTCATTTCCAGTGTGCAATGCACACTTCAAAAGTTACACCAGTTCGAAGTGGGTGTCATTGAAGTGGCTATGCTTGCTAATGGATTTGTAACTTCGAAAATTCATAGCAAGTGAAACAGACGAGCGGGAATGGAAATGTTTAAATTTGATGCATTCCCACAAAAGTCTGGAATTCAGTGATGTCTTCATTTCCAGTGTGCAATGCACGCTTCAAAAGTTACACCAGTTCAAATTGGGCGTCATTGAAGTGTCTATGCTTGCTCATTTATCTGTAACTTTGAAAATTCATAGGAAGCGAACCAGACGAGCGGGAATGGAAATGTTGGATTTGATGCATTCCCAGAAAAGTCTGGAATGCAGTGATGTCTTCATTTCCAGTGTGCAATGCACGCTTCAAAAGTTACACCAGTTCAAATTGGGCGTCATTGAAGTGTCTATGCTTGCTCATTTATCTGTAACTTTGAAAATTCATAGCAAGTGAACCAGACGAGCGGGAATGGAAATGTTGGATTTGATGCATTCCCAGAAAAGTCTGGAATGCAGTGATGTCTTCATTTCCAGTGTGCAATGCACGCTTCAAAAGTTACACCAGTTCAAATTGGGCGTCATTGAAGTGTCTATGCTTGCTCATTTATCTGTAACTTTGAAAATTCATAGCAAGTGAACCAGACGAGCGGGAATGGAAATGTTGGATTTGATGCATTCCCAGAAAAGTCTGGAATGCAGTGATGTCTTCATTTCCAGTGTGCAATGCACGCTTCAAAAGTTACACCAGTTCAAATTGGGCGTCATTGAAGTGTCTATGCTTGCTCATTTATCTGTAACTTTGAAAATTCATAGCAAGTGAACCAGACGAGCGGGAATGGAAATGTTGGATTTGATGCATTCCCAGAAAAGTCTGGAATGCAGTGATGTCTTCATTTCCAGTGTGCAATGCACGCTTCAAAAGTTACACCAGTTCAAATTGGGCGTCATTGAAGTGTCTATGCTTGCTCATTTATCTGTAACTTTGAAAATTCATTGCAAGTGAACCAGACGAGCGGGAATGGAAATGTTGGATTTGATGCATTCCCAGAAAAGTCTGGAATGCAGAGTTGTCTTCATTTTCAGTGTTCAAAGCACGCTTCAAAAGATACACCAGTTCGAAGTGGGTGTCATTGAAGTGTCTCTGCTGGCTCATGGATCTGTAACTTCGAAAATTCATAGCAAGTGAACCAGACGAGCGGGAATGGAAATGTTGGATTTGATGCATTCCCAGAAAAGTCTGGAATGCAGTGATGAATTCATTTCCAGTGTGCAATGCACGCTTCTAAAGTTACACCAGTTCAAAGTGGGCATCATTGAAGTGTCTCTGCTTGCTCATGGATCTGTAACTTCGAAAATTCATTGCAAGTGAACCAGACAAGCGGGAATGGAAATGTTGGATTTGATGCTATCCCAGAAAAGTCTGGAATGCAGTGATGAATTCATTTCCAGTGTGCAATGCACACTTCAAAAGTTACACCAGTTCGAAGTGGGTGTCATTGAAGTGGCTATGCTTGCTAATGGATTTGTAACTTCGAAAATTCATAGCAAGTGAAACATACGAGCGGGAATGGAAATGTTTAAATTTGATGCATTCCCACAAAAGTCTGGAATTCAGTGATGTCTTCATTTCCAGTGTGCAATGCACGCTTCAAAAGTTACACCAGTTCGAAGTGGGTGTCAATGAAGTGGCTATGCTTGCTAATGGATCTGTAACTTCGAAAATTCATAGCAAGTGAACCAGACGAGCGGGAATGGAAATGTTGGATTTGATGCATTCCCAGAAAAGTCTGGAATGCAGTGATGAATTCATTTCCAGTGTGCAATGCACGCTTCTAAAGTTACACCAGTTCAAAGTGGGCATCATTGAAGTGTCTCTGCTTGCTCATGGATCTGTAACTTCGAAAATTCATTGCAAGTGAACCAGACAAGCGGGAATGGAAATGTTGGATTTGATGCTATCCCAGAAAAGTCTGGAATGCAGTGATGAATTCATTTCCAGTGTGCAATGCACACTTCAAAAGTTACACCAGTTCGAAGTGGGTGTCATTGAAGTGGCTATGCTTGCTAATGGATTTGTAACTTCGAAAATTCATTGCAAGTGAACCAGAAGAGCAGGAAAAGAAATATTAGATTCGATGCATATCCAGAAAAGCATGAATGCAGATATAACTTCAATTCCAGTGTGCACTGCACGCTTCTAAAGTTACACCAGTTCATAGTGGGCATCATTGAAGTGTCTCTGCTTGCTCATGGATCTGTAACTTTGAAAATTCATTGCAAGTGAACCAGACGAGCGGGAATGGAAATGTTGGATTTGATGCATTCCCAGAAAAGTCTGGAATGCAGTGATGAATTCATTTCCAGTGTGCAATGCACACTTCAAAAGTTACACCAGTTCGAAGTGGGTGTCATTGAAGTGGCTATGCTTGCTAATGGATTTGTAACTTCGAAAATTCATTGCAAGTGAACCAGATGAGCGGGAATGGAAATGTTGGATTTGATGCATTCCCAGAAAAGTCTGGAATGCAGTGATGAATTCATTTCCAGTGTGCAATGCACGCTTCAAAAGTTACACCAGTTCGAAGTGGCTATGCTTGCTAATGGATTTGTAACTTCGAAAGTTCATTGCAAGTGAACCAGAAGAGCAGGAAAGGGAATATTGGATTCGATGCATATCCAGAAAAGCATGAATGCAGATATAACTTCAATTACAGTGTACACTGCACGCTTCAAAAGATACACCAGTTCGAATTGGGTGTCATTGATGTGTCTATGCTTCCTCTTGGATTTGTAACTTCGAAAATTCATTGCAAGTGAATCAGAAGAGTGGGGATGGAAATGTTAGATTCGATGCAGTTCTAGAAAAGCCTGAAATGCACAGATGTGTATAATTCCAGTGTGCATAGCACGCTTCAAAAGTTACACCAGTTCGAAGTGGGTGTCATTGAAGTGGTTATGCTTGCTAATGGATTTGTAACTTCGAAAATTCATTGCAAGTGAATCAGAAGAGCAGGAAAGGAAATATTAGATTCGATGCATATCCAGAAAAGCATGAATGCAGATATAACTTCAATTCCAGTGTGCACTGCACGCTTCTAAAGTTACACCAGTTCATAGTGGGCATCATTGAAGTGTCTCTGCTTGCTCATGGATCTGTAACTTTGAAAATTCATTGCAAGTGAACCAGACGAGCGGGAATGGAAATGTTGGATTTGATGCATTCCCAGAAAAGTCTGGAATGCAGTGATGAATTCATTTCCAGTGTGCAATGCACACTTCAAAAGTTACACGAGTTCGAAGTGGGTGTCATTGAAGTGGCTATGCTTGCTAATGGATTTGTAACTTCGAAAATTCACTCCAAGTGAACCAGAAAAGCGGGAACGGAAATATTGAATTCGATGCATTCCCAGAAAAGTCTGAATGCGGATATAACTTCAATTCCAGTGTACACTGCACGCTTCAAAAGATACACCAGTTCGAATTGGGTGTCATTGATGTGTCTATGCTTGCTCTTGGATTTGTAACTTCGAAAATTCATTGCAAGTGAATCAGAAGAGCGGGGATGGAAATGTTAGATTCGATGCAGTTCTAGAAAAGCCTGAAATGCAGAGATGTGTATAATTCCAGTGTGCATAGCACGCTTCAAAAGTTACACCAGTTCGAAGTGGGTGTCATTGAAGTGGCTATGCTTGCTAATGGATTTGTAACTTCGAAAATTCATTGCAAGTGAACCAGAAGAGCAGGAAAGAAAATATTAGATTCGATGCATTCCCAGAAAAGCCTGAATGCGGATATAACTTCAGTTACAGTGTACACTGCACGCTTCAAAAGGTACACCAGTTCGAATTGGGTGTCATTGATGTGTCTATGCTTGCTCTTGGATTTGTAACTTCGAAAATTCATTGCAAGTGAATCAGAAGAGCGGGGATGGAAATGTTAGATGCGATGCAGTTCCAGAAAAGCCTGAAATGCAGAGATGTCTATAATTCCAGTGTGCATAGCACGCTTCAAAAGTTACACCAGTTTGAAGTGGCTATGCTTGCTAATGGATTTGTAACTTCGAAAATTAATTGCAAGTGAATCAGAAGAGCGGGGATGGAAATGTTAGATTCGATGCAGTTCCAGTAAAGCCTGAAATGCAGAGATGTCTATAATTCCAGTGTGCATAGCACGCTTCAAAAGTTACACCAGTTCGAAGTGGGTGTCATTGAAGTGGCTATGCTTGCTAATGGATTTGTAACTTCGAAAATTCATTGCAAGTGAATCAGAAGAGCAGGAAAGGAAATATTAGATTCGATGCATATCCAGAAAAGCATGAATGCAGATATAACTTCAATTCCAGTGTGCACTGCACGCTTCTAAAGTTACACCAGTTCATAGTGGGCATCATTGAAGTGTCTCTGCTTGCTCATGGATCTGTAACTTCGAAAATTCATTGCAAGTGAACCAGACGAGCGGGAATGGAAATGTTGGATTTGATGCATTCCCAGAAAAGTCTGGAATGCAGTGATGAATTCATTTCCAGTGTGCAATGCACACTTCAAAAGTTACACCAGTTCGAAGTGGGTGTCATTGAAGTGGCTATGCTTGCTAATGGATTTGTAACTTCGAAAATTCATTGCAAGTGAACCAGACGAGCGGGAATGGAAATGTTGGATATGATGCATTCCCAAAAAAGTCTGGAATGCAGTGATGAATTCATTTCCAGTGTGCAATGCACGCTTCAAAAGTTACACCAGTTCGAAGTGGCTATGCTTGCTAATGGATTTGTAACTTCGAAAGTTCATTGCAAGTGAACCAGAAGAGCAGGAAAGGGAATATTGGATTCGATGCATATTCAGAAAAGCATGAATGCAGATATAACTTCAATTCCAGTGTGCACTGCACGCTTCTAAAGTTACACCAGTTCAAAGTGGGCATCATTGAAGTGTCTCTGCTTGCTCATGGATCTGTAACTTCGAAAATTCATTGCAAGTGAACCAGAAAAGCGGGAACGGAAATATTGAATTCGATGCATTCCCAGAAAAGCCTGAATGCGGATATAACTTCAATTACAGTGTACACTGCACGCTTCAAAAGATACACCAGTTCGAATTGGGTGTCATTGATGTGTCTATGCTTGCTCTTGGATTTGTAACTTCGAAAATTCATTGCAAGTGAATCAGAAGAGCGGGGATGGAAATGTTAGATTCGATGCAGTTCTAGAAAAGCCTGAAATGCAGAGATGTGTATAATTCCAGTGTGCATAGCACGCTTCAAAAGTTACACCAGTTCGAAGTGGGTGTCATTGAAGTGGCTATGCTTGCTAATGGATTTGTAACTTCGAAAATTCATTGCAAGTGAACCAGAAGAGCAGGAAAGGAAATATTGGATTCGATGCATATCCAGAAAATCATGAATGCAGATATAACTTCAATTCCAGTGTGCACTGCACGCTTCTAAAGTTACACCAGTTCAAAATGGGCATCATTGAAGTGTCTATGCTTGCTCATGGATCTGTAACTTCGAAAATTCATAGCAAGTGAAACAGACGAGCGGGAATGGAAATGTTTAAATTTGATGCTTTCCCAGAAAAGTCTGGAATGCAGTGATGTCTTCATTTCTAGTGTGCAATGCACGCTTCAAAAGTTACACCAGTTCAAAGTGGGCGTCATTGAAGTTTCTATGCTTGCTCATGAACCTGTAACTTTGAAAATTCATTGCAAGTGAACCAGAAAAGCGGGAACGGAAATATTGAATTCGATGCATTCCCAGAAAAGCCTGAATGCGGATATAACTTCAATTACAGTGTACACTGCACGCTTCAAAAGATACACCAGTTCGAATTGGGTGTCATTGATGTGTCTATGCTTGCTCTTGGATTTGTAACTTCGAAAATTCATTGCAAGTGAATCAGAAGAGCGGGGATGGAAATGTTAGATTCGATGCAGTTCTAGAAAAGCCTGAAATGCAGAGATGTCTATAATTCCAGTGTGCATAGCACGCTTCAAAAGTTACACCAGTTCGAAGTGGGTGTCATTGAAGTGTATGTTTATGGAGGCTAAACAGGCACATACAGAGTCTGCAATAGCATATATTTCTAGAATAAAAACTCTGAGAAGGGTTTTTACAGGAGAAATGCCTACAGTAGAAGAAATTAGATTAAGGGACAGGATGATACAAACACAACTTCTTAAGAGGCCTTCCACCAAGAATGAAACGATTTGTCCTGACTAGGAACCCTGAAACCTTAGAAGACACTATTAAGGCAATCTTGATAGAAGAGGAAAATGAAATGTTAACAAGTTTAAAATATGGACTGAATGCCTTGGAAACAGAAGAGAAAGAAAAAACGGACTTACAGAAACTAGAAGCAAAGGTGAAGAATCTAGAGCTGCAAAATAAAAACGAAATAGCAGCTCTAGATGAAAAATATAAAAAAGAATTAGAAAAAGCAAATGAAAACAAAATGGAAAAATCGAACGTGGAATGTTTTAACTGCCACAAGCGTGGGCACTTTGCAAATGAGTGCAGAGCCCCAAAACAGTCAGGTTTCCATTGGAATCCACAAAGAAGACCTTTTCAACAGCCAATCCAGGCCCATGCCTCTTTTTGAATACAGTCTTACTGTGGGAAAATGGGACACATGGCTCGAGACTGTTGGTCAAAGCCCAATTAGGTAAAAACACCTCTTCAGAGTGTTTTCATTGTGGAAAGAGTGGACATTTTGCACGGGATTGTCGTGACCGAAATGTTGGAAGACCACAACCAAGGAATGTTAGGTATCAGTCCAGACAAGACCCTAGAAGGGGAAACTAAAGGCGTAACATGGTACATAAAACGCGTACATGGAGGAGGACAAGAAAAGGAACGCGTCTCATATTTAATTCATTAGGTACTAATTCTTCTTGTCCGATATTCTTGGCAATAGTACAACACAACTTAGTCAAAATCTTTCTGATACATGGGCAGCAATATCAGTTGTTTCGAGGAGATTTTTCAAAGAAGTAAAAAAAAACTTCCCACACAAGGTGAAGCCTATTCCAAGTTCTGAACCCTTAGAAATAGTAGCAGCAAATGGGAAGCCATTTTCTACAATTGGGGTGTACAAAATTCCAGTAAAAATTAGATCCACCATTGTTCAAGTACCTATGCATGTTAGCTGTAATGACTTGCCAAGGAAATATCATATGATCTTTGGCATAGACATTATTAAGAAACTGGGCTTAACTTACGAGCCAGTTAAAGATATCATTTGGTATAAAGGACAGATGGTTAGGACACAGATTGGTGAACTTAAACAGACAATTAATTTGTTACAAAAGGTAACAAAGGCACATAAAACCAATTCAAGGGAATGAATCCAAGAGTGTTTAGAAAAAACAGATGACACATTCAAAAGAATGTTAAAACAAGTTCTCGAGGCAAATGCTGATTGCTTTGCGAATAATTTAAAATAACTCACTCCTACACACATAGTGGAACAAGAAATAGAATTTTCAGACAAAACCCCAGTTTTTATTCGCCCATATAAGGTTCTGCAAAAGTTAGAGGGAGTAATGCAGGAAAAAATAGATGAATTATTAACAGCAGGAATTATCAGATCTTCTGTTAGTCCATATTCTGCACCATGTATGTTAGTAGTCAAACCAGATGGAAGCCATAGGCTCGTAATAGATTACAGAACCCTTAACCAAAAAGTTGTCGGAGACGAATATCCCTTGCCAGAATTGCTTAGTGTCAGCAATCAATTGGAAAATGCTAGGAACTTTACAACTATCGATTTAGCTAGTGAGTTCTATCAAATTCCAGTGAGAGAAAGTGACAAAGCAAAATTGGCTTTTAGCACACCTTTTGGACACTACGAATTTAATCGATGTCCAATGGGACTGAAAACCTCTCCTAGTGTATATCAGAGGTTGATGGACAATGTATTGCAGTGACTTAAAAGAAAAATCTGTTTTGTATACATGGATGATATAATCATCTATAGCAGTACCCCAGAAGAGCATGTTCTGCGTTTGAATTTGGTATTCCAACGATTGCGAGAAGCAAATCTAAAAGCAAAACCTTCTAAGTGCATTTTCATGAAAACAAATCAGTTATCTTGGACACACTTTTACGAAGGGACAGATACAGCCAGGAGACAAGAAAATTGAAGCAGTTGCAAAATTCCCAAGACCCACTAAAATGAAAAATGTGCAAAGTTTTCTTGGTTTAGTAAATTTTTACCGAAAATTATACAAAATTGTGCTAAAATGGCAGCACCCTTAACAGCTTTTGGGAAAGGATGTGCCTTTTAATTTAACAGATGCATGTGAAAAGGCATTTGAGACTCTCAAAACATGTCTAACCACATACCCTGTACTAATCATGCCAGATTTTGGAAAACCCTTTTTCTTAACAACTGATGCTTCTAACATGTCGATTGGGGCTATTTTAGAACAAAAGTGGGTGAAAAACTCCATCCTATTGCCTATGCAAGTAGGAAACTAACAAAATCAGAACACAATTACTCTACAACATGGAAAGAAGCTTTGGCATGTGTGTATGGCATAAATTATTTTCGCTATTACCTTATGGGCCGCAGGTTTACCCTAATAACAGACCATCAGCTGTTAAATACCTTATGTTTATGAAAAAGGATAAGGCTCTGTTAACAAGATGGGTGCTTCAATTACAGCAATATGATTTTGAAATTGCATATCGAAAGGGGAAAGAAAATACAAATGCAGATGCTCTTAGTAGAAATCCAATAGAAGTGTTGAATGTTTTAAGTACACAACTTGATGTTTGGGAGGAAAAATGGTCATGAAGGATCAAGAAAATTGTGCTGAATTAAAACCATTTTTGGAGAATTTGCATGGTTGTCCAACTTCCAAAGAAATTCAGAAGGAGGTGGAGAAGCGAAATTATGAGTTGAATACAAAGGGATGGTTAGTAAAGAGGGAGAAAGACATGATTAAATTGGTAGTACCCATAAGAAGAAGGAAGACCATATTGAGAATGTGCCAAGATAATGTTTTAGCAGGACATTTAGGGAAAGATAAGACAATACAGCGCATCGAAGAAAAGTTTTATTGGAAAACTTTACGATCTGATGTAAAACATTACTGTGAATCTTGCATTTCATGTCAAGAAAAGAAAGTTCCACAAGGAAAGAGTCCTTTGTGCAAATTTCCACCACCCTCTAAGCCATTTGAAAGGATTGGGATGGACATTTTAGGTCCTTTACTAACCACTGCCAATGGAAATAAATACATTGTTGTCATCTGTGATTACTTGACTAGATATCCGGAAGCATTTGCCATTCAAGATCAGAGAGCAGAAACAATAGCAAGTGTATTAGTAAGAGAGATAATATCAAGATATGGCAGTCCAAGAAAATTAATTACAGACAGAGGTGCAAACTTCACGTCTGAATTAATACACAAACTATGTAAGATGTTCAGGATAAAGAAGAACTTTACCTCAGCGTATCACCCACAAACTGATGGATTAGTTGAAAGGTTTAACCGTACCTTGACCACCCTGTTATCCCATTACATGGATAAATCACAGAAAAATTGGGATGAGGAACTTCCTCTAGTACTTATGACTTTTAGGAGTGCCGTGCACTCAAGCACTAAGGAAACCCTATATTACTTACTGTATGGCCAAGACATGAGTTTGCCTTTTGACCTAGTCATACAAAAACCAGAACCAATATACAACATAGACGACTATGTTAAAGTGTTGACGACTCATATGCAATCCATTCACGAGTTAGCTAAAGAAAGCTTGGAAGGATCTGCAGAAAAGCAGATAAGGTACCAAAAGAAATCACAGAAACACAAAGCTATTACAATAAGAGATAAGGTTTTTCTTTACATCCCACAGGTAACGAAAGGAAAAACTAAGAAGTTAGCTAGGTTAAATAAAGGTCTATATAGAGTCCTAGCACAAACGTCACCGGTAAATTTTAGAATTCAGCACATGTGCAAACCTAAAGACATGCAGATTGTGCACGAGGAAAGGCTGAAAGTTGTAAAATCAACAAATCCTTGGGAATTCCAAGAATTGGAAGATACAGAAGAGTTAAGTCAGAAATCTATACACCAAGGAGGCAATGTTGAAAATGAGGAAGAAACCTCATCAGAAGAAAACATGGATGAAGAAGCAAATGGAACAGCAATGCATCCAGCAAATTCAACGATGATGGGACCAGCTCGGAACATCGAATCCATACCCACACATCATCAATATGAGTTGCACAGCAGAGCAGAAACCATAGAACCACACCCATCTACCTCTAAGGGAGGAGAACAGAAAAGAAAGTGGGAGGTAGTAAAACCCACAGAGAGTCCGTTAAAATTGAAAATAAGAGGATATTAGTCTGGCAAGGTTGCGAGACAGAATTCGAGGTGAAATGGAAGCTTATACAGAGGCTACCAAGGTAGTAAGCCAGACAGAATCAGGTGATGAAGTGGAGCAAGCAGCATCGACTGAAAGAGTCGAAGTTTTAACAAGATATGACTTTCAGGTTCATATTTTTGGGACTAGCCTGCATATCTGAAGTTGGGTCAAATTCAAATTCAGTGACCATCGAGATTTGTAAATGGTACGAAGGAAGAAAAATGTCAATTCTCAGAGCCTAAAGATCCTAACATTTATTCAAGCAAGCTTTGCCTACAAAATGGTTGCAAAGGATGCGTAACCCAGTGGACTACTAAAGTAGTAATACCACAGAAACCACCAGCTCCTGTAATCAGTTTTCTGCTCCAGCAAATAGAAGCAGAAACTGGCAGAGATGTAGTGTATAAGTGCACTAACCATGATATCGCTTGTACCTGCAGTAACCAATCATGCTCCGGCACTATTGATTATTGTGCAAAGGCCAAAAACTGCAAATCAGAACCTGCAAAATGCCATTGTGAATTAAAGAAAGCATCCACTAAATTAGTACATGTGGATGAAGAAGGACAAGAGACCGAAAACTTTGAAGTAGTCTCATATAGGGAATGTTACTGGAACAGATCTGATATAAGAAATCATGATTCGCAATCAATTGGAAGAAGATTACTGGCACAGGAACAATTCCAAATTGAGAATGGGCAAAACTTTATTGATCCAGTAATAACTGTGAGTGCTGAGGGATCTCTCATCTTAAGAAAGGATGAAATTGAGCGAAGTACTCACGTGGGAAAAAATAAACAGGTTATAATATCTCCTGAATTCGGTATGGACTCAGGCACTCTCCATATCATCTTCATTACCATTGAAGGTCATATCATAGAGGGCCGATTTCCTATCGAAGGGAAATACATTTGCAATAGAATCAAATGTGTAATGTATTTAGAATTTGTATATAATTTTAATTGCATGCCAACTTACATATCATATACGCTTGTGATTACTATGATGGTACTTACAAGTGTTTTTATTATATATTTGAAAAGTGTTATAATTGCCATTTGGGAAATAAGTAAATGGATCTGCTGGTTTTCCATTACGAGTTACAGATTAAGTACAAAATGTTTACGAGTAATTATGGTAATAGGTGTAGCAAGTGGTCATCAGGTAAAATCAAAGGCAAAAAAGGTCCAGAATAAGTTCAAGTCTCTGGAAGAAAGAACCATGAAACCGGTGGCTGTAGCCCCTAAACTGCAATTAAGTGCCACTGTACAGTATATTATTGTTTTTACAGGTATTTTGTTAAGTTTGTTCTCTATTGCATCATCACAATGTACTGAGCATAAGCTTATAAAATCCAGCATCAAAGAATGTATAGATACTGGCATGGGACAGAAGTGTGCCTTGGCAACATCAGTGCAGTTGACATTGTCCAATCTGGGCTATACTGCTTGTTTGTGGTTAACTGATGATCAAGAAGATTATGCAGCTACCTTAGAAGTTATCTTTGAATCTGTTGACTGTGAGTGGAAGACTCAGCAAATGTATTATACTTTCCCTACAAAATTGTTACTTTAAATCAAGTTGTGTGTCCACACAACGAATATTGCGGTTGGGGAGAACATTGTCATAGGAATTATAAATTTGAAACACTAACCAAAAAATCATTGGATTTTCCTGGTGTGACTGATTGCGAAGAAGCAGATTCAGGTATAAAATTCTTCTTGAATAATCAGCCATGCCATTTTTTCTGTTGGTGGCTAAAACCTGTATATTATCAAACATACGAAGTTAAACGAATTGTATCAATGGATTGCGCACCAAAAATCAAGATGATTGTAAAAAATAATAATACAGAAACGGAGTATGTCGTACGCAAATTCAAGACGATTCCAGGTATATTTCATATCGAGCTCTTAGGCACGTTTGATCAAGCTACAGACATAATTTCAAAACATTTGATTGTTCGCTATAGTCACATTTCCTAAGCATATCTAAAAACTGCCGCAGAGGTGGAAAAACCATTGCGAGAGCAGATTGGCGATGTCCAATCTGGTGCAGCTATACCTGAGCAGTTTATTTTTGATGAAAAAATGGTTACCTGCAAATTCTTTGAAAGACGTATGAGACCTGCTCAAAACAGTCATCTTACCTAGAACTCATGATTCAAAGCAAAAGAAATTTCTTGCCTATGGCAACAGTAAACCACAAGATGTTTATTGATGATGATGGTAACTTGAAATCTACCCTTATATCATCAAGCCCAGCTGTAGTGCATATCAACCTTGAACATTTAGATATTGTAATTAATACTGTTCGAGTTTGTCCAAAATTACAAAAAATTGTCTCATACCATGGTTGCCATTCTTGTTCAACTATGGCTACTATAGTGATTGAGGCATTAAGTACCTGTTTACCTGGAGAGGTTTCAATTACATTTGAAACTGTCCAGATGTCAACACGTGCTATATCTTTGACAACAGTAGCCAAAGAACATGAGATTCAACTTAAATTAAGTCAAAGGTGTTTGCATAATAAAATTTGCCTGATATCCAGGGTGGGATCATGATGCAAATTGTTTAAAGGTTGTTTTAAAGACCCCTATATAGAACTCATTCAACAGAACAATACCTATGTTACATCAAATGCAGTTTTTACTACGGGTG
Organism: Brachycybe producta; assembly: GCA_036925085.1. Lineage (NCBI taxonomy): Eukaryota > Metazoa > Arthropoda > Diplopoda > Playtdesmida > Andrognathidae > Brachycybe > Brachycybe producta. The sequence goes on from JAUPFP010000001.1 coordinate 22,162,281, forward strand.
GCAATTTTGATTTTACGAATATATTCTCTGGCATTTTTTCGAGTGCTTTTTCGAGTTTAGGATCTGCCATGGTGATGCCAATATTTTTTATGGTGGACATCCTGACAACATGTTTCATACTTTCCTGTATGATGAGCATGTTACGAGCCAGGTAGATGAATCCAAACTTCCGCCGGAATGTTTCGTCGTTCAAGACATATAAATTACACATATGCAACATCCGACAAGCCATCATAGCTGTGTTACAGTGAATGTAATATTCCAAAGTAGAAGACATCAGAAATAATTGCAGTGAATTGCAATTGAGGATGGATGATTGAACTTAGAACCATTGTTTAGCTTTAGGTGTAGCATACACATGTACACCTAACAAGGACAATAGGATAACACTTACCTTTATTATTAATAAATGCTTACCGACGATCACGATCGACAATCGTCAAGAGTAGAGTGAATTTAAAAATAAAATTAAAAAATAATGAGGCAAATGATCGTTGCAGCTTGCAATCAGATGATGTATCAGATTTCTACATCGTACGATTGCTTTAATGGTTCCAATGTCCATTTAGGGGGACAAAATTTTATTTTCTCTCTCTGGTCTGTTTTTTGGGGTGCAAAGTGCACCATTTTCAATATCAATGTCAATAACATGAAATCACGGTCATTTATTAATGACATATGACTTCAACATAGTGTTCAATGAAGTAAAAGTCAAGTAGCGTACCATGCAGCTCTGGGCCAGAAAATAGCCCTGATTATCAACCACATGATACGTCCACATGATAATCATGTGAACAATCCAAAGGTTGTGTGACCACTACGCATTAAAATTACTTTTGCGAAAAACCAGTTGAAAGCTGGACTCGTTCAAGGAGGGAGGTTGGAGCCAGTTAACCACAAAATCAAGTCACAAGTGCCACAAGCTCCAAATAGGATCTGAAGGAAAGGGGATACTCGAAACAACCTATTACGATGGTACTAGTCCTTTTTGCTGAGCAGAGTCTGGTTTGTTGGTTCAACTGTGAAGGAAGACCGTGGACCCAGCAGCCCATAGGAAAAGAGCAAAGCCATGGGCCAAGAATTGTTGTGAGTCAAACAGAAGTTTTTCTTGTTTCCTTTGTTCTTTTTCCTTTCTTAACTTAGACCCCATATCCACATAGGCTAAATGAATTCAAATTAAATAAGTTTGGGGGCGTTTATACAAAATACAGGTGGGCCCTGAGACTAAAGTAAAAAATGACCTAACTTGACTTTGATTTTGATATAACTTGATTAAAGTACTAAAAGAATAATGTTGAAAGGCTATGATGATAATGCCCAAACAAGTTGAAGTCAATGTGTTCAACTAATTTGCCAATTGCCCTTCACTATTGACTGTGTTTAGAAACTAGAGGCAATCAACTGTGAAAGTGTGATGAAGCTACTGGGTTGGGTTATGGGGAAGTAGCAATAACTTGAACACATCTAAATTGAATCAGGACAGTACAATTTAGAACTTGGTTGTGTTAGGCTAGATTGAGTTCAGTGGAATTCAATTTAGTCTGGAACAATCAAGTTCCATCATAAACAGGGAGACCCCTAATGGTAATCTAGAAACAAACACCCCAAGGGAACTGACCAGAGCAAGTGTAAAACCGTCCCTACCACCCCTTTTTCTCATTGTACCTTTGTGAACAAATAAAAATTAACCTTTTGCAAAGCAACAAGTTTCCTTTTTGGTGGTAAGGTAACCAGGAAAGGGGGAGGTATTACTACAGCACCTCAGAGCTTCATTGCTCTTGAACCTGAGGTCATCACAAGACCTCTTTTGTAAGCACCTTTCTGCAAGCCAACTTTACTTGGTGAAAAGCACCCAACATATTGACAAAAGATTTATTAATAATAAAGTGTGCTTAAGATCAAAAGTTGGTGTTTCCTGTGAAGCCTTTAATTTTTGTTTCAAAAATCCATTGCTGAAATTTCAGCAAAATCAAGATGTTTGAGTCTCATCAAAAGGATGATTTGTCCCATGCAATGACATTAAAATCTAGCCCTTCTTTCCAGATTTCTGGGGCACTTTAAGGTTAAAGGTCTATATGCCACTGATGATAGCAAACCATGCCAAACCATGCTTTGTATACTCTTGTGTATTATGCCAATTATGCATGTGATAAAAGAAAAAAGTTCAACAAAATGAGATCTTAACAACCATAAGGTAACCAACCACAGAAACACTAAACATTCATTGCATATTCATACTTGAGTGTTATACTATGTTAACAAAATATTATGATGTTTTTAAACAGAAAATGTGTTGTGGATGTACTAAAATATATACCCAAATATATTACCTTTTATATATATTAATGAAAATGACATCTCTCAAGTGAGTGTGTATGAAAATGACATGATTACCATAAGTTGTTGGTTAAATTAAAAAACAAGGTGTGCTAGCAAAAAAGGACAAAAAACCAAGGGTCTGTACACACAGATGCATCAAAGAACAAAATATGGCAGATGCCTACATATACCAATGAATAAAAACATAATGATGCAACAATAGACCAAAAGTTCATTTACCAACCGGGATATTCCAAATTCAAGGTTCTTCATAAACCATAGAAGAAACCCGAGTTCACCATCAACCGATAAATATGCCAGAGAAACTGCAGCTTTCAAATTGGTACTGCAAGTCCTTACAAAAACCTGAAGGAAAACATTTAATCCTCATGTTGGAGCATCATTCGTTGTTGTGCCAATAGAATCACAAGCTGCATCATCAATCGTGCTGGTTATATCATGTAGATAGTGCTTGTAAAATTTCATCTAGCATTGTGTTGTGAACTATATCATCAACCGAAACTGGAACTAAAAAAACTGAGTTCATGGAAAACCTGTGGTCAACAAAAGACAATATACAAAAAACAATATACAACAAGAACATTATTCAGTGTGTTTGGATTCTATAATATAGCATACCTTGAGGAATTTCATAGTTTTTGTTATTAAAGAACAATCATGGAAATCAGTCAATAGTAGAAAAAAGGGGGCAAAAAGATTTAATCGGTAGGGATGTTAGGTGTACACATAAATAATAATCACCTAACATGAAAAGCAAAAGAAATAAGCTCTCAAAATTGACGAAAAAATACCTGCATTCATTGAAGAGATGCTTATTAACAAGCAACCAAGAGACACTATAGGGAACTTGTTAGTTAGTCACAATATTTTTCGTGGAATACCACATGGAGTGGTTTGGTTTATTGCTACAGAAAGTCAACCCCAAGTCATTGGCAAAAGACATAGATGCTATCAAGCATGTTCAGAAGCCAATTCAAACTAAGTGTCTGGAACAGCAAGTATCAAGATGACCAGAGGGTGCCCACAAGGTTCTTGTCTAGGACCTATACTTTGGTTGGTCCTTATGGAAACGTTTTTCACAGACATAAGGATGAAACTGGGGCAAGACGATGCAGTACAAGCATTCGCTGATGATGTAATATTCATTGTATCTGGAAAATCTGTCAAAACCATTGAGGAAAAAGTCAGTCCAATCTTGGAAAGTTGTTCCCTATGGGCGGAAAAATCTAAGTTGCAGTTCTCGACTCTCCAAACCACGGCGTTGTTCTTTCCAGCGAGTAATATACTAAGACATCCCAAAGTATTGTTCGAAGGACGTCTAATCATGCTCGAAGCCAAAATAAAGTACCTAGGACTTTGGATAGATCCTAAGTGGCAATGGCTTAGCCACATTAAGGGCATTTCTGAAAAGTCAATGGGTCTAGCCTCACGACTCTTCTATATCTGTGGCAGTGAATGGGGTATGAGACCCAAAATACTGAGAGATGTATACCTCAGATGTGTAGAACCAATGATCATGTATGGTTCTGAAATCTGGGGAGTGAGGGGCAGGGATACAAGAGTCAATACAAGGCTCAATGTGACTCAAAGACAGTTCCTGAGAGCCATTTGTAAGGCATACAGGACTACCTCGAACAAAGCCCTGCAGGTCATAATGAACTGCCCTCCACTGTGGTTGAAAGCAGAGCAAAATCACACAGGTTGGAAAATGAGGCACCAGTATGCAGAGAGAATAGAAGCTCCTATGCTCATGAGATACAGAGAACATCCTGGCCAATGCAAGGTGTACACGATCGAAGAGTTCGAGGAGAGCGATAAGAAGAGCCACCACCTACAAGGGTACACAGATGGATCAAAACTGGATGGCAAAGTTGGAGCTGCTATGGTCCTCGTTGACCACCAAAAAGTAATTCGAGAATGGAAAGGAAGGCTACTGGATGTATCGACAGTACACGAAGCCGAGCTGTATGCAATTAATGTGGCAGTAACACATATCCTACAGCTGGACATAGAAGGAAAGAATATCTCCTTAATGGTTGACTCTAAATTAGCGCTCCAAGCTGTGACCGAAGGCGATAAAAAGAACTGTAATGCCTATAGAGCAAATAAAATTATGAGCAAGATTACCGATAGAGGTGGGATCATAACGCTTAAGTGGGTGAAAGCACCTGCAGGGCGGAAGTGGAACGAACATGTGGATAAATTAGCAAAACTCGCCACCAGGAATGCAACGCAACTGCAAGGGAAGACTCCACAATGTTGGATTACCCGCCAACTTGAGAAAACAACAATCGAAATGTGGCAGCAGGACTGGGATCAGTCAACAAAGGGTCGAGAAACTCACAGATGGATTCCAACAATAGAAGCGAAAAGGCAGCCCATGTCTGGGAAGCTAGTTCAGATGATCACTGGTCATGGTGATTTCAACAAATATAAAAGACGGTTCAACCTTGGAGATAATGATACTAATGGTATGTGTAACTGTGGTCAGGAGGAAGATTCAATTGACCACGTGCTCTGGAGATGTAGAGCAGCGCATGTCACAGAAGCAAGAAATAAGCTACAAATAGCAACGAATGAGGCCAACCATGGATGGCCTTGCAGAGTGGAATTTTTTTTAACTAACGATCTTATTGAACATTTTAAGATCTTCTGTAAAGAAACATTTGAAGAAGAATAATGATAAAAGTTAAAATGACGTTGGGTTTTTGAGCATAAGCTTTTCCCAATAAATAAAAGAGGGTCTTCTTAGGGGTTCGCCACTGGGCGGGTCCACGCTGAGCCTTCCGACCTGTTGGTGTGGCTAGCAAGAGAGTATGGTGTGTAGAAGCCCTTATACCCATTTGGGTGGGTGGGGCATAGAATCATTCCTGTCCTAAACTGCAGTCCAGCGATATTCATGAAACACTACATATAGGCAGGGATGACCATTCTAAGAAAATTAGGGAGATTTTTGCTAGGACGGATTTGTATTATTGGTCTTTTTTTTCTAGTTATAAGACAATGGAACTCTGTTTTTGAGGCAGTGGTGAATGGGGATAATTTTGTTTTGTGGGATTGACATTTGTACATTCATTGTGTTTTTATAAATGTGCATGTATATGCACTTGACAATGATTAATGCTGCATATGTACTTATATATGTACTAATTGTAATTGCAATTGTAATTAAAACAAACATAAAACAACAAAATAAGCTCAAAATAACAAAAAATTGTGTTAAATTAAAAAAGGCCATCTTCTTGGGATATATGTGCATTGTTATTTTAAATATAAAACAGTTATAAAAAACAAATTAAATTAAATAATCTAAAATCTGTAAGCTTGAAAACTAATATAAATAAAACAAATTTAATAATAAAAATTATGAATAAACACTTAAATAAAAACAATACGAATAAAAAATACATTATTTACATACATATTTTCAAAAATACGAATAAAACACTTAAAAAAGACAATATCAATAAAACACTAAAAAAAATTATGAAAATAAAATAAATCAATATAAAAACTTATGTAATAGTTAAAACATTATTACAACTTGAAAATGGTTTTGCCCTAATCGTAAATATAAATTATTTTGTGGGTCTGTTTCCACATCTATAGGGGCAAACTTGACCCAGTGTGCCCCATTATACCCACACTGCACTTCATTAAATAAGAAAATGGCACTTGAAAAAGCATGGCAAGTTGAAATGATGCTGTCTAGGTTACCCCATTCAGTAGCATTTTTCATTTTAAGTATTATTTTTGATATTTCTTCCTCACTACTGCTGCTGTTCCACATTAAAAGATTGTGATTCATGTCTAAAAATTCTGTCACTAATTTTCTAATTAACATGTGATGATTTTGTGTTCCTGTTATAATCCAAGAAATGGCCCTATAAAAGCAGTTGCCATCGCGACCAACATCCTGAAACTGAACTGGTTTGGTCAATAGTTCATTAATGTTATAAAATCGGTCAGGATGGCCAACAAAGTCAACGTTCAGTTTTGAACAAATTTGACTACACCATAAATCACAAACTGGCAAAAAGTGCTCATTTGATTGCATACTGACCATACTGTAAGTTCCTGGTACTCTTCTTAAAAATGATCTGTATGACGTATCAATAATCTGATGGCAAATCGTCATGTCTTTTGTTTTTTGTTCTTTTTTGCTGTTTTTTTTTATTTCCTGGTCTGGATTTTATGGACATAAGCGATAAGTTCAGCCTTGTATTTTTTTCCATATTTGTTAATGAAGTCTTCAATTTCGGTTTTCGATCTGTTTTGGAGTATTCCGAAATGAAGAATAGCCTTTTGAGCTAGGATGTTATGATAAATAAAAGACAATATTATTTTTGTTTTCTTCATCAACTCGTATTTTGAAATTCGGCTTGGCTTATTTAGCTTTTCCATAATGGGGAATAAAGAACGGTACAACCCAAATGATGTTAAGGTGACCAGTGTCCCCAAGCACAGTATTTTTTCCAGCCAATCCATCTTCTTTTCAAGTGCAATCGTAGGTGCTAGAAATAAACAACATTTGTCAGTTATTTTTATAGCTAAATCTATAATTAAACTTATAGTCAAATCACCTCAGATAAAGCTTGTTAATTAAGGTTAGAAATTAGAAAGTATAACCAATTTACACTATGATATTTACATTGTTGTTTATCAGTGGGGATAATAAGGTTTTTGGTACATAAACTACTTTTATGGCTGATTTCTACTGCAAAATGTTGTTGCAGGTGGTTGGGATGTGATTGCAGAGTATTGCCATGGAATAAAAGCTGGGTCTTCACAGACAAGTGACTTTTGAAGTCACAAAAAACCAGTGACTGGACTGAGAGGTAGAGAAAGAAAGAGAGAGAGAGAAAGAGTGAAAGAAGTAGAAAGAGAGGGAGATAGGTAGAGAGGGAGATAGGTAGAGAAAAAGAGGGAGAGAGAGGTAGAGAGAAAGAGAGGTAGAAAGAGAAGTAGAGAAAGAAAGAGAGAGAGACAGAGGTAGAGAGAGAGAAAAAGAGAGGTAGAAAGAGAGGTATAGTGAGGTAGAAAGAGAGGTATAGTGAGAGAGAAAGGTAGAGAGAAAGGTAGAGAGAAAGGTAGAGAGAAAGGTAGAGAGAGAGGTAGTGAGAGAGAGGTAGAGGGAGGGAGAGAGAGAGAGGTAGAGTGAGAGAGAGGTAGAGGGAGGGAGAGAGAGAGAGGTAGAGTGAAAGAGAGGTAGAGTGAGAGGTAGAGACAAGTAGAGAGAGAGAGAGAGGTAGAATGAGAGAGAGGTAAAGTGAGAGAAAGGTAGAGAGTGGTAGAGAGAGAGGTAGAGAGAAGTAGAGAGAGAGAGGTAGAGTGAGAGAGAGGTAGAGTGAAAGAGAGGTAGAGTGAGAGGTAGAGAGAAGTAGAGAGAGAGAGAGGTAGAGTGAGAGAAAGGTAGAGTGAGAGAGAGAGAGGTAGAGTGAGAGAAAGGTAGAGTGAGAGAGAGAGAGGTAGAGTGAGAGAGAAAGAGGTAGAGTGAGAGAGAGAGAGGTAGAGTGAGAGAAAGGTAGAGTGAGAGAGAGAGAGGTAGAGTGAGAGAGAAAGAGGTAGAGTGAGAGAGAAAGAGGTAGAGTGAGAGAGAGGTAGAGTGAGAGAGAAAGAGGTAGAGTGAGAGAGAAAGGTAGAGTGAGAGAGAGGTAGAGTGAGAGAGAGAGGTAGAGTGAGAGAGAGAGGTAGAGTGAGAGAGAGATAGAGTGAGAGAGAGAGGTAGAGTGAGAGAGAGGTAGAGTGAGAGAGAGAGGTAGAGTGAGAGAGAGAGGTAGAGTGAGAGAGAGAGGTAGAGTGAGAGAGAGAGGTAGAGTGAGAGAGAGAGGTAGAGTGAGAGAGAGGTAGAGTGAGAGAGAGAGGTAGAGTGAGAGAGAGAGGTAGAGTGAGAGAGAGAGGTAGAGTGAGAGAGAGGTAGAAAGAGAAGTAGGGAAAGAAAGAGAGAGAGACAGAGGTAGAGAGAGAAAAAGAGAGGTAGAAAGAGAGGTATAGTGAGAGAGAAAGGTAGAAAGAAAGGTAGAGAGAGAGGTAGTGAGAGAGAGAGGTAGAGGGAGGGAGAGAGAGAGTGGTAGAGAGAGTGGTAGAGAGAGAGGTAGAGAGAGAGGTAGAGAGAAGTAGAGAGAGAGAGGTAGAGTGAGAAAGCGGTAGAGTGAAAGAGAGGTAGAGTGAGAGGTAGAGACAAGTAGAGAGAGAGAGGTAGAATGAGAGAGGTTGAGTGAGAGAAAGGTAGAGAGAGAGGTAGAGAGAAGTAGAGAGAGAGAGGTAGAGTGAAAGAGAGGTAGAGTGAGAAGTAGAGACAAGTAGAGAGAGAGAGGTAGAATGAGAAAGAGGTAGAGTGAGAGAAAGGTAGAGAGTGGTAGAGAGAGAGGTAGAGAGAAGTAGAGAGAGAGAGGTAGAGAGAGAGAGAGGTAGAGAGAGAGAGAGGTAGAGAGAGAGAGAGGTAGAGAGAGAGAGAGGTAGAGAGAGAGAGAGGTAGAGAGAGAGAGAGGTAGAGAGAGAGAGAGGTAGAGAGAGAGAGAGGTAGAGAGAGAGAGAGAGGTAGAGAGAGAGAGAGAGGTAGAGAGAGAGAGGTAGAGAGAGAGAGAGGTAGAGAGAGAGAGAGGTAGAGAGAGAGAGAGGTAGAGAGAGAGAGAGGTAGAGAGAGAGAGAGGTAGACAGAAAGAGAGGTAGAGAAAAAGAGAGGGAGAAAGAGAAGTAGAGACAGGTAGAGAGAGAGGTAGAGATAGAAAAAGAGATGTAGATAGAGAAATGTAGAGATAGAGAGTGAGATGTAGAGATAGAGAGAGAGGTAGAGGGAGAAAGAGAAAGGTAGAGAAAAAAGAGGTAGAGAGAGAGGTAGTGAGAGAGATGTAGTGAGAGAGGTAGTGAGATAGAGAGGTAGTGAGATAGAGAGGTAGTGAGATAGAGAGAGGTAGGGAGAGAGAGATTTAGAAAGAGAGAGGTAGAGAGAAAGAGAGAGGTAGGGAGAGAGAGATTTAGAAAGAGAGAGGTAGAGAGAAAGAGAGAGGTAGAGAGGTAGAGATCCCGGAGTTAGAGGTCCCGGGATTAAAATTTTTTAAAAGAGATGTTGAAAACGGCAAAGTGTATATGTATAGCTGTATAGTATGTATAGCAGGCAAAATCAGGAACATGTTTAGAACTCCTAAACATGTACGTGATTTTTGTGTTGTTTTTTATTAGACTTTTCAACTTTAAATTTTATTTTAATTTTTTTTAAAACATTGACAATTTAATAGAAAATAAGAATTGTTTTATGTTAATATCTTTAAAAATAAACTTTTTATGGCCTTTTGAAAATGATGACATATCTAAGTGTAAACACTTTTCGAACAGTGGTTGTTCTTCTGTTTTTAAGAGAAATCTTGAAAGTATTTTTTAGAAACTAGAAGATTAGTTCATGATAATATCTTTTAAAATAAGCTTTGTTCCGTCAGCAGACGATTTTTTATCTACGTTTTGACTATAATTACTATTAAAGTGGTTATTCTGCCTTTCAGATGCAAAATGAAGAGACACTTGAATGTCTTAGAAACTAGAAAGGCGTATTTTTATGTTGATATATTTCGAAATAAACATTTTATGTTGTCAGTTTGAAAATGACCAAACTTTCAAGTAAACTATATTTTTTTTAAACTTTGGTCTATATAAAGTGTATTTTGAAAGATATCAAACATAAAAATACCCTTACGTGATTGAGTCGAGGCTTGAGCTACCTTTCTAATTACTAAAACACTTTCTAGTTTCTTTTAATTTTGCTCATCTGAAAAACTAGACTAGAATATTCAGAATTGAAAACTCAGCTGACCATATACTCATCTTAATATAGATGATGATTAGGGCTCGGCTTTTTATGGAAAATATCAATTAAATATTTGAAATTATTTGGTTATATTTTTTAATTGTTTGAAATTAATGAAATTATGTCAAAGAATACTCACCCATTTCAGAGAATTGAAAAATTTCCCACAAATACAATAAAATAATGGTTACAGTATAATTGTTGTCCGGTTGAAACGATAAAATGACAACGTGTGGCTTCGATTGAATTTTCTTTTTCCGTTGTCTTTTGAAAAAAAATTTTCAGTTCCCTCCAAAATTTTATTTTGCATCACCTTTTGAAAAAACAAGCCAATTAAAAAATCTACCCTATATAACTACAAAATGAACTCGTCCAAAGTTTGACTTTTGATATTCATGTTTATATACCATAGTCCCGCTAGAGGCGCCACTTCAAAAACGACGTCACGACGATTCAAAACTGTCCAACACAAAATTTCGGGAGTTGCCAGTCCAGTAAAGTAATAAATAGTCTAAGACTTTATCTTTCGACTACACCATAAATCACAAACTGGCAAAAAGTGCTCATTTGATTGCATACTGACCATACTGTAAGTTCCTGGTACTCTTCTTAAAAATGATCTGTATGACGTATCAATAATCTGATGGCAAATCGTCATGTCTTTTGTTTTTTGTTCTTTTTTGCTGTTTTTTTTGATTTCCTGGTCTGGATTTTATGGACATAAGCGATAAGTTCAGCCTTGTATTTTTTTCCATATTTGTTAATGAAGTCTTCAATTTCGGTTTTCGATCTGTTTTGGAGTATTCCGAAATGAAGAATAGCCTTTTGAGCTAGGATGTTATGATAAATAAAAGACAATATTATTTTTGTTTTCTTCATCAACTCGTATTTTGAAATTCGGCTTGGCTTATTTAGCTTTTCCATAATGGGGAATAAAGAACGGTACAACCCAAATGATGTTAAGGTGACCAGTGTCCCCAAGCACAGTATTTTTTCCAGCCAATCCATCTTCTTTTCAAGTGCAATCGTAGGTGCTAGAAATAAACAACATTTGTCAGTTATTTTTATAGCTAAATCTATAATTAAACTTATAGTCAAATCACCTCAGATAAAGCTTGTTAATTAAGGTTAGAAATTAGAAAGTATAACCAATTTACACTATGATATTTACATTGTTGTTTATCAGTGGGGATAATAAGGTTTTTGGTACATAAACTACTTTTATGGCTGATTTCTACTGCAAAATGTTGTTGCAGGTGGTTGGGATGTGATTGCAGAGTATTGCCATGGAATAAAAGCTGGGTCTTCACAGACAAGTGACTTTTGAAGTCACAAAAAACCAGTGACTGGACTGAGAGGTAGAGAAAGAAAGAGAGAGAGAGAAAGAGTGAAAGAAGTAGAAAGAGAGGGAGATAGGTAGAGAAAAAGAGGGAGAGAGAGGTAGAGAGAAAGAGAGGTAGAAAGAGAAGTAGAGAAAGAAAGAGAGAGAGACAGAGGTAGAGAGAGAGAAAAAGAGAGGTAGAAAGAGAGGTATAGTGAGGTAGAAAGAGAGGTATAGTGAGGTAGAAAGAGAGGTATAGTGAGAGAGAAAGGTAGAGAGAAAGGTAGAGAGAGAGGTAGTGAGAGAGAGGTAGAGGGAGGGAGAGAGAGAGAGGTAGAGTGAGAGAGAGGTAGAGGGAGGGAGAGAGAGAGAGGTAGAGTGAAAGAGAGGTAGAGTGAGAGGTAGAGACAAGTAGAGAGAGAGAGAGAGGTAGAATGAGAGAGAGGTAAAGTGAGAGAAAGGTAGAGAGTGGTAGAGAGAGAGGTAGAGAGAAGTAGAGAGAGAGAGAGGTAGAGTGAGAGAGAGGTAGAGTGAAAGAGAGGTAGAGTGAGAGGTAGAGAGAAGTAGAGAGAGAGAGAGGTAGAGTGAGAGAAAGGTAGAGTGAGAGAGAGAGAGGTAGAGTGAGAGAGAGAGAGGTAGAGTGAGAGAGAAAGAGGTAGAGTGAGAGAGAAAGAGGTAGAGTGAGAGAGAAAGAGGTAGAGTGAGAGAGAAAGAGGTAGAGTGAGAGAGAAAGAGGTAGAGTGAGAGAGAAAGAGGTAGAGTGAGAGAGAAAGAGGTAGAGTGAGAGAGAGGTAGAGTGAGAGAGAAAGGTAGAGTTAGAGAGAAAGAGGTAGAGTGAGAGAGAGGTAGAGTGAGAGAGAGAGGTAGAGTGAGAGAGAGAGGTAGAGTGAGAGAGAGAGGTAGAGTGAGAGAGAGAGGTAGAGTGAGAGAGAGAGGTAGAGTGAGAGAGAGAGGTAGAGTGAGAGAGAGAGGTAGAGTGAGAGAGAGAGGTAGAGTGAGAGAGAGAGGTAGAGTGAGAGAGAGAGGTAGAGTGAGAGAGAGAGGTAGAGTGAGAGAGAGGTAGAGTGAGAGAGAGAGGTAGAGTGAGAGAGAGGTAGAGTGAGAGAGAGGTAGAAAGAGAAGTAGGGAAAGAAAGAGAGAGAGACAGAGGTAGAGAGAGAAAAAGAGAGGTAGAAAGAGAGGTATAGTGAGGTAAAAAGAGAGGTATAGTGAGAGAGAAAGGTAGAGAGAAAGGTAGAAAGAAAGGTAGAGAGAGAGGTAGTGAGAGAGAGAGGTAGAGGGAGGGAGAGAGAGAGTGGTAGAGAGAGTGGTAGAGAGAGAGGTAGAGAGAGAGGTAGAGAGAAGTAGAGAGAGAGAGGTAGAGTGAGAAAGCGGTAGAGTGAAAGAGAGGTAGAGTGAGAGGTAGAGACAAGTAGAGAGAGAGAGAGAGGTAGAATGAGAGAGGTAGAGTGAGAGAAAGGTAGAGAGAGAGGTAGAGAGAAGTAGAGAGAGAGAGGTAGAGTGAAAGAGAGGTAGAGTGAGAAGTAGAGACAAGTAGAGAGAGAGAGGTAGAATGAGAAAGAGGTAGAGTGAGAGAAAGGTAGAGAGTGGTAGAGAGAGAGGTAGAGAGAAGTAGAGAGAGAGAGGTAGAGAGAGAGAGAGGTAGAGAGAGAGAGGTAGAGAGAGAGAGAGAGGTAGAGAGAGAGAGAGAGGTAGAGAGAGAGAGAGGTAGAGAGAGAGAGGTAGAGAGAGAGAGAGGTAGAGAGAGAGAGAGGTAGAGAGAGAGAGAGGTAGAGAGAGAGAGAGGTAGACAGAAAGAGAGGTAGAGAAAAAGAGAGGGTGAAAGAGAAGTAGACAGGTAGAGAGAGAGGTAGAGATAGAAAAAGAGAGGTAGATAGAGAAATGTAGAGATAGAGAGTGAGATGTAGAGATAGAGAGAGAGGTAGAGGGAGAAAGAGAAAGGTAGAGAAAAAAGAGGTAGAGAGAGAGGTAGTGAGAGAGATGTAGTGAGATAGGTAGTGAGATAGAGAGGTAGTGAGATAGAGAGAGGTAGGGAGAGAGAGATTTAGAAAGAGAGAGGTAGAGAGAAAGAGAGAGGTAGGGAGAGAGAGATTTAGAAAGAGAGAGGTAGAGAGAAAGAGAGAGGTAGAGAGGTAGAGATCCCGGAGTTAGAGGTCCCGGGATTAAAATTTTTTAAAAGAGATGTTGAAAACGGCAAAGTGTATATGTATAGCTGTATAGTATGTATAGCAGGCAAAATCAGGAACATGTTTAGAACTCCTAAACATGTACGTGATTTTTGTGTTGTTTTTTCTTAGACTTTTCAACTTTAAATTTTATTTTAATTTTTTTTAAAACATTGACAATTTAATAGAAAATAAGAATTGTTTTATGTTAATATCTTTAAAAATAAACTTTTTATGGCCTTTTGAAAATGATGACATATCTAAGTGTAAACACTTTTCGAACAGTGGTTGTTCTTCTGTTTTTAAGAGAAATCTTGAAAGTATTTTTTAGAAACTAGAAGATTAGTTCATGATAATATCTTTTAAAATAAGCTTTGTTCCGTCAGCAGACGATTTTTTATCTACGTTTTGACTATAATTACTATTAAAGTGGTTATTCTGCCTTTCAGATGCAAAATGAAGAGACACTTGAATGTCTTAGAAACTAGAAAGGCGTATTTTTATGTTGATATATTTCGAAATAAACATTTTATGTTGTCAGTTTGAAAATGACCAAACTTTCAAGTAAACTATATTTTTTTTAAACTTTGGTCTATATAAAGTGTATTTTGAAAGATATCAAACATAAAAATACCCTTACGTGATTGAGTCGAGGCTTGAGCTACCTTTCTAATTACTAAAACACTTTCTAGTTTCTTTTAATTTTGCTCATCTGAAAAACTAGACTAGAATATTCAGAATTGAAAACTCAGCTGACCATATACTCATCTTAATATAGATGATGATTAGGGCTCGGCTTTTTATGGAAAATATCAATTAAATATTTGAAATTATTTGGTTATATTTTTTAATTGTTTGAAATTAATGAAATTATGTCAAAGAATACTCACCCATTTCAGAGAATTGAAAAATTTCCCACAAATACAATAAAATAATGGTTACAGTATAATTGTTGTCCGGTTGAAACGATAAAATGACAACGTGTGGCTTCGATTGAATTTTCTTTTTCCGTTGTCTTTTGAAAAAAAATTTTCAGTTCCCTCCAAAATTTTATTTTGCATCACCTTTTGAAAAAACAAGCCAATTAAAAAATCTACCCTATATAACTACAAAATGAACTCGTCCAAAGTTTGACTTTTGATATTCATGTTTATATACCATAGTCCCGCTAGAGGCGCCACTTCAAAAACGACGTCACGACGATTCAAAACTGTCCAACACAAAATTTCGGGAGTTGCCAGTCCAGTAAAGTAATAAATAGTCTAAGACTTTATCTTTCGACTACACCATAAATCACAAACTGGCAAAAAGTGCTCATTTGATTGCATACTGACCATACTGTAAGTTCCTGGTACTCTTCTTAAAAATGATCTGTATGACGTATCAATAATCTGATGGCAAATCGTCATGTCTTTTGTTTTTTGTTCTTTTTTGCTGTTTTTTTTGATTTCCTGGTCTGGATTTTATGGACATAAGCGATAAGTTCAGCCTTGTATTTTTTTCCATATTTGTTAATGAAGTCTTCAATTTCGGTTTTCGATCTGTTTTGGAGTATTCCGAAATGAAGAATAGCCTTTTGAGCTAGGATGTTATGATAAATAAAAGACAATATTATTTTTGTTTTCTTCATCAACTCGTATTTTGAAATTCGGCTTGGCTTATTTAGCTTTTCCATAATGGGGAATAAAGAACGGTACAACCCAAATGATGTTAAGGTGACCAGTGTCCCCAAGCACAGTATTTTTTCCAGCCAATCCATCTTCTTTTCAAGTGCAATCGTAGGTGCTAGAAATAAACAACATTTGTCAGTTATTTTTATAGCTAAATCTATAATTAAACTTATAGTCAAATCACCTCAGATAAAGCTTGTTAATTAAGGTTAGAAATTAGAAAGTATAACCAATTTACACTATGATATTTACATTGTTGTTTATCAGTGGGGATAATAAGGTTTTTGGTACATAAACTACTTTTATGGCTGATTTCTACTGCAAAATGTTGTTGCAGGTGGTTGGGATGTGATTGCAGAGTATTGCCATGGAATAAAAGCTGGGTCTTCACAGACAAGTGACTTTTGAAGTCACAAAAAACCAGTGACTGGACTGAGAGGTAGAGAAAGAAAGAGAGAGAGAGAAAGAGTGAAAGAAGTAGAAAGAGAGGGAGATAGGTAGAGAAAAAGAGGGAGAGAGAGGTAGAGAGAAAGAGAGGTAGAAAGAGAAGTAGAGAAAGAAAGAGAGAGAGACAGAGGTAGAGAGAGAGAAAAAGAGAGGTAGAAAGAGAGGTATAGTGAGGTAGAAAGAGAGGTATAGTGAGGTAGAAAGAGAGGTATAGTGAGAGAGAAAGGTAGAGAGAGAGGTAGTGAGAGAGAGGTAGAGGGAGGGAGAGAGAGAGAGGTAGAGTGAGAGAGAGGTAGAGGGAGGGAGAGAGTGAGAGGTAGAGTGAAAGAGAGGTAGAGTGAGAGGTAGAGACAAGTAGAGAGAGAGAGAGAGGTAGAATGAGAGAGGTAAAGTGAGAGAAAGGTAGAGAGTGGTAGAGAGAGAGGTAGAGAGAAGTAGAGAGAGAGAGAGGTAGAGTGAGAGAGAGGTAGAGTGAAAGAGAGGTAGAGTGAGAGGTAGAGAGAAGTAGAGAGAGAGAGAGGTAGAGTGAGAGAAAGGTAGAGTGAGAGAGAGAGAGGTAGAGTGAGAGAGAAAGAGGTAGAGTGAGAGAGAAAGAGGTAGAGTGAGAGAGAAAGAGGTAGAGTGAGAGAGAAAGAGGTAGAGTGAGAGAGAAAGAGGTAGAGTGAGAGAGAAAGGTAGAGTGAGAGAGAAAGAGGTAGAGTGAGAGAGAGGTAGAGTGAGAGAGAGGTAGAGTGAGAGAGAGAGGTAGAGTGAGAGAGAGAGGTAGAGTGAGAGAGAGAGGTAGAGTGAGAGAGAGAGGTAGAGTGAGAGAGAGAGGTAGAGTGAGAGAGAGAGGTAGAGTGAGAGAGAGAGGTAGAGTGAGAGAGAGAGGTAGAGTGAGAGAGAGAGGTAGAGTGAGAGAGAGAGGTAGAGTGAGAGAGAGAGGTAGAGTGAGAGAGAGGTAGAAAGAGAAGTAGGGAAAGAAAGAGAGAGAGACAGAGGTAGAGAGAGAAAAAGAGAGGTAGAAAGAGAGGTATAGTGAGGTAAAAAGAGAGGTATAGTGAGAGAGAAAGGTAGAGAGAAAGGTAGAAAGAAAGGTAGAGAGAGAGGTAGTGAGAGAGAGAGGTAGAGGGAGGGAGAGAGAGAGTGGTAGAGAGAGTGGTAGAGAGAGAGGTAGAGAGAAGTAGAGAGAGAGAGGTAGAGTGAGAAAGCGGTAGAGTGAAAGAGAGGTAGAGTGAGAGGTAGAGACAAGTAGAGAGAGAGAGAGAGGTAGAATGAGAGAGGTAGAGTGAGAGAAAGGTAGAGAGAGAGGTAGAGAGAAGTAGAGAGAGAGAGGTAGAGTGAAAGAGAGGTAGAGTGAGAAGTAGAGACAAGTAGAGAGAGAGAGGTAGAATGAGAAAGAGGTAGAGTGAGAGAAAGGTAGAGAGTGGTAGAGAGAGAGGTAGAGAGAAGTAGAGAGAGAGAGGTAGAGAGAGAGAGAGGTAGAGAGAGAGAGAGAGGTAGAGAGAGAGAGAGGTAGAGAGAGAGAGAGGTAGAGAGAGAGAGAGGTAGAGAGAGAGAGAGGTAGAGAGAGAGAGAGGTAGAGAGAGAGAGAGAGGTAGAGAGAGAGAGAGGTAGAGAGAGAGAGAGGTAGACAGAAAGAGAGGTAGAGAAAAAGAGAGGGAGAAAGAGAAGTAGAGACAGGTAGAGAGAGAGGTAGAGATAGAAAAAGAGAGGTAGATAGAGAAATGTAGAGATAGAGAGTGAGATGTAGAGATAGAGAGAGAGGTAGATTGAGAAAGAGAAAGGTAGAGAAAAAAGAGGTAGTGAGAGAGATGTAGTGAGATAGGTAGTGAGATAGAGAGGTAGTGAGATAGAGAGGTAGTGAGATAGAGAGAGGTAGGGAGAGAGAGATTTAGAAAGAGAGAGGTAGAGAGAAAGAGAGAGGTAGGGAGAGAGAGATTTAGAAAGAGAGAGGTAGAGAGAAAGAGAGAGGTAGAGAGGTAGAGATCCCGGAGTTAGAGGTCCCGGGATTAAAATTTTTTAAAAGAGATGTTGAAAACGGCAAAGTGTATATGTATAGCTGTATAGTATGTATAGCAGGCAAAATCAGGAACATGTTTAGAACTCCTAAACATGTACGTGATTTTTGTGTTGTTTTTTCTTAGACTTTTCAACTTTAAATTTTATTTTAATTTTTTTTAAAACATTGACAATTTAATAGAAAATAAGAATTGTTTTATGTTAATATCTTTAAAAATAAACTTTTTATGGCCTTTTGAAAATGATGACATATCTAAGTGTAAACACTTTTCGAACAGTGGTTGTTCTTCTGTTTTTAAGAGAAATCTTGAAAGTATTTTTTAGAAACTAGAAGATTAGTTCATGATAATATCTTTTAAAATAAGCTTTGTTCCGTCAGCAGACGATTTTTTATCTACGTTTTGACTATAATTACTATTAAAGTGGTTATTCTGCCTTTCAGATGCAAAATGAAGAGACACTTGAATGTCTTAGAAACTAGAAAGGCGTATTTTTATGTTGATATATTTCGAAATAAACATTTTATGTTGTCAGTTTGAAAATGACCAAACTTTCAAGTAAACTATATTTTTTTTAAACTTTGGTCTATATAAAGTGTATTTTGAAAGATATCAAACATAAAAATACCCTTACGTGATTGAGTCGAGGCTTGAGCTACCTTTCTAATTACTAAAACACTTTCTAGTTTCTTTTAATTTTGCTCATCTGAAAAACTAGACTAGAATATTCAGAATTGAAAACTCAGCTGACCATATACTCATCTTAATATAGATGATGATTAGGGCTCGGCTTTTTATGGAAAATATCAATTAAATATTTGAAATTATTTGGTTATATTTTTTAATTGTTTGAAATTAATGAAATTATGTCAAAGAATACTCACCCATTTCAGAGAATTGAAAAATTTCCCACAAATACAATAAAATAATGGTTACAGTATAATTGTTGTCCGGTTGAAACGATAAAATGACAACGTGTGGCTTCGATTGAATTTTCTTTTTCCGTTGTCTTTTGAAAAAAAATTTTCAGTTCCCTCCAAAATTTTATTTTGCATCACCTTTTGAAAAAACAAGCCAATTAAAAAATCTACCCTATATAACTACAAAATGAACTCGTCCAAAGTTTGACTTTTGATATTCATGTTTATATACCATAGTCCCGCTAGAGGCGCCACTTCAAAAACGACGTCACGACGATTCAAAACTGTCCAACACAAAATTTCGGGAGTTGCCAGTCCAGTAAAGTAATAAATAGTCTAAGACTTTATCTTTCGACTACACCATAAATCACAAACTGGCAAAAAGTGCTCATTTGATTGCATACTGACCATACTGTAAGTTCCTGGTACTCTTCTTAAAAATGATCTGTATGACGTATCAATAATCTGATGGCAAATCGTCATGTCTTTTGTTTTTTGTTCTTTTTTGCTGTTTTTTTTGATTTCCTGGTCTGGATTTTATGGACATAAGCGATAAGTTCAGCCTTGTATTTTTTTCCATATTTGTTTTCGAAGTCTTCAATTTCGGTTCTCGATCTGTCTTGGTTTATTCCAGAATGGAGAATAGCCTTTTGAGCTTCGATATTATGATAAACAAAAGACATTATTATTTTTGTTTTCTTTATCATCTCGTATTTAGAAATTCGGCTTGGCTTATATAGCTTTTTCATAATGGGGAATAGAAAATGGTACAACCCAAAAGATCTTAAGGTGAGTAGTGTTCCCAAGCACGGTATTTTTTCCAAACAATCCATCTTCTTTCCAAGTGCAATCTTAGGTGCTAGAAATAAACAACATTTGTCAGTAATTTTTATAGCTAAATCTATAGTTAAACTTATAGTTAAATCACCTCAGATAAAGCTTGTGAATTAAGGTTAGAAATTAGAAAGTATATTCAATTTACACTATATTTACATTGTTTATCAGTTGGGATAATAAGGTCTTTGGTCCCTAAATCTTCAGAATTTACCCTAAAAATGCTTCACAAACTGACCTATCTTTTTACCCACAACTTTTACCAGCCTTATAATTAAAATGCACCCCATCATTGCTCCACGAACCACTAAAAGTAAGCATAGCTACCCTCCAATCAATAATCTGTGCCCCCACTTGACTACAAGCTGCAACTATCCTATCATTCACATAGCGTGCCTTATGAGTAACTAAAATCCCCCTATCTGACCTCTCAGGAAGAATACTAACCTTAACTGTAACTCCAGCCCTACAACTAATAGTATGCTCAGCTAAGTCAACTAACTCGTCTAAACTTGCTACACACATCATTTACTTTTATTTTATAAACAACTAAGACCTCTGCCTTTTCCCCTCGTACCATTTTCCCAATATGGTCCTTTACATCTTTAATATGAGCATCTGGTAGACATGCCACACTAACTTTCTCTCTATGCTCTGCAACAACCCACTTATCTAGCCTTTTAACATTACTGTCACCTACAAAAATGACTGATCTGCTCTTTTCCACATTTAAAATAACCCTACTCTTTTGAGTCCCCTGATCTGCTCTAACATTTGTCTTCCCTTCCCCTTATTCTTAGCCTCTTTAAAATCATTGACACTAACTGACTTACACTTCCCAGCCCCATTGCCCCTCTGCCCCAGTTTTACCCTTTTTTCTACTACCTGAACAGATCCTCTAGATGATTCTCTAACGATCTGTCTTGGTTTATTCCAAAATGGAGAATAGCCTTTTGAGCTTTGATATTATGATAAACAAAAGAATATTATTTTCGTTTTCTTTATCATCTCGTATTTGGAAATGCGGCTTGGCTTATATAGCTTTTCCATAATTGGGAATAGAAAATGGTACAACCCAAATGATGATAAGGTGAGTTGTTTTCCCAAGCACAGTATTTTTTCTATACAATCTATCTTCTTTCCAAGTGCAATCTTAGGTGCTAGAAATAAACAACATTGTCAGTAATTTTTATAGCTAAATCTATAGTTAAACTTTTAGTTAAATCACCTCAGATAAAGCTTGTGAATTAAGGTTAGAAATTAGAAAGTATATCCAATTTACACTATATTTACATTGTTGTTTATCAGTTGGGATAATAAGGTTTTTGGTCCCTAAATCTCCAGAATTTACCCTAAAAATGCTTCACAAACTCACCTATCTTTTTACCCATAACCTTGACCAGCCTTATAATTAAAATATACCCCATCATTACTCCACGAACCACTAAAAGTAAGCATAGCTGCCCTCCAATCAATAATCTGTGCCCCCACTTGACTACAAGCTGCAACTATCCTATCATTCACATAGATAGCATGCCTTATGAGTAACTAAAATCCCCCTATCTGACCTCTCAGGAAGAATACTAACCTTAACTGTAACTCCAGCCTTACAACTAATAGTATGCTCAGCTAAGTCAACTAACTCATCTAAAACTTTCCCTCCAAACTTGCTACACATCATTCACTCCTACTTGATAAACAACTAAGACCTCCTCTACCTTTTCCTCTCGTACCATTCCCCCAATACGGTCCTTTACATCTTTAATACGAGCCCCTGGTAGACAAGCCACACTACCTTTCTATTCTCTGCAACAACCCACTTATCTAGCCTTTTAACATTACTGTCACCTACAAAATCACTGATCTACTCTTTTCCACATTTAAAATAACCCTACTCTCTTGAGTCCCCTGATCTTCTCTAACATTTGTCTTCCCCTTCCCCTTATTCTTAGCCTCTTTAAACTCATTGAGACTAACTGACTTACACTTCCCAGCCCCATTGCCCCTCTGCCCCAGTTTTACCCTTTTTTCTACTACCTGAACAGATCCTCCAGATGATTCTCTAACGATCTGTCTTGGTTTATTCCAAAATGGAGAATAGCCTTTTGAGCTTTGATATTATGATAAACAAAAGAATATTATTTTCGTTTTCTTTATCATCTCGTATTTGGAAATGCGGCTTGGCTTATATAGCTTTTCCATAATTGGGAATAGAAAATGGTACAACCCAAATGATGATAAGGTGAGTTGTTTTCCCAAGCACAGTATTTTTTCTATACAATCTATCTTCTTTCCAAGTGCAATCTTAGGTGCTAGAAATAAACAACATTGTCAGTAATTTTTATAGCTAAATCTATAGTTAAACTTTTAGTTAAATCACCTCAGATAAAGCTTGTGAATTAAGGTTAGAAATTAGAAAGTATATCCAATTTACACTATATTTACATTGTTGTTTATCAGTTGGGATAATAAGGTTTTTGGTCCCTAAATCTCCAGAATTTACCCTAAAAATGCTTCACAAACTCACCTATCTTTTTACCCATAACTTTTACCAGCCTTATAATTAAAATATACCCCATCATTACTCCACGAACCACTAAAAGTAAGCATAGCTGCCCTCCAATCAATAATCTGTGCCCCCACTTGACTACAAGCTGCAACTATCCTATCATTCCCATAGTGTGCCTTATGAGTAACTAAAATCTCCTTATCTGACCTCTCAGGAAGAATACTAACCTTAACTGTAACTCCAGCCCTACAACTATTAGTATGCTCAGCTAAGTCAATTAACTCATCTAAAACTTTCCCTCCAAACTTGCTACACATCATTCACTCCTACTTGATAAACAACTAAGACCTCCTCTACCTTTTCATCTCGTACCATTCCCCCATTACGGTCCTTTACATCTTTAATATGAGCATCTGGTAGACAAGCCACACTAACTTTCTCTCTATGCTCTGCAACAACCCACTTATCTAGCCTTTTAACGTTACTGTCACCTACAAAAATCACTGATCTACTCTTTTCCACATTTAAAATAACCCTACTCTTTTGAGTCCCCTGATCTGCTCTAACATTTGTCTTCCCCTTCCCTTTATTCTTAGCCTCTTTAAAATCATTGACACTTACTGACTTACACTTCCCAGCCCCATTGCCCCTCTGCCCCAGTTTTATTCTATTTTCTACTACATGAACAGATTCTCCAGACGATTCTAAAAAAATTATGAATATAAAATAAATCAATATAAAAACTTATGTAATAGTTAAAACATCTATTACTATTTGAAAATGGTTTTGACCTAATCGCAAATATAAATTATTTTGTGGGTCCTGTTTCCACATCTATAGGGGCAATTTTGACCCAGTATGCCCCATTATACCCACACTGCACTTCATTAAACAAGAAAATGGCAATTGAAAAAACATGGCAAGTTGAAATGATGCTATCTAGATTTCCCCATTCAGTTGCATTTTTCATTTTAAGTATTGTTTTTGAGATTTCTTGATCACTACTGCAGCTGTTCCACATTAAAAGATTGTGATTCAAGTCTAAAAACTCTGCCACTAATTTTCTCACTAACAGGTGATTTTGTTATGTTCCTGTTATACTCCAAGAGAGATGGCCCTATAAAAGCAGTTGCCATCACGACCGACATCCTGAAACTGAACTGGTGTGGTCAGTAATTCATTAATGTTATGGAATCGGTCAGGATGGCCAACAAAGTCAATGTTCAGTTTTGCACAAATTTGATTACACCATAAATCACAAATTGGCAAAAAGTGCTCATTTGATTTCATGCTGACCATACTGTAATTTCCCGGTACTCTTCTTAAGAATGATCTGTATGACGTATCAATAATTGACGGCAAATCGTCATGTCTTTTTTTTGTTTTTTTTGCTGTTTTTTTTTTTGATTTGCTGGTCTGGATTTTATGGACATAAGCATTAAGTACAGCATTGTATTTGTTTCCATATTTGTTTTCGAAGTCTTCAATTTCGGTTCTCGATCTGTCTTGGTTTATTCCAGAATGGAGAATAGCCTTTTGAGCTTCGATATTATGATAAACAAAAGACATTATTATTTTCGTTTTCTTTATCATCTCGTATTTAGAAATTCGGCTTGGCTTATATAGCTTTTTCATAATGGGGAATAGAAAATGGTACAACCCAAAAGATCTTAAGGTGAGTAGTGTTCCCAAGCACAGTATTTTTTCCAAACAATCCATATTCTTTCCAAGTGCAATCTTAGGTGCTAGAAATAAACAACATTTGTCAGTAATTTTTATAGCTAAATCTATAGTTAAACTTATAGTTAAATCACCTCAGATAAAGCTTGTGAATTAAGGTTAGAAATTAGAAAGTATATCCAATTTACACTATATTTACATTGTTTATCAGTTGGGATAATAATGTTTTTGGTCCCTAAATCCCCAGAATTTACCCTAAAAAATTCTTCACAAACTGACCTATCTTTTTACCCACAACCTTTACCAGTCTTATAATTAAAATGCACCCCATCATTGCTCCACGAACCACTAAAAGTAAGCATAGCTGCCCTCCAATCAATAATCTGTGCCCCCACTTGACTACAAGCTGCAACTATCCTATCATTCACATAGCGTGCCTTATGAGTAACTAAAATCCCCCTATCTGACCTCAGGAAGAATACTAACCTTAACTGTAACTCCAGCCCTACAACTGATAGTATGCTCAGCTAAGTCAACTAACTCATCTAAAACTTTCCCTCCAAACTTGCTACACATCATTCACTCCTACTTGATAAACAACTAAGACCTCCTCTACCTTTTCCTCTCGTACCATTCCCCAATACGGTCCTTTACATCTTTTATACGAGCCCCTGGTAGACAAGCCACACTACCTTTCTATTCTCTGCAACAACCCACTTATCTAGCCTTTTAACATTACTGTCACCTACAAAATTACTGATCTACTCTTTTCCACATTTAAAATAACCCTACTCTCTTGAGTCCCCTCATCTGCTCTAAGATTCGTCTTCCCC
The DNA here is from genome assembly GCA_036925085.1 of Brachycybe producta. Classification (NCBI taxonomy): domain Eukaryota; kingdom Metazoa; phylum Arthropoda; class Diplopoda; order Playtdesmida; family Andrognathidae; genus Brachycybe; species Brachycybe producta. Next base: position 22,186,801 of record JAUPFP010000001.1, read on the forward strand.
TTCCCCATATTCTTAGCCTCTTTAAACTCATTGAGACTAACTGACTTACACTTCCCAGCCCCATTGCCCCTCTGCCCCAGTTTTACCCCCTTTTCTACTACCTGAACAGATCCTCTAGATGATTCTCAAATAAAAATTATGACTATAAAATAAATCATTATAAAAACTTATGTAATAGTTAAAACATCTATTACTATTTGAAAATGGTTTTGACCTAATCGCAAATATAAATTATTTTGTGGGTCCTGTTTCCACATCTATAGGGGCAAACTTGACCCAGTATGCCCCATTATACCCACACTGCACTTCATTAAACAAGAAAATGGCAATTGAAAAAACATGGCAAGTTGAAATGACGCGGTCTAAATTACCCCATTCAGTAGTATTTTTCATTTTAAGTATTGTTTTTGAGTTTTCTTGCTCACTACTGCAGCTGTTCCACATTAAAAGATTGTGATTCAAGTCTAAAAAATCTCCCACTAATTTTCTCACAACGATTTTGTTATGTTCCTGTTATACTCCAAGAGATGGCCCTATAAAAGCAGTTTCCATCGCGACCGACATCCTGAAACTGAACTGGTGTGGTCAGTAATTCATTAATGTTATGGAATGGGTCAGGATGGCCAACAAAGTCAACGTTCAGTTTTGCACAAATTTGATTACACCATGAGCACTTTTTGCCAATTTGTGATTTATTTGATTTCATGCTGACCATACTGTAATTTCCCGGTACTCTTCTTAAGAATGATCTGTATGACGTATCAATAATTGACGGCAAATCGTCATGTCTTTTTTTTTTTTTTTTTGCTGTTTTTTTTTTTGATTTGCTGGTCTGGATTTTATGGACATATGCATTAAGTACAGCATTGTATTTGTTTCCATATTTGTTTTCGAAGTCTTCAATTTCGGTTCTCGATCTGTCTTGGTTTATTCCAGAATGGAGAATAGCCTTTTGAGCTTCGATATTATGATAAACAAAAGACATTATTATTTTCGTTTTCTTTATCATCTCGTATTTAGAAATTCGGCTTGGCTTATATAGCTTTTTCATAATGGGGAATAGAAAATAGTACAACCCAAAAGATCTTAAGGTGATTAGTGTTCCCAAGCACAGTATTTTTTCCAAACAATCCATCTTCTTTCCAAGTGCAATCTTAGGTGCTAGAAATAAACAACATTTGTCAGTAATTTTTATAGCTAAATCTATAGTTAAACTTATAGTTAAATCACCTCAGATAAAGCTTGTGAATTAAGGTTAGAAATTAGAAAGTATATTCAATTTACACTATATTTGCATTGTTTATCAGTTGGGATAATAAGGTTTTTGGTCCCTAAATCTTCAGAATTTACCCTAAAAAATGCTTCACAAACTGACCTATCTTTTTACCCACAACTTTTACCAGCCTTATAATTAAAATGCACCCCATCATTGCTCCACGAACCACTAAAAGTAAGCATAGCTACCCTCCAATCAATAATCTGTGCCCCCACTTGACTACAAGCTGCAACTATCCTATCATTCACATAGCGTGCCTTATGAGTAACTAAAATCCCCCTATCTGACCTCTCAGGAAGAATACTAACCTTAACTGTAACTCCAGCCCTACAACTAATAGTATGCTCAGCTAAGTCAACTAACTCGTCTAAACTTGCTACACACATCATTTACTTTTATTTTATAAACAACTAAGACCTCTGCCTTTTCCCCTCGTACCATTTTCCCAATATGGTCCTTTACATCTTTAATATGAGCATCTGGTAGACATGCCACACTAACTTTCTCTCTATGCTCTGCAACAACCCACTTATCTAGCCTTTTAACATTACTGTCACTTACAAAAATGACTGATCTGCTCTTTTCCACATTTAAAATAACCCTACTCTTTTGAGTCCCCTGATCTGCTCTAACATTTGTCTTCCCTTCCCCTTATTCTTAGCCTCTTTAAAATCATTGACACTAACTGACTTACACTTCCCAGCCCCATTGCCCCTCTGCCCCAGTTTTACCCTTTTTTCTACTACCTGAACAGATCCTCTAGATGATTCTCTAACGATCTGTCTTGGTTTATTCCAAAATGGAGAATAGCCTTTTGAGCTTTGATATTATGATAAACAAAAGAATATTATTTTCGTTTTCTTTATCATCTCGTATTTGGAAATGCGGCTTGGCTTATATAGCTTTTCCATAATTGGGAATAGAAAATGGTACAACCCAAATGATGATAAGGTGAGTTGTTTTCCCAAGCACAGTATTTTTTCTATACAATCTATCTTCTTTCCAAGTGCAATCTTAGGTGCTAGAAATAAACAACATTGTCAGTAATTTTTATAGCTAAATCTATAGTTAAACTTTTAGTTAAATCACCTCAGATAAAGCTTGTGAATTAAGGTTAGAAATTAGAAAGTATATCCAATTTACACTATATTTACATTGTTGTTTATCAGTTGGGATAATAAGGTTTTTGGTCCCTAAATCTCCAGAATTTACCCTAAAAATGCTTCACAAACTCACCTATCTTTTTACCCATAACTTTTACCAGCCTTATAATTAAAATATACCCCATCATTACTCCACGAACCACTAAAAGTAAGCATAGCTGCCCTCCAATCAATAATCTGTGCCCCCACTTGACTACAAGCTGCAACTATCCTATCATTCCCATAGTGTGCCTTATGAGTAACTAAAATCTCCTTATCTGACCTCTCAGGAAGAATACTAACCTTAACTGTAACTCCAGCCCTACAACTATTAGTATGCTCAGCTAAGTCAATTAACTCATCTAAAACTTTCCCTCCAAACTTGCTACACATCATTCACTCCTACTTGATAAACAACTAAGACCTCCTCTACCTTTTCATCTCGTACCATTCCCCCAATACGGTCCTTTACATCTTTAATATGAGCATCTGGTAGACAAGCCACACTAACTTTCTCTCTATGCTCTGCAACAACCCACTTATCTAGCCTTTTAACGTTACTGTCACCTACAAAAATCACTGATCTACTCTTTTCCACATTTAAAATAACCCTACTCTTTTGAGTCCCCTGATCTGCTCTAACATTTGTCTTCCCCTTCCCTTTATTCTTAGCCTCTTTAAAATCATTGACACTTACTGACTTACACTTCCCAGCCCCATTGCCCCTCTGCCCCAGTTTTATTCTATTTTCTACTACATGAACAGATTCTCCAGACGATTCTAAAAAAATTATGAATATAAAATAAATCAATATAAAAACTTATGTAATAGTTAAAACATCTATTACTATTTGAAAATGGTTTTGACCTAATCGCAAATATAAATTATTTTGTGGGTCCTGTTTCCACATCTATAGGGGCAATTTTGACCCAGTATGCCCCATTATACCCACACTGCACTTCATTAAACAAGAAAATGGCAATTGAAAAAACATGGCAAGTTGAAATGATGCTATCTAGATTTCCCCATTCAGTTGCATTTTTCATTTTAAGTATTGTTTTTGAGATTTCTTGATCACTACTGCAGCTGTTCCACATTAAAAGATTGTGATTCAAGTCTAAAAACTCTGCCACTAATTTTCTCACTAACAGGTGATTTTGTTATGTTCCTGTTATACTCCAAGAGAGATGGCCCTATAAAAGCAGTTGCCATCACGACCGACATCCTGAAACTGAACTGGTGTGGTCAGTAATTCATTAATGTTATGGAATCGGTCAGGATGGCCAACAAAGTCAATGTTCAGTTTTGCACAAATTTGATTACACCATAAATCACAAATTGGCAAAAAGTGCTCATTTGATTTCATGCTGACCATACTGTAATTTCCCGGTACTCTTCTTAAGAATGATCTGTATGACGTATCAATAATTGACGGCAAATCGTCATGTCTTTTTTTTGTTTTTTTTTGCTGTTTTTTTTTTGATTTGCTGGTCTGGATTTTATGGACATAAGCATTAAGTACAGCATTGTATTTGTTTCCATATTTGTTTTCGAAGTCTTCAATTTCGGTTCTCGATCTGTCTTGGTTTATTCCAGAATGGAGAATAGCCTTTTGAGCTTCGATATTATGATAAACAAAAGACATTATTATTTTCGTTTTCTTTATCATCTCGTATTTAGAAATTCGGCTTGGCTTATATAGCTTTTTCATAATGGGGAATAGAAAATGGTACAACCCAAAAGATCTTAAGGTGAGTAGTGTTCCCAAGCACAGTATTTTTTCCAAACAATCCATATTCTTTCCAAGTGCAATCTTAGGTGCTAGAAATAAACAACATTTGTCAGTAATTTTTATAGCTAAATCTATAGTTAAACTTATAGTTAAATCACCTCAGATAAAGCTTGTGAATTAAGGTTAGAAATTAGAAAGTATATCCAATTTACACTATATTTACATTGTTTATCAGTTGGGATAATAATGTTTTTGGTCCCTAAATCCCCAGAATTTACCCTAAAAAATTCTTCACAAACTGACCTATCTTTTTACCCACAACCTTTACCAGTCTTATAATTAAAATGCACCCCATCATTGCTCCACGAACCACTAAAAGTAAGCATAGCTGCCCTCCAATCAATAATCTGTGCCCCCACTTGACTACAAGCTGCAACTATCCTATCATTCACATAGCGTGCCTTATGAGTAACTAAAATCCCCCTATCTGACCTCAGGAAGAATACTAACCTTAACTGTAACTCCAGCCCTACAACTGATAGTATGCTCAGCTAAGTCAACTAACTCATCTAAAACTTTCCCTCCAAACTTGCTACACATCATTCACTCCTACTTGATAAACAACTAAGACCTCCTCTACCTTTTCCTCTCGTACCATTCCCCAATACGGTCCTTTACATCTTTTATACGAGCCCCTGGTAGACAAGCCACACTACCTTTCTATTCTCTGCAACAACCCACTTATCTAGCCTTTTAACATTACTGTCACCTACAAAATTACTGATCTACTCTTTTCCACATTTAAAATAACCCTACTCTCTTGAGTCCCCTCATCTGCTCTAAGATTCGTCTTCCCCTTCCCCATATTTTTAGCCTCTTTAAACTCATTGAGACTAACTGACTTACACTTCCCAGCCCCATCGCCCCTCTGCCCCAGTTTTACCCCCTTTTCTACTACCTGAACAGATCCTCTAGATGATTCTCAAATAAAAATTATGACTATAAAATAAATCATTATAAAAACTTATGTAATAGTTAAAACATCTATTACTATTTGAAAATGGTTTTGACCTAATCGCAAATATAAATTATTTTGTGGGTCCTGTTTCCACATCTATAGGGGCAAACTTGACCCAGTATGCCCCATTATACCCACACTGCACTTCATTAAACAAGAAAATGGCAATTGAAAAAACATGGCAAGTTGAAATGACGCGGTCTAGATTACCCCATTCAGTAGTATTTTTCATTTTAAGTATTGTTTTTGAGATTTCTTGCTCACTACTGCAGCTGTTCCACATTAAAAGATTGTGATTCAAGTCTAAAAAATCTCCCACTAATTTTCTCACAACGATTTTGTTATGTTCCTGTTATACTCCAAGAGATGGCCCTATAAAAGCAGTTTCCATCGCGACCGACATCCTGAAACTGAACTGGTGTGGTCAGTAATTCATTAATGTTATGGAATGGGTCAGGATGGCCAACAAAGTCAACGTTCAGTTTTGCACAAATTTGATTACACCATGAGCACTTTTTGCCAATTTGTGATTTATTTGATTTCATGCTGACCATACTGTAATTTCCCGGTACTCTTCTTAAGAATGATCTGTATGACGTATCAATAATCTGATGGCAAATCGTCATGTCTTTTGTTTTTTGTTCTTTTTTGCTGTTTTTTTTGATTTCCTGGTCTGGATTTTATGGACATAAGCGATAAGTTCAGCCTTGTATTTGTTTCCATATTTTTTTTCGAAGTCTTCAATTTCAGTTCTCGTTCTGTCTTGGTTTATTCCAGAATGGAGAATAGCCTTTTGAGCTTCGATATTATGATAAACAAAAGACATTATTATTTTTGTTTTCTTTATCATCTCGTATTTAGAAATTCGGCTTGGCTTATATAGCTTTTTCATAATGGGGAATAGAAAATGGTACAACCCAAAAGATCTTAAGGTGAGTAGTGTTCCCAAGCACGGTATTTTTTCCAAACAATCCATCTTCTTTCCAAGTGCAATCTTAGGTGCTAGAAATAAACAACATTTGTCAGTAATTTTTATAGCTAAATCTATAGTTAAACTTATAGTTAAATCACCTCAGATAAAGCTTGTGAATTAAGGTTAGAAATTAGAAAGTATATTCAATTTACACTATATTTACATTGTTTATCAGTTGGGATAATAAGGTCTTTGGTCCCTAAATCTTCAGAATTTACCCTAAAAATGCTTCACAAACTGACCTATCTTTTTACCCACAACTTTTACCAGCCTTATAATTAAAATGCACACCATCATTGCTCCACGAACCACTAAAAGTAAGCATAGCTACCCTCCAATCAATAATCTGTGCCCCCACTTGACTACAAGCTGCAACTATCCTATCATTCACATAGCGTGCCTTATGAGTAACTAAAATCCCCCTATCTGACCTCTCAGGAAGAATACTAACCTTAACTGTAACTCCAGCCCTACAACTAATAGTATGCTCAGCTAAGTCAACTAACTCGTCTAAACTTGCTACACACATCATTTACTTTTATTTTATAAACAACTAAGACCTCTGCCTTTTCCCCTCGTACCATTTTCCCAATATGGTCCTTTACATCTTTAATATGAGCATCTGGTAGACATGCCACACTAACTTTCTCTCTATGCTCTGCAACAACCCACTTATCTAGCCTTTTAACATTACTGTCACCTACAAAAATGACTGATCTGCTCTTTTCCACATTTAAAATAACCCTACTCTTTTGAGTCCCCTGATCTGCTCTAACATTTGTCTTCCCTTCCCCTTATTCTTAGCCTCTTTAAAATCATTGACACTAACTGACTTACACTTCCCAGCCCCATTGCCCCTCTGCCCCAGTTTTACCCTTTTTTCTACTACCTGAACAGATCCTCTAGATGATTCTCTAACGATCTGTCTTGGTTTATTCCAAAATGGAGAATAGCCTTTTGAGCTTTGATATTATGATAAACAAAAGAATATTATTTTCGTTTTCTTTATCATCTCGTATTTGGAAATGCGGCTTGGCTTATATAGCTTTTCCATAATTGGGAATAGAAAATGGTACAACCCAAATGATGATAAGGTGAGTTGTTTTCCCAAGCACAGTATTTTTTCTATACAATCTATCTTCTTTCCAAGTGCAATCTTAGGTGCTAGAAATAAACAACATTGTCAGTAATTTTTATAGCTAAATCTATAGTTAAACTTTTAGTTAAATCACCTCAGATAAAGCTTGTGAATTAAGGTTAGAAATTAGAAAGTATATCCAATTTACACTATATTTACATTGTTGTTTATCAGTTGGGATAATAAGGTTTTTGGTCCCTAAATCTCCAGAATTTACCCTAAAAATGCTTCACAAACTCACCTATCTTTTTACCCATAACCTTTACCAGCCTTATAATTAAAATATACCCCATCATTACTCCACGAACCACTAAAAGTAAGCATAGCTGCCCTCCAATCAATAATCTGTGCCCCCACTTGACTACAAGCTGCAACTATCCTATCATTCACATAGATAGCATGCCTTATGAGTAACTAAAATCCCCCTATCTGACCTCTCAGGAAGAATACTAACCTTAACTGTAACTCCAGCCTTACAACTAATAGTATGCTCAGCTAAGTCAACTAACTCATCTAAAACTTTCCCTCCAAACTTGCTACACATCATTCACTCCTACTTGATAAACAACTAAGACCTCCTCTACCTTTTCCTCTCGTACCATTCCCCCAATACGGTCCTTTACATCTTTAATACGAGCCCCTGGTAGACAAGCCACACTACCTTTCTATTCTCTGCAACAACCCACTTATCTAGCCTTTTAACATTACTGTCACCTACAAAATCACTGATCTACTCTTTTCCACATTTAAAATAACCCTACTCTCTTGAGTCCCCTGATCTTCTCTAACATTTGTCTTCCCCTTCCCCTTATTCTTAGCCTCTTTAAACTCATTGAGACTAACTGACTTACACTTCCCAGCCCCATTGCCCCTCTGCCCCAGTTTTACCCTTTTTTCTACTACCTGAACAGATCCTCCAGATGATTCTCTAACGATCTGTCTTGGTTTATTCCAAAATGGAGAATAGCCTTTTGAGCTTTGATATTATGATAAACAAAAGAATATTATTTTCGTTTTCTTTATCATCTCGTATTTGGAAATGCGGCTTGGCTTATATAGCTTTTCCATAATTGGGAATAGAAAATGGTACAACCCAAATGATGATAAGGTGAGTTGTTTTCCCAAGCACAGTATTTTTTCTATACAATCTATCTTCTTTCCAAGTGCAATCTTAGGTGCTAGAAATAAACAACATTGTCAGTAATTTTTATAGCTAAATCTATAGTTAAACTTTTAGTTAAATCACCTCAGATAAAGCTTGTGAATTAAGGTTAGAAATTAGAAAGTATATCCAATTTACACTATATTTACATTGTTGTTTATCAGTTGGGATAATAAGGTTTTTGGTCCCTAAATCTCCAGAATTTACCCTAAAAATGCTTCACAAACTCACCTATCTTTTTACCCATAACTTTTACCAGCCTTATAATTAAAATATACCCCATCATTACTCCACGAACCACTAAAAGTAAGCATAGCTGCCCTCCAATCAATAATCTGTGCCCCCACTTGACTACAAGCTGCAACTATCCTATCATTCCCATAGTGTGCCTTATGAGTAACTAAAATCTCCTTATCTGACCTCTCAGGAAGAATACTAACCTTAACTGTAACTCCAGCCCTACAACTATTAGTATGCTCAGCTAAGTCAATTAACTCATCTAAAACTTTCCCTCCAAACTTGCTACACATCATTCACTCCTACTTGATAAACAACTAAGACCTCCTCTACCTTTTCATCTCGTACCATTCCCCAATACGGTCCTTTACATCTTTTATACGAGCCCCTGGTAGACAAGCCACACTACCTTTCTATTCTCTGCAACAACCCACTTATCTAGCCTTTTAACATTACTGTCACCTACAAAATTACTGATCTACTCTTTTCCACATTTAAAATAACCCTACTCTCTTGAGTCCCCTCATCTGCTCTAAGATTCGTCTTCCCCTTCCCCATATTTTTAGCCTCTTTAAACTCATTGATACTAACTGACTTACACTTCCGAGCCCCATTGCCCCTCTGCCCCAGTTTTACCCCCTTTTCTACTACCTGAACAGATCCTCTAGATGATTCTCAAATAAAAATTATGACTATAAAATAAATCATTATAAAAACTTATGTAATAGTTAAAACATCTATTACTATTTGAAAATGGTTTTGACCTAATCGCAAATATAAATTATTTTGTGGGTCCTGTTTCCACATCTATAGGGGCAAACTTGACCCAGTATGCCCCATTATACCCACACTGCACTTCATTAAACAAGAAAATGGCAATTGAAAAAACATGGCAAGTTGAAATGACGCGGTCTAGATTACCCCATTCAGTAGTATTTTTCATTTTAAGTATTGTTTTTGAGATTTCTTGCTCACTACTGCAGCTGTTCCACATTAAAAGATTGTGATTCATGTCTAAAAATTCTGTCACTAATTTTCTAATTAACATGTGATGATTTTGTGTTCCTGTTATAATCCAAGAAATGGCCCTATAAAAGCAGTTGCCATCGCGACCAACATCCTGAAACTGAACTGGTTTGGTCAATAGTTCATTAATGTTATAAAATCGGTCAGGATGGCCAACAAAGTCAACGTTCAGTTTTGAACAAATTTGACTACACCATAAATCACAAACTGGCAAAAAGTGCTCATTTGATTGCATACTGACCATACTGTAAGTTCCTGGTACTCTTCTTAAAAATGATCTGTATGACGTATCAATAATCTGATGGCAAATCGTCATGTCTTTTGTTTTTTGTTCTTTTTTGCTGTTTTTTTTGATTTCCTGGTCTGGATTTTATGGACATAAGCGATAAGTTCAGCCTTGTATTTGTTTCCATATTTGTTTTCGAAGTCTTCAATTTCGGTTCTCGATCTGTCTTGGTTTATTCCAGAATGGAGAATAGCCTTTTGAGCTTCGATATTATGATAAACAAAAGACATTATTATTTTTGTTTTCTTTATCATCTCGTATTTAGAAATTCGGCTTGGCTTATATAGCTTTTTCATAATGGGGAATAGAAAATGGTACAACCCAAAAGATCTTAAGGTGAGTAGTGTTCCCAAGCACGGTATTTTTTCCAAACAATCCATCTTC